>BFEA01000154.1:1083292-1116296 GCA_003427395.1 Chara braunii | reverse complement strand
GGGAACATACTGGCCGATGAAGGCAAGCTCAGAGATATCCGAACAGGTCTGGTGGGGAAGGACATCCCCAAACCCGACCTCATACGCCTCCAAGAACGTCAACGGCCTCGGGAACATACTGGCCGATGAAGGCAAGCTCAGAGATATCCGAACAGGTCTGGTGGGGAAGGACATCCCCAAACCCGACCTCATACGCCTCCAAGAGACCCATCTATCCAACCTGAACAGTCACCCAAAGATTAAGTAGAGGATGGAGAGATCATTAGGAGGATGTGCAGTCGCACTATGGTCCAACAGAGACGGGCACAGCAATAGAGGAACAACGATATTGATCCCAAAAACGTCCAAAATACTGATCGAAGGGCAGATCCTAAACAGCGAGGGACATAGGGAGGAAGGGAGATGGTCGTGGTTGGACATCAAGTGGCAAGGCGAGGATCTGCGAATTCTCAACCTTTACGCACCAAACACGGAATCCGACAGACTGATTTTCTTCGAGAACATCAAATCCCTCATCCCCAACCCACAGCCAGTGATCATCGCAGGGGACTGGAACACAAGCCTGGACCCAAACCTGGATCGCATCTCAAGAACGATACTAGAAAACTTTTTCCCGGATAAGGAGGAACCAAGCCAACCGGACTTCACTGTCCAGGATTGACTACTTCCTCATATCCGAGAGCCTACTCGGAACAGTCAAAGAGGCCGAAATCCTCCCAGCAGCAGCCTTCAAAGGACTGGATCACAAACCCAGCCAGATGCTGCTCAACTTCAACGTACCAGTTCAAACAGGCCAAGGCTTCTTCAAGCTAAACAACTCATTATTAAAAACCGAAAGAATGACGGCGACGGTCCAAGAAAATTGGGCCATCAATAAACAGCGAGAATCAAGGAGGACATACAGCCACCAGTGGTTTATTGACAGCTACACAGAATTAACACGGGCAGTCTCAACGGAATCAAGAGATATTGCTAGAGATCGAAAAAGAAGAAGGGAAGAACTCCAATTCGCGATGGCCGTCGCAGAAGAAAATCTAGCGGAGGATCCAACCAGCAGTTTCTACCAAGAACTACTGGACGACACCAAAGAAGAACTAAACGAATGGAGATGGGAACTTAGAGGTCTACAAATACGTGCGAGGATGACAGACTATGCTCTTAACGAGTCTATGACAAAAAAAAAAATTCTCCAAAATAAAGGCGAACACTAGGAACAACATGATAGAGGCACTCAAAGACCCATCGGAAGCAGGAAGTACAAAAACTACAGGCCCTGAGATGGTAGGGATAGCCAGATCCTTTTATGCAGATCTTTACGAATCCAAGACCCCCTCACCCCCGACTACAGCGAACCTAGCAGCCTGCCAACTGATGCTATCGTACCTCGACAGAACCATCTCGTCTAGCCAGGCGAAAGGCATGGAGGAACCACTGACCCTGGCCGAACTACACACAGCCCTGAACCAGATGGGAAATGACAAAGCCCCGGGCATCGACGGCCTCTCTAAGGAATTCTGGAGCTGCTTCTGGCCGACCTTGGGAGAGGACCTACTCGAATTTTTCAACGAGAGCATGCGCAAAGGAGGCCTAGGAAAGGAATTGAGCACCAGCGTGGTTTCACTGCTATACAAGAAGGGTGACAAAGAAGACCTGAAAAACTACAGACCTATCTCCCTACTAACCACGCCGTACAAAATCCTAGCCAAGGCGCTAGCGAGCAGAATCACAAAACTAACGAACAACTGCTTTCACATCGATCAAGCAGGCTTCATCCCAGGTCGTTACATATTGGACAACGTGATGACTCTGAATGAGGCAGCAAAAAAGATCACGGAGAAACGAATGAAGGCAGCAATCCTGTTCTTGGACTTCGAGAAGGCATACGACCAAGTGAACTGGGATTTTCTCCACGCATGCATGGAAAAAATGGGAGTAGGCCCGAACTTCAGAAGTTGAATCCTGTACGCAAACGCAACAGGAAGAGTCCAGGTCAATAGAATCCTATCAGAAACCTACCCAATCTCACGATCAGTCAGACAAGGTGACCCACTGGCCCCCCCCATCTTTCTCTTCATAATGGAAGCCATAGCCTCATTTCTCCGCAAAGACCCATCCATTGACCGCCTCACAGAACATAACTTCAACCCGTTACACGACTTCGCCCTACCCACTGCACTCATGTTCGCTGACGACCTTACGGTACTCATTAGAGCAAACAACAGCTCCTTCCAATCACTGGTAAGGGCAACGGAAGCATTTAGACTCGCATCAGAAATGAGAGTCAATTGGAATAAAACCGAAGGATGGTGGCTAGCAGATGACACCCCTCCCCAACCCCCGGACACAACCACACCCATAACCTGGACCACGGGAGAGCAAGCACTACGTTTCCTGGGCATCATGATCAACAAAGAAGGAGTGTGGTCGGGAATGGGTCAGAACCTAATAGCAAGAGCAATCACTCGCCTGGCCCAGTGCAAAAACGCCCAGGCCTCACTAATCAGACGGGCACTACTGATCAACACAACGATCTTCTCCACACTGTGGTATATGGCATCAATACGGTCCCCCCCCGACAACGACCTCAAGGAGCTCAAGAACAGGGTAAGGTGCTACCTGTGGACAGGTGACCCCAACAGGACCACCTGCATCAACAGGGTCGCATGGAACCACATCACTAGGAAGCCACAGGAAGGGGGCCTCGGGATAATTGACCCAAAACAGGAATCCATAGCACTGCAGATGAAACGGATAATCAAGATTCTCACCAGACAGTTCCTCCCGTGGACCCAAATGGCGCTGGACAGCATCAAAAACCTAGCTCCCATCATCTCCCCTCGAAACATGAACGGCCTGTTCTGGCTGATGGCAAAGTACTGGACAATCAAGTCCGGCAGACCACGCAGAAGAAACCCCGCACAGCACAATCCTGCACAGCTCAACACATACCCAACTCATGCAGTCAGTAAATATTGGAGCCCCACCATCAAGGCCTGGCGCAAAATGCTGTCGAGCAAACACGGGGCACCAGGAAACAAAGAAGAAGTCCTGAGACAACCGCTTTTCTGCAATCCCTGGATCACTGACCCCAACGGTACAACCTGGACCCTACACTCTCGGGACCGCAGATGGTTGTCATGGGTAGAAAAAGGAGTATGGCAGGTCAAGCACATCTAGGTAGAAGACCAAGGACGGTGGGCTACGGATCAGGAGCTACGAACCACACTAAAAGGCTTCCACGCCCTCTTCGATAACTTAACACTGATCCAAAATAGCATCCCAACACAATGGCTCCCCCTCCTAAGAGAGGAATTCTCGTGGAAATCCGGGGACTGGGGCATACTAGTCTCCCAAGCCCAGCCTACCAGGGCATACAAATTCGTCGCTAGAACAGACCCACCCGGCTACCTATCCAAGTTCTATTCCTACCCGGTAGTTAAACACAACACAAATGAAATGGAAGTTCAGAACAACGACCCCCAGAGCCAGAGGCTGGAGACTTTTCGACTGAGAAAAGTGAGGGTATCAAAGTCCAAACCCTGGAAAATCTTCCGACCGGATCTCTGCATCTCAGAGCTAGAATTCGACCCGAAAGAATGGATATGGAAACAGGGTAACTCAGGGAGGACAAGAACTATAGCAGAATACGATGTCAAATTCGGCTATGATCTAGGCCTACAGATCACAGACCCAGACCCCAGACTCAGAAGCAAGTGGAGGGATATACTGAGTCTGGATCCCTCGACCCCCATAACCATCCCGTGGACTAAACTCCTAACCATTAGACCGGCTAGGATTCAAAGCATGCAATGGCTCTTAGCACACGCCTCTCTGCCAACCAATCAGTGGCTCCACAAGAGAAGAAAACACACAAACCCCGACAACACTGAGATATGTAGCCTGTGCACAGACAACGCTGTGGAGGACGCACTCCACACTGCCTCTTATACTGCACGGAAGCAACGTGGATCTGGAACAAAGTGCGCGTCCTATGGACCTCTCTCTTCTCTTCACCCCCCCCCGACCACAACCCCCCTGAACATCCTGCTCCTATCTAACGACACTAACAATCTCAAAGGCGGCAAGGAAGTGTGGTTCCACCTACTCAGAAAGTTGGCTCTATGGGTAACCTGGAAAAGGAGGTGCTCCAAGACGATCGAAGGAACCGGGGTGCCAAGAGAAGAAATGTGGGCTCTACTGCTGAGAATGGCAGAAACAGAGATTCGATCCAGATGGCGAGAAGTGACCATGAAGACGAAAGGCAGACCAGAAAGAACAACCACCAAGAAACGCAAATTTACAAGAGACTGGCTTCTACAAGGAAAGATCGCTACTGTGATGGACAACAGAATGGTGTGGAAGAAGTGGCACAGCACATGAACAGGGATCCAAGAAGGAGCAAACTGAGATTGCAATCTCAACAGTCTAAGACAACTCTCCCCATTTCTTGTTTTACAAGTACTATCTGGCAGAGACAATGTAGACTTTGAGAGGAAATGAGGTAGGGCAAGCTGACAGTCAATCCTCCTGATAGGGAGCAATCAATGTTGATCAGGGTTCCTTCAGCCAGACTGAAGGAAGCGTGTGGGTGTTCACCATGTTTTTCATTCTCGACTTGCCGGTGGAAAGGAACTGGACTGACGCTCCCCAGAATGGATATGGAGCCAGGACCATAAGGACCTGATTTAAGTTAAAAAAAAAAAAAAAAAAAAAAAGGTTATTTTGTATTTGCATGCGGGTCCTCTTCCAGCGTCCTCTGTACTTAAGTTTCTATTATGCCTAACACTTCTTCCCATGCCCCTTGCGTGTTCACTGCTTTGTGGTCGATCGTTTCTTGGCATCTGCGCTTCCAGATTTCCCATAAGGTGGCTAGTCTCAGCGTCTGGAAGAATACAATCTCATACCCGTGCCATGAGCTGGGCGATTGTATTCCCAGCAATAGTGGCAGTTGTTCCATTGGAAGGGTCTTGTGTAATGAACCCAGATCGTGAGACAGTTGCCAACAATGCAAGCCCAATTAAATGTCCATCGGCTGATGATTATTCATAGTCCAAATCGTAACTAGACAGAATGAGGTGAGGTAATCATACACAGACGAAGAGAGGGGAGGGAGAAGAGACAAAGGAGAGGAAGTATAATGCCCACTCCTGCTTCGGGCTCCCTCCTCTACTGCCACCTCAACAATCAATACTCTGAACGAGTATCCGAGTATCCTCAATGTGCCCAGTGGCACGTCTAATCAGTTCCACATCAACATCTGGAGCAATGTCGACATGAAGACCATCAGGTACGTATCCTCGAACTCTCCACAGTCCTGATCTCGTCCTGAAGTGACAACTAAACAGGACAGCAATGCCGATTATGTAGTCCCAGCCATAGAACACGTGGGCAGCAGCCACGTCAGCGATAGCGCACGGCAGCAGCCACGTCAGCGATAGCGCACGGCAGCTGCCACATCAGCATGCCAAGAAGACAGGAGCAAGCCGGCCACCATGCCAGACAAGCAGCGCCTCGCCAAGTCACAATGCCAGCGTCGCAGCGTCGAGCCAGCGTTGAAGTCAACGTGTGAAGTCGGCATCAACGCAAGACAGAATGAATGTCAAAGCCAGGAAGTCAACTCTTATGTAGTGTTGACGCGGGGTCTGGACCCCGGATGCTGTATCCCTCGGCTGTCCAGATCTCAATGTGAATGAGGGCCCAGATGGGCCTGAAACCGAATCCCCTCCGGCCTGGATGCTGTCTGGGTACCTGCGCACAACAAGTGAGTGTATCCAACCCAGGGCCTGGGTACGGTACCTTTGACTCTGACTCTTGAATTTCCTGTGTGCAGCGTTCAGTCACACAGCCACACTCGACAGACTCAGGCCTGGGCGTGTCTTGGTCACACAGCCCAGCGCAGACCTTCTCAGGTCTGCGTGGCCTGGGGCTGAGTTCTGGGCCCCAGGCTACTTCTGAACAGGGTTATTACATTCCTGCCGGCCCATTTTCGAGTTCCACCGCAGAAATATTTAAGACTTTAACCCTTGTTCATAAGCAGCGACAATATCAGGAGCAGTTTCAAGTAGTTCTCGTTTACTAAACCATCTATCCTCAGATGGTGCTTGAGTTTTAAAACGTACCTTGAACTGCTTCTGAGGTCGTCCACGTCCTCCCGTAGAGAAGTAGCCATGCTCTATGATCCGGTCAACCTCGTACCCGCTGTCGGCCCGAATACCCTTACAAGGGTATTTGGGCACATTTTTGCATCTCACGGAAGGTGCGTGTTTTAGCGGTATCCGAGAGAGTGTCCCATTTCTGAGTAACAACAATCAACTCTCAGAGGTAGGGAATGCCACTCGCTTTTTGATTTGATTAGAGAGTGTGTGAGTGTGTACTTTGAAGGCACACAAGGTATTTAGGCAGACGTTTGGTTAAGAGAGCGGCATTTGCGCCTAGTAGCGTGAGCTAGAAAGGGAGTGCGAAGAGACTACAGTAACGGGCATGGTGCACTTTCGCGTTTGAGACCGGCAGTGATGGTCGAAGATAGGTTTTGGTTAGTCGGATCCGTTTAACTTACTTGCTACAGCTCTGGGATTAGTAAGGTGTAAAGTTAGGACTCCCGAGGCCGACCATGATATTGGTCAGCGGTAGAAACCACGGGAGGCGCCATGAAAGTCGTAACTAGGGTACACGGCAACGACAAACAGAATTGACCCCTTCATACGGCGAGAGCCGACACATATGGCCGGTGTGCCTAAAATACGTTTTTTTGTACCGCCCGACAGGCTAGGCCTAGAACGAACGTCTTTATAGTTAAGTTCGCGCCTGTTACCACCAAGCTTGGGCCTAACCCTATAGGTTACGACTTTGGACTGAAACTACGAAGACCTGGGATCGAGGCCAGCGGTCAGCAGCGGAGGAGCAAAGGAGCGCCATGAAGGAAAGCTGAGAGGTTGAGGGTCCCGCGGGACTATCGCCCTTAGTTTTGCTGGGGAATCCGACAACGGGCCCGACTGAAAGAGGCCGAGGGAGCACCGGTAGGTCCCTCCTATATTTCTTCCTTTTATCAGTCTTTTCTTCCTTCCTAGTTTTTTTATTTATTTCTTTTCATTTATTTTGGGGCGCGGTCAGACATTGGTACCAAGATGGACCGTGAACCCAAGAGCTTAGCTCAGTTGGTATTCCTATGAGCTGTTGAAGTGCAGACCTGTGTTCGGATTCAGACACTGGAACTTGATGAGTAAAACCGACTATTTCTGAGTTTGTCTGGAGTTACTCAGGTTAATAATGATATCTCAGGGCCGTCACACGGCCACAGTCCTTCGGGACATCCGTTAAAATTGGAACGATACAGAAAAGATTAGCATGGCCCCATGTGAGTGCCATAACCATGTTCAGAAGTAGCCTGGGGCCCAGAACTCAGCCACAGGCAACGCTGACTTGAGTCTGCTCTGCTGGGCTGTGTGACCAAGACATGCCTAGGCTTGAGTCTGCTGTGCTGGGCTGTGTGACCAAGACATGCCTAGGCTTGAGTCTGTTGTATTGGGCTGTGTGACCAAGACATGCCCAGGCTTAAGTCTGCTGTGACGACTCTGTGACCAAGCGCTGCACACAGGAAATTCAAGGGTCAAATTCAACAGTAGAATCAAAGGTACCGCACCCAGGCCCTTGGTTGGATACATTCACTTGTTGTGCGCAGGTACCCAGACAGCATCCAGGCCAGAGGGAAATTGGTTTCAGACCAATCTGGGCCCTCGCCGCATTGAGATCTGGATGGCTGAGGGATACAGCATCAGGGGTCCAGACCCCGCGTCAACACTACATAAGAGCTGACTTCCCTGGCTTTGACATTCGCTCTGTCTTGCGGTCAATGCTGACTTCATGTGTTGACGACGTGATTGGCACGACGCTGCTACGCTAGTCGAGCACCGGTTTTGTGCTGACTTCATCTCTATGGCGGCACGCTGCAGGTCCGACATGGTGGATGGCTTGCACCTGTCTTCTTGGGATGCTGACGTGGCTGCTGCCACGTGTTACATCTGCTGACGTGGCTGAGCCACGTGTTCGACATTGCTGTTTTCATTCATCGCCACTTGGGAGGAGATCAGGAATGTGGAGAATTCGTGGATGCTTACCTGGTTGTCATCATGTCGACATTGCTCCAGCACTGATGAGGGACTGATTGGACATACCACGTGGCACCTATAGTGTTGCACCACCAGGCCCTCATGGCATTGTGATGTGGGGCTGCTTCAGGACCCCATAGCAGGCTGATGTGGCGCTGCTACAGGTCTTCATAGCAGGCTGATGTGGCGCTGCTACAGACCTTCATAGCAGGCTGATGTGGCGCTGCTACAGGTCTTCATAGCAGGCTGATGTGGCGCTGCTACAGGTCTTCATGACAGGCTGATGTGGCGCTGCCTCTGGTCCTCATTGGCATGCTGATATGGTGCTGCTTCTGAACTAGTTTGATGATGTGGCATTCGTCCACACTGTCTACCTGAGGTGACTGGTTGTGAGGAGGAGGAAGATCGAGATCTGTGGAAGTGGGAGACGGGGTACTCACCTGAAGTTGACGTCGTCACTGAATCTGCTGTTTTTTCATGGTCTTCTTGAGATAAGAGTGCCACGTGGCGCTATTATGGGTGATTAGGACTACTATACTTATTATCATCTTCTGATTGTTGAGGTAAAGAGCGGAGAAGAGTTGCCTTGATGGTCTCAAGCCTGGGCGACATCAATGCCAGGATCATAGTGGATAACAAAAGCGGGAATGAGGAGCGCGGAGAGTGTCAGAGGGGAGTTGGTGAACGAAGAAAAAAAAAAAAAAACCGGAAAATGATGTATCTTGCTCATTTCTTGATGAAAATGAGCAAGGAAAGATGCTATTTGGGGGTTTTAGGGAGTTTTGAATCGAATGGCGGCACCAGATTTTGAATCTGGGCCGCGGATTGGTCGGTATAAGAGATAAGGGCTGCGCCATCATTGTTGAGGTGGACGATGCCACGTGTATGATGGGCTGAGGTGGTTGTGGCTACTAATCTACTGTTGATGTGGCGAGGCTACAGATATGTAGTGCTGATCTTCAGATCGTCATTCAGGAGGTGATCAGTACTGAGGAGAGAACGTGATGCTGACCTGGAATCTTCATGTTGACATGCTTTATTGATGATGTGGAACCGGTTGGTTGTGCCACGTGGCACTTTGGAGGGTACTATAGATACTCATCTGGATCATTGATTTCTACGGAGGTGCTGAGGGAAGAAGTTCGTGGAAAAGTGGGCATTGCCTATCTCCCTCTTGTCTCAATCTCTTCCCCCTCTCACCTCCTTCGTCTGTGTATGACCTCTCATCTATTAAGTGTCTGGCTTCAAATTTTGGTTATTGAGTATCACCGGCTGTTCGACATTTTGGACCTACGCTGTTGACATTGTCTTCACGGTCTGGGTTCATTGCACACTCGCCGCCTGTCAGCATTGCTAAGGAAGGTCAGGATCGAGGTACGTACCTGGTGCTGACGTCGTTACCCTTCGCTGCTAATGTGGCACTCGCCACTCTACCTACATAAGGGTCTGGTCATGACAAGGAGAAAGGTCAAGATCGGGATACGTACCTGGTATTGACGTCATTACAGATCGCTGCTGATGGTCTCCAAGGCTTTCAGGAGATAGTTGTGCCACGTGGCACTTCACTGTGATCAGGATTGGACAACCTCATATTTGGTTCTTGATTGAGGAGGGGAAAAGCCCGAAGAAAGGGGGGGATTGTCGGAATATTCTCTTGATGTTTATTGACTCTTCTCCACCTTCTGATCAGTCTGATCTCTCCCCTCCCTCTTCGTCAAATTGGTAATAAGACTTTGTGTTGGACTTGATTTCTGATTATTGGAAGCACTGTGCAGATCTGTGATGACTTGTATTTCGATGTCAGATATGTATCCATCAGATTGGGTTCATCATACACGCCCAAGCCTGAGTTTGTGGCACTGGGCTGTGTGACCAAGACAACACATAGGACTGAGTTTGTGGCACTGGGTTGTATGACCAAAAACACACTCAGGCCAGAACCTGTCCCCCTGGACTGTGTGACCAAAACACACCCAGGCTTGAATCTGTCGTCAAGTTGAGCTGAGATACCATCTTTCTGATCCTGGATTCTTCATGTGTTGGGACATGACACTTCATATATGCGCTGCTTGCTTATCACAGTTTACCTGAGCATCGTCGGAGGGGTACGCAGGTAAGTGTGTTATACACAAAGGATGAGTAGGTGATGACGTAGATACACTGGTGGTGCTGATGTGGCACCTATAGTACTGCATCTCCAAACCCTGATTGCTGATATGGCACTTCTGGTGCTGTTGATAGGCAACAGGGTCTGCTGCAGATGCTGACATGGCTTTGGGGAGACCAGACTGATTGTTGATGTGGCTAGAAAGAGTCATCACACCCATCACATGAGGTGATGACTACTTATTGACGTGGCATCAAACTTTTTTTGTTGATATGGCATAATCTGACCGGCTGAACGACGATGGTATCTCAACGTGGCAGGGTAATGTGATGCTGCCTCTGATCTTCATGATTACTGATGTGGCGCTGTCTTTGGTTTCGTGGCATGCTGAAGTGTAGCTGCATCTAGTCTTTGTGGGATGCTGATGTGGTGCTGGTGTTGGACTACACTGATGATGTGACGTTGTCCACACTATCTATAGGAGGTGACTGGTTGATAGGGACCTGTGGAAGAGGCAGATTGAGTACTCACCTGAGATGGATGTTGTCACTAAAAGTTGTTGTGTCTTCTTGATCTTCATGAGATAAGAGTGCCATGTAGCACTAATGTGTGTAATCAGGACTACTCCACTCGTTATCATTTACTGAGATGGAGAGGGAAGAAGCCTGAATAAGGAGAGGGGTTTGAAGGGATCATTCTTGTGTAGATTTCTTTTTTTTCCTATTATTATTTCTCTTTTTTCATCTCCTCCACCAGTCCCTTCTGTCTAATCCCCCACCACTCTCTTCGCCTAATGGTAGTGAGATACTGATTGAATTATCACTTCGTAATTTAGAGCTTGTTGCAAATATGGGGATTACTTGTGTTTGACGACCTCTGAGCATACATCAGATCAGGTTATCACACTTAGCCCAGGCCTGAGTCTGTCAAGTTGGGCTATGTGGTCAAAACTAGCCCAAGCATGAGTTTGTTGGGCTGTGTGAACTGCGAACCACTGAGGGTTCAGACTGTGCTACAGAGGTCTGTGTGAACTGCGAACTACTGAGGGTTCAAACTGTGGCTACAGAAGGCGGTGTGAGAACAGCTGTTGAGGCGGCAACAAAGGTTACTACTACTACTATCACTATGATTGATGACTGACTCAAGAAAAGGTTCTGGGCGCCACTGCTGATGCCCTGGTTCAAAGGGGGCAGCGATGTTGTCACGACGGTGGTCTGTGTATATGACGTCTGTTTGAACTCTGATGTGTGGTTGATATCCGTATATACCTTGCTGCTGCTCATATTCAACTCCGGACACGGCTACGGTACGCAGCTATTGTGATCACAGTCCATTGATGATTTTGTGGCGTTATGCTGTGTTTTCACTGGGTTTTGTTGCGGTACAATGCTGAGGCTCATTGATGCCTTACAGCACGTCGCCGTGCAACGCTGTTGAGTTGAGCATCCCGTATTCCGTCCATGTCACTGAGGTACACCGTGCGCCTTGTCGTACACTTTACTGAGCACAACACGGTCTCTTGCTGTGTTTTGCGTCATGTTCTACTCCGACGCAGTGCTACGGCATGCCACTATCAAACTCGATGATACTTGCTGAATCTTGCTGTGTTTTGCTGCATTTCTAATAGAACACAGAGGGCGTGCACTATTGGAACGCGGTCTTCCTAGGCTGTGTCTTGGCAGTATGGTCCGGGGCAAAAAGTCACCATCTAAGGGAATGATCAGACTCCACAAAGGGGTGCACTACTGCAACTTGGTGGATAGTCAGGAGGTTTTATATTCTGCATTTTGGCCGTAAGCTGACTATCGCTACTGCGATATTTGGCTGCCATTGCGGGGCCCTCAGGAGATTCAAGATTCCAAGGCCCTCTCCTGCGAGTTGAGTTGACTCACTCTTGTATCTCGAGAGTCTCACATATCTCATTCTGCCCTTCTCAATCTAAGTCTAGTCTATTGGTACTGAGAGGAAGGCGGCAGGCGGGATTGCAACCCGTAGGACCGCAGCAAGACCTTGTGGGAGGTCCACCCACCGATTGCGGGAGCTCTGCCGGAGCCCAGGCGGGGTTCTGGAGGCAGGGAACACTCATGTATAATGCTCGTTTTACCCGTGTGATCCTATCCCTAAACTATACTAGCCCTTTGCTATTGTGTGCCTGTAAGTATGACTGAGAAAAGATAACTGTTTATTTTTACTTATTTGAATTCATGACATTGTTTTGCAAAGTAAACTGACAAGTATGTATTGATTTGATTCAGATTATCAGTGTGAATTCAGACAACACCAAATTGTAACTTATGTTGCGGAGGCTGGGCGAACGCATAAGTTGCGGGCTGTTCAGTTCTTTGCACATGTGATTATGTTTAGGCTGGGCTAGACTACTCATAAGTTGGGTAGTCTGGCTTTACGCCATATGTAACTGTTTGGGCTGGCCAGGACACAACATAAGTTGTTGTGTTCTGGTCATATGCCTTACGTCGTTGTCCAGGCAAAGGCTGGACTCCTCATAAGTTGAGGTGGTCCAGATCCTTGTGTATGCCGAATGTTTACGCTGACCAGCCTCACCATAAGTTGATGTGGTTTGGTCATATGCCTTATGTTTACTGTTCAGGCAAAGACTATTCGCACCATGAGTTGGTGTAGTCAAGTCATGAGCCGCCAACATAAGGAGAACCCGGGTATACAAACTGATACTACTATATATTATATATATATAATTGGCAGGCTAGGCGCCATAAGTTGGGAGATCTAGCCATATAAGCCGGTAGCAGACAAAGCAGAGGGAAGGAAGATGAACAATACAAAATTGTGTGGTAACTTTGGGCAGGCTGACCCATCCATAAGTTGGGTAGTTGGTCCTATTTCCTTGACAACACAAAAGCAGAGAGGTATATAAAGTTTTGTTATTTCCTTTTCTAAACATAATCGACATTTTGGTGGGGATCCTCATGAGTAGAGGTGACCTGATCACTTGACTGAAGACAAAATTTGAGAGTGACTTTATTTGTTGAATATAGTTGTGTTGCGGAGGCCGAGCGAACGCATAAGTTGCGGGCTGTTCGGTCATACGCGTTTGTTGCTGTTTAAGCAGGACTAGACTACTCATAAGTTGAGTAGGCTAGTTTTAGGCTATATGTCACTGTATGGGCTGGTCGGACACAACATAAGTTGTTGTGTTCTGGTCATATGCCTTTCGTCGTTTGTTCAGGCAGAGGCTGACCCCTCATGAGTTGAGGTGGCTCAGTTATTTGTGTATGCTGAAAGTTAGGCTGGTCAGTCTCATCATAAGTTGGTGCGGCCCGGTCATACGCCTTATGTCAATCGTTTAGGCAGAGACTGGTCACATCATAAGTTGGTGTGGTTTGGTCCTATGCTTTTCGTATACTTGTTTTACCAGGTTAGGGCACCATGAGTTGGTGTGGCCTAGCCATATAAACTGGCAGGTTAGTCACATCCATAAGTTGGGTTGGCCGATCCTATGTCTTATGTAAGGAAGGGTAAAAGGGAATAACGAGGGTTTTCTGAACGAACTATGCAATCAGGGAAGGAACCTGTGGGTTGGTGAGAGATGTTTGTTGTGCTCACCTATGTATGTTTTTGAGGTTCTTCTTTGGGGAATCTTTTTGATAGCTTAGTCGCTTTAGATGCTCGCCGAGTGCTGGAGCTATAGGTAGACGAGATGGATGATGAGAAGCTAAGGATTTGATAGGAAGATCCTACTGGATATTAGGACTGGTGTTAGCTCACGATGACATCACCTGAGAGGGATCGTGAAGACTATCGTCAGTTCCAACTATCAAATAAGTGTCAGCATTTAGTTCCAAGTATAAGTTGTGCTTTGACTTTACACTTTCTTGGCAGTCTCCTGTCCCTACGAGAAGTGTTGCTAAAAATTTTGTAGAATCTGGGGAGAAGCTGACAATCCAACCTGTCAAAGGGAGATGCTGCCAAAAATTGTTGATGATTTATGGAACCCATTGAGATAAGATAAAGGAGAGATTAGTAGAGGAGCTGGGATACGACATGGAGCACGTTCTCCATTTGGCTCAAACATAGTAGTGGCTCTTTTTGACCTGTACTGTGCTGCAGGGCTGGAAATTCGATTGAAGGCTCGACTTGTTCAGCTTGATCCTACAGAGTATCATCTTCTGTTATCACTCATAACAAGTCGGTTGCCGATTCATCGGTTTACTACACAACTTACCTTGCTCCTACATCTCAACCTAAGGCCTCAACCCCTGTGGGCTTTTATGTTTTCTTGGGGTTTTCACCCAGACTTCTTTTTAAGTGGCCATTTCTAAAGACTGAGTACTTTTTTGAGGGATGATGGAATTGGGTTTGGGCTTGTATGCATGAGGCAGGGTGTGAGTATGCAGAGAGCAACAAAGTTGACTCCCTTAGGGTGTGTGATGTTGTTGTTTGAATCTTGTGTGATTGCAGGTATGCTTATGAACTCCCTGATCTAAGCTTGGTGATAGTCTGAGTATTGCGTGAATGTTGATGGACAAGCCACACAACTGATGTGAGAGTGATCATCTAAATACCACACAAACTTTGCTTGACTACCTGAATTACCCTTGCTTAGCATAGCTATAGTAATTGATGGGAACTATACAGGGATTGTGAAGAGAGATCGTCACGCACTTAGTCCCCACTATGTATATATATGTACGGTATTCGCATGATATGACGAGCCCACTCTTAAAGGTCTGAATGAGGTCGAGATGGAGAGAGAAGGGAAAACCTCCCTTATTGGTGTATACTTCTTAGGAAAATTCTCAGTCGGACGTTGGTCCAGGGCCTAGGTTCGTGGTCCTTGTCCAGGACATCCCAGGTTCTAGGCTCAGCGTGGAAGGAATAACCCCTCTCCACAGGGTGCAGAAGAGGGTGTGATCTTCAAACCGCACTTGGCGGTTGTCTAGCGTCGAAAGATTAACCCCTCAAAACACTTATCAGCCGACACTTGAGTGTCGAACATGGCCCTCGAGACTATCGAGGATCGCCCGACTATGGGTACCACGTAGTACTCCATCGTTGTGATTGCTTGTGTATGCTCGCATGGCTAGTTGATATGAGAAGGCCTTGCGTCCGCGATATTTTATACTAAAATCTTACGCGCGATGCCTATCTGACTCTCGCTTCCGAAAGTTATGGGTTGGATACTGAAGGGACTAGGAGTGTTGTTGTGTTGTTGTGTCGTGTGTTTGTGGATGTGAGTGTTGTGGTGTATCGCGTGGTGTGTGTGATCCGTCCTAGTCGACCGACGTCGAGTCGCGTTTGGGACCTTTGCCCCCCAGTGCGTCGATTCGCGTACGGGTTCGATTTTGGGCGTTGACCGCGCGTACCCCCTATGCTACAGCGAACGAGAAACGCCCTCGGTCGGGCCACCTCTGTGATTGCATACGAGAAGCCTTCGCACGTGGTTCGGTAGCTCGACGGGGATACGCCCACCCAAGGGATGGTGACAGCTCCCACAGGTGGAGGTAAGGCGTGCCTCGCGTGACCCTGTCCTGTCGTAGGGGCGCGCGAGAGGTACGGCTGGCGCACTCGGCCGGAGCGGCTGAAAAACGCTCTGAGACGAAGTCCTGCAAAATCCTGCGTGACGCGGCCGGGAGGGTCCCCGTGCGGGACCGATGCGCTCGACACCGCCATCCATGTCTGGTGGAATCATAGAGGGTCTGTGTGGAAACTCATTTCCTTCTACGTAAGGCAACAATTTGGACGCATGAAAGACAGGATATGTTTTGAGATGAGTGGGAGTATCAACTCGATAAGACGGCCCCTCTGCATCTCCAATTACCTTGAGAACTTCCCAGGGTCCAAAATAGACAGGTAGCAATTTCTGGGAGATATCTTCTTCTAGTGAAAACTCTTTAGATTTTACCCAAACCAAATCACCTTCTTTGAATGTAGACGGTCAACGGTGCTTGTTGGCTTGTTCAATCATCCGTAGTTGAGCTTTCCTTAGATTATCTTTAACTTTCTGAATGTCTTCCTGAAACAAGATTGCATATTCTCGGGTCCCTAGGGCCAACCTAAGTTACTGGTCCCGGTTCAGTTCATCAATTGGACGTTTAGGCTTCCACCCTTTGTGAAGTGCATTTGGGGTTCGTCCAGTAGACGTGTGGACACTATTGTTATATGCATTTGCAATCTTAGGTAAGTTATCGTCCCAATCAATCTGATCGGGTCTAATATACATACGCAAAAGTTGCCGACACAGATGATTCATTTGTTCAGTCTGGCCATTCGTTTCGGGATGCCTCCCTGACGACATGGTCAGTTGTGTGCCATAAGCTTCCATCAGCTTTTGCCATGGAAGACTGGTGAACCTGACATCTCGATCAGACACAACGTTTTTAGGGAACCCATACTCAGTGACCCATCACATTTGAAACTTCTGAATGACAAGTTCAGTACGTGCTTCTGCGGGTAAGGGAACAAACATAGCGCATTTAGAGAAACGATCCACAATTACCATCACTTGAGTATTACCATTGCGGCTTTTAACCAGACTCATAAAGTCCATTGAGATAGACTCACCTGGTTCACTTGGTATAGGTAATGGCTTGAGAAGTCCAAGGGGGTTCTCATGCGACGGCTTGTTTCTCTTACACACTAAACATGTACGAACATATGTTAGTACATCTTCCTTAAGTCCCTTCCATTCGAAACGTTCTCTGACTTCAGCATATGTTTTCTTGAAACCAAAATGACCTTCTGAATCATGACATTCCCCAATCAATACTCTTAATTTCTTCTTTATGAGGAATACACAATCTTTATTCAGTTTGGTCAATCAAGAACAACAATCCATCAGCCAGTCTATAGTTGGGTAGTTGGGATGGATCTCGTACAAGAACATCCATGATTGGTTTCCAGATAGGATCAGTAGCATATCCTTGGCGGATCTGGTCTTTCAGGTCATTCCCAACATCCAAATAAGAGACAATTGCACCAAAGAAATCACTCCGTCTGGACAATGCTTCTGCGACCACATTTGACTTACCTTTTATCGTTTTCAACTTAAAATCGAAGGTATCAATAAACGCAGACCATCGTACCAGCTTATCAGAGAGCCTAGGTTGTGTCTTTATCCACTTCAAAGTAGAGTGGTCTGAGTACACAGTAAAGTGTCGCCCTAATAAGTAGTGCTTCCCGTGTGTAGTGCATAGACTAAGGCATACAACTCCCTTTCGTAGGTGGAGTTGGCCACCTTTTCCGACGGCGGTCGTGCAAACATAAATTCTATGGGCCTATAGCCCTTGCCTTCATCTTGCTGAAGAACAGCGTCAATCCCATACTGACTTGCGTCAGTGGTGACAATGAAAGGCAAAGACAGATCAACAATGTTAAGGACCGGGTAGTGAGTTAGGGCATACTTCAATTTCCGAAAAGAAGACTCACAATCCTTATCCCACAACCATATAGTTTCTTTCTTTAACAATCTTCGCATCGGTGTAGCAATCAGTGAGAAGTTCCTAACAAACTTCCTGTAGTAACTAGCTAAACCAAGGAAAAATCGCAATTCAGTTATAGACTTAGGTTGTGGCCAATCTCTAATTGCTGAAATATTTTTCTCTTCCGGCCTTAGACCTTCCTCATTCACTATGTGTCCTAAGTACAACACTTCAGACTTGCAAACTCAGACTTCTTGGGATTGATCTTGAAGTTGCCCTCACGCAACTTCCCTAGCACCATACGAAGGTGTTTTTCATGATCTTCTAGTGTCTTGCTGTACACTAAAATATCATCAAGATAGACGATAACGAACTTATCTAGCCACCGACGAAAGAGTTCATTCATAGACCTTTGAAAGGTCGTGGGGGTATTAGTCAGTCCGAAGGGCATCACCATAAACTCGTAATGACCATACCTGGTTCGGAACGCAGTCTTATGTTGCTCAGTGGGTTCCACCTCGATCTGGTGGTATCCAGACTTCAGATCAATCTTCCTGAAGAACTTGCAACCCTGCAACTGGTCCAACAAGTCGTCAATACGTGGTGGAGGTTCGGCGTTCTTAACAGTGACGACATTCAGCCCTCTGTAATCAATACAAAGACGCAACTCACCTTCCTTTTTGGGCACAAATAAGACAGGGGCACCATAAGGAAAGGAGCTTGGGCGAATCCGTCCTTTTTCTGTTAAGTCCTGCAATTGTTTTCTTAATTCCTCAAGTTCCCTAGGAGACATTCGATAGATAGGGCCCTTGGGAATCTTACTGCCAGGAATAATTTCGATTGTGTGCTTGATAGTACGTTCAATTATTCCTGTTGGTTCGGAAAATAAGTCTTTATACTCATTAAGGAGTTTTTCAGTCGAAGGAGGGCAGGAAGTAGAACATTCTCCGACTTTCTTTACAAAGACCATCCTTACTTCCTGTTCCAACTTTTTCTTACTCCCCCTTCTGCTTAAACGAACACTCCTTTTCCCAGTCCTTGCCCACTTCAGACAATCACTTTCCCTCTCTCCCTGTTCTCTCTCCCTCCTCTCTCTCTCTTCTTTCAGATTGCGAGTCTCCACGGGCATCGGAAATGAACTTAGAAAACAAACTGGAAAGCTCAGAGAGGAGAAGGTAGAACTCCTAGCCGGAGTGACATTTCATTTGGAAGTAGAGATCAACAAAAGAAACAGTCAAACTCAAAGAGAGGTCTGATTCAGCGACCCAGTCTGATCAGACTGCATACGAGGTCCTCTCGAATCCAGTCTGACCAGCTCCGTGTCCGTACAGCAAATCAGACTACGAGTAACTAAATATAACAATGGAGAATTGAGTGGTGTACAAGGTGCGAGTCAAGCCACGGACAGTGCAATCATAATACATGCGAAACGTCTCAGCCAAGATCCCCTCGGCAGTGGGTGTCCTAATCCAAGAAGAATGAACCCGTATCCCAGCCAAGAAGACACAAGAGGTCAATGCCTAACCGATTTGGGTCCAGAGGCTCTCCTTGTTTGGGCCCGGTCCCGATGGGTCCCGCTTGGTCCCAAGGGTCCCACGTAGGTCTCAACCAGGTCCCAACCAAGAGGAGTTCCACCTAAACTTAGTTTAGTCTCTACTGCACTGAAAAACAAAATTTCAACTTCTGCCAGAACCTACAGACGGCAACCGTTCAGTGATGAAAAGACAAAGCACTGTACAAAGACTCGGCATGTATGTCAAGATACTTCATTTTCCATCCATCAGGTGAGTAGGTAGATCACATGCATTCAATCACACAATCAAGACCACAAAGGAGTAGGAAAAGAAACCCAGAGTACCCCAGCAGGACAATTAATACCATACACACATACATGGGCATCCCGTAGGTGCATGGCACTTACCTGAGTGGCCTTGAGCTTCGAGATGAAGAGAACTCACCCCCCTTCTCATGTGGTCCTCCTGACCCCTCTAACGCTACCCCTACACTAGTGTCCTATCTCCTAGGAGGGTCTGACTCCAACACCCAAGTGCAACGCTGGATCCCCCGTCGATGCTGAAGATCAAAGTAGCAACTTGCAGAATGGCCGCTGGCCCTCAAGCTCGCCTACTTGAGGGCAGCCCGTAAGTTGCCAAGTGTCTCCCTTGAATCAGATTCCAGGTGCGAGTGCCTCTCACTGTCGCCTCTCTCAAATCGCCGCATGAAGTCTCCTCGAAATGTCTCGCCACCCTAATCTCACTCTCAAGCAACCTGGTTAGGTTCTATGTTGACCCCACATGACCTAACCAGGTGGGGGCAGCTTCCCTTAGCCACGCTGCCCCACTTCCCTCAACCAACCAACCCTAACCCTAAGTGTTCCCCTCAACCACTTAGGTTAGGGTTAGGGCAGCAAAGTCAACTCTCACCAGCAAGTAGAATCCGCTCTGATACCAATGTTATGACCCTGGCCAATTTTGAGATACACATCCATCAGAAGGTACAATGCCATCCAATTGCAGAAATAAATGAATGAACCTGAGAAGAGAGAGAGGATTAGAAGAAGAAGAAGTAAGAGTGAAGAAGAAGAAGTAAGAGAGAAGAAGAAGAAGATGTACACCAGCAAAGAGAATGACAAGGCTCTTNGAGAGAGAGGAGTAGAAGAAGAAGAAGAAGTAAGAAGGAAGAAGAAGAAGATGTACACCAGCAAAGACAATGACAAGGCTCTTCTTCTTCGCCCAGCAATCTCCTCCTCCTTATCTCCCCCTTCTCTTATTCATACAAGAAATAATAATACAATGTTGAATGACTGGTCCAGAATCATGTCCGAGTCCCTCTTCTACTGCAGGTATCACTCAAGGTCCACCATAGCCATGGCCGCCTCTCCCACTCTTCACTCTCATAGGCCAAGGCTATGGCGGATTACTGGGCCTTGCTCAGACGTCCAAAGGACAACCCAAAGCAGCTATGGCTGCTCCAGCTCAGGTCGCCATGCCCAGCCCTGCCTTGAAGCTTCTTGGTGTGGCTCCCCCCAGCTGGGGACTCCTTGCTGCAGCGCCCACCAAGGTGATGAAGATGGCTGCCACCATAGCCAGGTAAGTACCCCTGGCGCTCCTCCCCCTTCCTTCCTCCTTCCTCCTTCCTCCTTCCTCCGTCATGTCCTTCTCCTTCCTCCCCAGCAGCGCTGCTCCAGCTTAGCGCTGCTCCAGCCAGCGCTCCACCAGTGTGTCGCCAAACTTGCACACCGAAAAAGAGGCCGGGTCTTCCGCCCGACCAAAAGATATAGCGGCCTGCTTTGCCTCTTGGGTGGTGACTTCCAGGCCGCTGGCCTTGCCAAGCAACCGGTACCTCCTCCTCTTTTGGAGGGAACATCATTGCAGACTCTGATATTGCCCCTACAGGCCCTAGACTCAGACTGGTACCCGCTAGACCTAGCCTACACTACCGGCCTCTAAAAATGCCACTTTTGTCTTCTTCTGCTCGGTCTCCGGTACCTGCATATTTACCCCCCTGCCGGGTGCGGTACCGGCCTACCCGCTACTTGAGTGCTTTTTCCCCGCTGCAACCCTTCAAAGCCACGGCCACAGGTAAGTACCGGCCCTGAGGGCCCAACGAACGAACAAGTGCCCTGGTGGGCCACACACACACCCATACCAACCAGCACTCAGACAGGCGCAGTCACACACACGCAAGCCAACCAGCACTCAGACAGACATGTAGTCCAGTAAGCACACACACACACAGACTTAGCAGGCGGGGAACTCAGTAGGGCATTCAGTCTATGAGCAAAACTCAGAAATCAGCTGTGTCTTTCAGTCCTTGTTTGGACGGGTTATCACACATTGGACTTCAGACATTTCGAAGAGGGATTATTTGGGACTTGTAACGAGACTTGGTTTTTGATGACTTTCCCATCTCCCCCTTCCTCTTCTTCGTCTGATCCCCTCCTCTTCGTCTGTGTATGTCTGGACCTGGCGCCTCCTTCCTGTGTATAGCGCCAGGCCCCATCACACCTTGTGATGAGCATGATGTATGTTTGGTCTGCGTTGAACATTGAGTGGGTTAGTCCTTAGTATTCTAGCATTCTGTTTCGCTATCTTGTACTACGTGAAAGAGGTCAGTCCCGGTCAGGTCAGGACTTGTATCTAAAGTCTTCCCTCCGCTATAAAGCACCATTTTGTATGTATCAGAATGCACATTGCTTGTTGAGATTCTACTTGCACTGCATTGTCCATTCAGTCCTTTTTATCACATTGCTGATCCTCGGTTTATATGTACATCGCCCAACTGGGCATGTAACAGTATTTAAGGAGGAGTTTGTCGGACCCTTGTATGCGCTTTTTTGTCCCCAATGATAGTGTCTCTGGCGGGCAGTTGAAACGTTGGTAGGGACAACACCAGCATGCCACGGATCTTTTCTTTCCATGATAATTTCAGTGCCTGACTTTTTTTGCGCATACCTGAGTTTCTCCACGGCCTTTTTTTTTTTTTTTTTTTTTTAAAGCAGAACCTTATGGTTCTGGCCCCTTTTCCATTCTGGGGGGCATCAGTCCAGTTCCTACTCTACCGGCAAGTCAGCTGACATGAAAGACTCACACACGCTCTTCCCCTTTACGGTAGGAAAGTCCGAGGGCCGGCATTGATTACTTCTCAACAGAAGGATGTACCAGCCCCTGCCCCTGCCTGAGTTATCCTATTTGCTTTAGTTGGGTGGCTAGCACCTATTAAATTGCTTGGAAAGGACACCTCCTCGCCTGTTCCTCTCAGTCCTTTTGACTGTCTGATTCACGTTAGGTACTGGAACTGCTGACCTGTCCTTCCCTTTTAGGACTACCTATCCCTATATTTTCCTCTTCTAGTTTCTGCTGTCTATGAATGTTTATAGCGCATAAACTATCTAATTTAAAAAAGTCTTTAACCAGTTCTACCAGTGCTAAAACCCTAAACCCTATCCTATTTAGCTAGTTTGTCTGCTTCGTGGTAGCTTCCATCCTTGCGGATTGTGACCCTTATCCTAGTTCTCCACGGCCTTATGGTTCCGGTTTTCTCATTTTCCTGTCGTTTGCTACACATGTCGTGCATCTCTATGATTTTTCGCTTCCCATGATCTTGTTTGTGTTACTCTTTGTCTGCCTTCCTCGTTGTTCTACATTGCCTTTCTGGCCTTCGAGCATCTATCCTAAGGTTTTGTCACCCTATCCATCCCTAGATTCCATACTTTCCTGGTTGTGTGGCAGTACATGTTATTGTCTCAAATTTGAGTTTTACATCATGAGTGAACTGGGACCAAAGCACAGACGAACATAGTGGCTACCAAGTGGCAAACAATGTTGGCTGCGGCTCCTGAACATTAAGCCCAGGAGTGCTCAAGGCAAAAAGTGCACCCATTGCCACATATAGGAAGAAAAAGAAGAAAGGAATGCATGAGAAGAAAGCGAACTGCAAAAGCACGTTCCTGGTATACCTGCAGCGGCGGGGTTGGATCGCCCTGTTGCTGGATCTTCATCGGTGGCGACGCACAGGAAGGGGGGAGGCTGGTTCAGGGAAAGATGGAGGCCGTATCCGCAGCTCTTGACCCGGAACCCTCACACAGGCCAGCTGCAGTTTGGCCCCATCCTGGCACGCCATGTTCCTCGGCCGTAGACCGAGGATGAATTGGAATAGTGCAGAGCTCTGAGCAGCTGAATCAGATTGCAACCAATATAGTTTGAGGGGGATGGGTAGGACCGGAGATGTATCATAGTTCGAAAACATGTCCAATAGGGGAAGCGATAGGGGTACCTAAGAGGAGACAAGGGTTAAGGCGAGAGGTACGGGGAAGAGGATAGGAGATGGAAGACAGGGAGGGAGTTTCACGGAAGTTTCACGGAAAAGGGGGTAAAACCTCGGAAAAGAAGTGGAAAACTGGGAAAAGCTGGGCCAACCTGCAAACAGAGATTGGATACTGTTTGAAAGGATGGTAGCATGTATGGCGGGTAAGGGACGAGATAAGGTCATAGGTGGTAAGTAGGACGTAAGCAAGGGGAATGCACGTAGGTAATTTGAGTAGGCTGGTATTAAGGAAATACGGTGGAACAAGCGAACCCGGTGGGAAGGATAGAACTTTATAGGGGCAGTACGGCTATAACGTGAGACGGGTGTTCATGGAAATAAGCCCTTTTGGTTTTTCTTGAGATGCTTTGGCCATGAGGAGGAGACAAGCGGCCAGTGAGACTGCTCCCCGCCACCCCTGGGGTCCTTCTGCTGCGTGACTGGGTGCTGCTAGTAAGCTTCCCGGCCAGCAGAAGCACCCCAGGGGAGGCTATGGTTTGGGGGGTGGGATGGCCTGCAGAAGCCCCCCCCTTGATAAGTGACTAGTACCGCAAGGGTTTAGCAGATTTCTATCCCTACGACTGTCTTGCTTGAACTCATACTTGCCGGTGATAAGCAACTGAGCTTATGACCCCCCAGAATAGAAGGGGCCTTGTGTAATGAACCCAGTCTGGCAGATACTCATCAGACGTCAAAGCACAAGTAGTCTCAGTTCTGCACAAAGTCTCCAGTTAATGTGAAGTGATATCTGAAACAGTATCTCGTTACCATTAGACGAAGAGAGTGGAGGGGAAATAGACAGAGGAGAAGGTGGAAGAGATAAACAATGATCACACAAGACTAATCCAATCAAACCCCACTTCTTCTACGAGTTTCTTTCCTCTTCACGTCATCAACCAGTATACGATAACAAGTATGATAATCCTGATCACACGGCAGTGCCGCGTGGCACTCTTATCTCGTGACAACCATGAAGACAGCAGGAGAATACAGTAACGACGTCAACCTCAGGTGAGTATCAGATCCCAATCATCCACAGATCCCGATCTCCCTCCTTGTCGCAACCAGTCACCTCATGTAGACAGTGTGGCCGATGCCACGTCAGATGTAGAGACAGGTGGCATGTGCCACATCAGCAACACAATGTAGACAGGTGGCAGCGCCACATCAGCAATGTAGATAAGTGGCATGTGCCACATCAGCAATGTAGACCAGTGGCATGCGCCACATCAACAATGCAGACAAGTGGCATGCGCCACATCAGTAGGATAGACAGGTGGCAGCGCCACATCAGCAATGCCTGGCGCTCAAAGCAGAAAGCAGCAGCATGCCACAGTCCCACGTCGTCGTCCACAGTGCCTGCGCACAGCCAGCATCAAGCCAGCGTTTCGCCAGCGTCGAACCAGCATCAATGCCAGCGTCCAGTCAGAGTCGAGCCAACGTCAAAGCAGCATAGCAAGACTGAATGTTGACCACCTCGAGACCAAGCCCTTTGTAGTGTTTGACAAGGCTGTCTGGCCTCGGGTTCCCTTCCCACAGTCGTACAGATTGATTCACAGTCGAGGGCCTGGATTGTGTACAGTTGCAGATTTTCCCCTGGTCCTGATGTTGTCTAGGTACCTGCATACAAACAAGTGTGTGCGTCTGACCGGCGGCCTGGGCTGGGTCCACTTTGGACTTCGACTGTTGGGTACCGACAGTTGACTTTAGTCAACTGTATTTTGTCCAGGCCCTGAGTCTTGATGTGGGGTTCTTTTCCCCACTTTGGCCTGGGTCTGAGTGCGGCCTGGCGAGGCCCTTAGACATTCCGCGAAGCATACAGCTTGGGTTATAGCATTCCTGCCGGCCCAATTTTCGAGTTCCATCGCAGAAAAGACATCAATTTCCTTTTAACCCACGTTCGTATGCAACAACAATATCAAGAGCAGCAGGTAGGAGTTCTTTCTTACTAAACCATCTGGCTTCAGATGGAGGTTGAGACTCGAACTATACCTTATACTGCTTTTGGGGTCTTCCTCTGCCACCTGTAGAAAAATAGCCATGTTCCAGAATCTTCTCAACTTCGTGACCTCCGTTCATGGATGGTGGAAACATAGATGGCTTGTTAGGAAAGTGATCTCCTTCTACATACTGTAGTAGTTTAGACGCATGAAAGACAGGGTAGGTCCTTAGGTGTGGAGGTACATCTATGCGATAGGAAGGTCCATCTGTATCCCCAATCACCTTGAGAACTTCCAGGGACCATAGTAGACAGGCAGCAGTTTCTGAGACGCGTTTTCTTCCAAGGCCAATTCTTTAGACTTCACCCATACTAGATCTCCTTCTTGAAACTACGATGGCCGACGATGTTTGTTGGCCTGCTCAATCATCTGAAGTTGGGCTTTTTGTATATTCTCTTTACCGTTTTTAATATCTTCTTCATACAAAACTGCAAATTTACGGGTTCCTGGGGGTAACCTCTGAATCTGGTCCCTAGTTAAGGCATCAATGGGACGTCGAGGGTTCCAACCGTCATGCAGTGTATTTGGCGTTCATCCTGCAATAGTATGTATACTGTTGTTATAAGCACTAACAATCTTAGGTAAGTTTCATCCCAATCTATCTGATCGGGTCGGACATACATGCGCAAAAGTTGTTGGCATAGACGATTCATTTCCTCAGCTTGGCCATTTGTTTCAGGATGTCTACCTGACGACATGGTCAGCCTGGTGCCATAGACTTCCATCAACTTTTGCCATTGTAGATTAGTAAACCGAACATACTTGTCAGAGACGATGGTTTTCGAAAATCCATACTCAGAAACCCATCGCATCTGAAACTTCTGGATGACCAACTCGGTTCTAGCTTCGACAGGCAAAGAAATTAACATAGCATACTTTGAGAATCTATCTACGACGACCATTACCTGACTGTTGCCATTTTTCGACTCTTAGTGAGACTCATAAAGTCTATAGAGATAGACTCACCTGGCTCACTTGGAATAAGCAATGGTCTCAACAGTCCCAACGGATTCTCATGCGAGGGCTTGTTCCTCTGACAGACAAAACAAGTCTGCACATACATTAGTACATCCTTTTTCATTCCTTTCCATTCAAAGCGCTCTCGGACATCCACATACGTCTTCTTGAAACCAAAGTGACCCTCAACATCATGACATTCCCCAATGATTAGACTCTTGATTTCTTCTTTGTGAGGAGTGTATAATCATTCTTCGGTTTTATCTATGCAGAAGAGTACGCCATCAGTCATTCGATACTCTGGGAATAATGCAGGGTTCTTTCGTAGGGTCTCAATGATAGGACTCCAGATAGGATCAGTCTCATAACCCTTCCGTATCTATTCCCTTAATTCATTCTCAATATCGAGAGAGGAGACAATGGTTCCAAAGAAATATGCACGCCTGGACAAGGCATCCACAACCACATTAGACTTTCCTTTGATTGTTTTTAGTTCAAAATCCAAGGTATCGATGAAAGAGGACCATCTTACTAACTTATCAAAGAGTCTAGGTTGAGCCTTTATCCATTTCAGAGTGGAGTGATCTGAATAGACAGTGAAGTGTCTCCCTAACAAGTAGTGTTTTTGGGTGCCTAGTTCAAAGACCAAGGCATACAGTTCCCTTTCATAGGTGGAGTTGGCCACTTTCTCTGACGAAAGTCTTCTGGACATAAACTTTATTCTTCGTTCACTATATGCCCTAAGCACAAAACTTCAGGCTTAGCAAACTCAAACTTCTTCAGGTTCAGTTTAAAGTTGCCTTCACGCAACTTCTGCAAAACCATTTGTAGATGTTTCTCGTGGTCTTCTAGTGTCTTACTATACACTAGAATGTCATCGAGATAGACTACTACAAACTGGTCCAACCATTGACGAAACAATTCATTAATTGACCTTTGAAAGGTCGCAGGTGCATTAGTTAATCCAAACGACATAACCACGAAATCGTAGTGACCATACCTTGTTCGGAAAGTCGTCTGGTGTTGATCCTCAGGAGACACCTCGATCTGGTGGTACCCTGACTTAAGATCAATTTTACTGAAGTACCTGCCGCCTTGCAACTGGTCCAACAGGTCGCCAATGCGCGGAAGTGGCTCCGCGTTTTTCACAGAGACAGAATTCAGCCCTCTATAATCAATGCATAGTCGACGTTCACATTCCTTTTTGGGCACGAATAAAACAGGGGCACCATAAGGAGATGAGCTAGGGTGAATCCATCCTTTGTCAGTAAGTTCTTGCAATTGTTTTCGAAGTTCCTCAAGTTCCCTGAGAGACATTCGGTAGATGGGACCCTCGGGAATTTTGCTTTCCGGAATTGTCTCGACGTGTGCTTAATAACACGCTCATTGATTCCCGTCGGCTCAGTCTGCAAGTCCTTATATTCATCGAGAAGTTTCTCAATAGAAGGAGGATAGGATAAGGAGCATTCTCCTACTCGTTTAACGAGTACCATCATCACATCCTAAACCAACTTCTTTTTCGAGACCATCGATCGGAAGGTTGGGCAACTCATACGACAGAAAGACAGAGTAGAGTCAGAGACAGACCTATGGTACAACTTTATCGCTTGAAGGTCAGACTTCTTATCCTTCAGCTTTACAATCTTTTCTTTGAACCTGACTTTTGGGTCGGCTTCCTCGTGCCAATCCATTCCCAGAATCATGTCAAAAGACAAGTTCTTCTCAATTGGAAGGATATCTCGTGTAGAATTTTATTTCCTTCCTTCGTCATGAAATAACATTTAACACGATCGACGTATTGAGAGACAGTGATCATGCTCTTGTCAGCCAGCATAGACATGATAGGTCGAGGTAAATCCTTTACCATCATTCCCAGATGCAATTTTCGAATTGCCTTCTCTGAGATATAAGACCGCATCGATCCACCTACTCGTGTGTGTGCAATCTCAATATCCGCGATCATTAGCTCACCCTTAGTCTTCCTTTTCTTAGCCCACGAACTCCGAAGTGCTATGAGTTCATTGTCGAGTTCATCAAGGGAATCGTCCGGTGAAACAGAGCAAAGAACAGTGTCACGGTGCTCTGGATGATGGTTTGAAGAAGAACCATTCTCTGCCTTGAGAGTCGAAGGGTTAGAAGGGGTTGTAGGCGCCTTACCTTTACTTCGGTCTAAGCCCCTCGACTCAGTAGGAGCAGATGCTACTCCTACTGGCGACTCGCTTTTGGGTTCCTTTTCAAGGGACATCAGGCTATCACATGCCCTACGGTGCCGCACTTGAGACACTGACTGTTGTCTATCTTAGACTACCATTCTTCTCGTGTTATATTCATCTTCTCCCATGGCTTCCCGAACGCGATGTCGGGATGCTCAGGAAACGGGCGTGGCCTCCTCTTCTTTTTCCACTAACTTTGGCCTCCCTTGTTGGCCATTACGGCAGTGACGGCACCCTTCCCAGACTCACTGCCGCCATTAGCTACTCCTCCCTTGGACTCGTCGAGGGGTAACTTTTATACAGTCTCGTCGTCAAAAACAACAAGCATGTGGTCATGTCGCTTTTGCTGCCAAAGGACTCGCTTGCCATACCCACCAACTGGTCCAGACTTAACCACCGAGCATATGAGCCCTTCACTTGTGCGGTTATCAACTCTCGTTGGAGAGCGAGATCGCGAAACTGCCGATAATTGTGCTTACCAGACTTGGCCTAGGCCACGAGCTGTCCGTGAATTGGCTCGGGCAAAGCTCGTGAGTAGATAATCAAGAGTTGGTTGTCTTGCAAATTCAACTCAGGTACCTGCAAAAGACGATCAACCTCACGAGACGACGCATCAACTGAAGACCAACGCTTTCGTCTGATTGTGGTGAGTTCGTAAAAGGCCTTGTCGGTTGTCGTCTTATCAAGAAACCTCTCCTTTATTTTTTGGAGAAATTGCTTGAGGTTCAGGGTCTTAGCCCACTCACCAATGTCTTCGAAGCCAGCAGCGTTCGCTTCGGACAACACCCATTCCTTGGCCACTCCTCCTAGACAAGACGTGGAGAAAGTGACCTGACTCTAAGGCTCGACAGGTGCAGTCCCGCAATAAGTCCGGACATCCGCAATCCACAACAACAAATTTTCATATTTCTTGTTGCTGTAGGTAAACGACAATTTTATTTTTACCATTTATTTTCTCTTCAACTTTTCTGCCTCCTTGGCCGGTTCATATTTTTGGGCAGGTTCTTCTTTCTTTTCTGTCGGTCTTTCCGGTTCCTTCTTTGAACTCTCGGGCGTCTCCGGCGTCACTTTCGTTTCCTTCATTGCATCCTTCATTAACTTTTCCTGGGTTTTTTCGTTTCCCCTAGCCTCCTCCTCAACTGACACCTTACCCTTTCCCTTGACCATTCTAGACATAATTTCAAGGGTCGTGGTGTTGCTGTCAATCTTTAACTCAAGATGAGCGAGGTAGGCCATCAGATTTTGAAGGACGGATGAAAGATCCATTTCAGTTCCTTCAAAATGAAATCGTTGTTTGATTTCATCCACTTTCCTATCTTGCTGTTCTCTTTCTATTCTTATCCTCCTGTATTCCTCAATCTTCCTTCTTTCTTCAGTCAATGCATCCTCCAACTCTCTGATGTTTCCCAACATTATTTCTTTAGACAATTCAGGTTCTTTCTTTTCCTTACTTGTTTCTCCTTCCTTTTCGTTCCCTTTGGTTATTTCTGATAGTTAACCAAACACAACTTTATCCAGAGCCTGTCGGCTCTGAATAATGATTTTTTGTACATGGGTGCAGGCTTCTAACAACTGAACAGAAGTCTCCGCCTCCTTTAGTTCGTTTTCTGCTGCCCGCAGATCGAACTGACGACGAACTTGCTGTTCAACATCGGCACCAGCAGAATGTGAATCAGACATCAACTGCTGCAAACGGCCCAACATCTCTTGCCGTTTGGTCTCAATTTGACCACGGGCTTTCAGGTCACCACCTTCCTCATCAGCGAAGGTGGTTAGGGTGACAGGGAAGAAGAAGTAAGGAATAAATCGAGTCAAAACAAAGAGGTGCAGGGATTTCCAGGGTAAGCCATTTTCAATATGTGTATTCGCCGCACAATAAATAATTACAAAAGACAAAAATAAATTCCATGGCACACGCAATTCCTACAGCAAGAAATATTCAAGGCAGACAAGAAGGAACAAATTCTCAATTAATTTCCAAGTCTAACTTTGTTGTCTGTTCTATGTGTGATGACGTCCTACAGCAAGTGTACAGGTACCGCAGCCACGACCAGTGTGATCAAGATAGTAACACACAGGTGAGTATGCACAACAACCACAGAACAACCAACAGGTGAGTAGGTCAGCTAACACAACAACACAATCAATGGTTAGCTTCCTTCCTCTACGACTGTATCATTTGCAGAAACAATGGAACCAGTCACAAGGCCAACACTCGACAATACAGCAAATCGTGAAGTCGTACCGTCTGCCAGCACACAACTGCACATTCAACAGTTCTCCCACAGCAGCGTGTTATGCATGCCACGTGTCACCCCTCGCATGCCAGCGCAGCAGCTCTATGGAGTATGCCACGTCAGCGTCAAGGACCTAAAAGGTCTACGAGGGGGGGATGCCACGTCAGCAATGCATGTCTGCAATATACACAACACTGGCATGCCACGTCAGCACTTCATCAGCAGGCAATTGCAACACAGGTACGTGCCACATCAGACCATGCTCTGCCAGAATGCCACATCAGACCATGCTCTGCCAGAATGCCACATCAGACCATGCTCTGCCAGAATGCCACATCAGCATTCCACGTCATGCCACGTAGGCAGTGCGCCACATCAGCGGTTCCCGATTTCACAGTTCTTTCTCTCTGGACCAGCGCCACGTCAGCATGTTGCCAACGAAGCTCTTGCCGGTATCTCGAAGTCTTCAGTGTCGCCACGTCATCATCTTCAAGGGAGGTTGCGCGCACGTGCCGTACTACATGTCTAGACTTGCGGAATCAACCTCGCACATTAATAAACGCGTTTCGTTCTGCACGTGCGACACCTCCCACTAACCTGTGTGCCATGTCAGCACCTGACAGCAGATTGCGATGAAGGAGTATGCTCCAATACCAAATTGTAATGAACCCGGTCTGGCAGATACTCATCAGAAGAAATGGGGTTTGATTGGAAGAGATAAACAATGGTCACACAAGAGTAATCCAATCAAACCCCATTTCTTCTCCGGGCTTCTTTCCTCTCCACGTCATCAACTAGTATACGATAACAAGTATGATAATCCTGATCACACGGCAGTGCCACATGGCACTCTTATCTCGTGAAGACCATGAAGACAGCAGCAAAATACGATAACGACGTCAACCTCAGGTGAGTACCAGATCCCAATCATCCACAGATCCCGATCTCCCTCCTTGTCGCAACCAGTCACCTCATCATAGACAGCACGGCCAATGCCACGTCAGACGTAGAGACAGGTGGCATGCGCCACATCAGCAATGTAGACCAGTGGCATGCGCCACATCAGCAATGTAGACCAGTGGCATGCGCCACATCAGCAATGCAGACAAGTGACATGCGCCACATCAGTAGGATAGACAGGTGGCAGCGCCACATCAGCAATGCCTGGCGCTCAAAGCAGAAAGCGCCAGCATGCTGCCACAGTCCCACGTCGTCGTCCACAATGCCTGCGCACAGCCAGCGTCAAGCCAGAGTTTCGCCAGCGTCAATGCCAGCGTCCAGTCAGAGTCGAGCCAGCGTCAAAGCAGCATAGCAAGACTGAATGTTGACCACCTCGAGACCAAGCCCTCTGTAGCATACTTGATGCGCTGCACTGCGCACGTGCGCCGCACCGCGCATCCCGCACGACGCGGGGTCAAAAAAAAAAAAAAACAGTTGTGAGGGCCGGTAGTAGACCCGGCCCCCTGCTCGCGTAAAATAAGAAACGGGCAGCCAAATTTTTTTTGGAGGCCGCGCGTTGACCTGAAAGCTTTTAGTAACCTGTAGTTCGGGTAACACTCTGTGTGTATGGTAGGGTTATTGCAGTCTGTATGGTAGGGTTCTTGCAGGCCAGATTCAGTCATGATGAGGGTCGCGATCTCTCAAAACGTTCTCTTCTTATTACTTCTGAAGTAGAAAACGACGGAACTGACAGCCGTTTTTCCTGGAATGTTTTTTTTTTTTTAATAAAAAAAAACTTAAAGGAAGAAAATCAGAATTTCTTTGCACGAGTGTCGCCCAGCATGTCCAACCTGTCAGAACCTCAACGGTAATTGCAGTCTGTATGGTAGGGTTCTTGCAGGCCAGATTCAGTCTTGATGAGGGTCGCGATCTCTCAAAACGTTCTCTTCTTATTACTTCTGAAGTAGAAAACGACGGAACTGACAGCCGTCTTTCCTGGATTTTTTTTTTTTTTTTAATGAAAAGAAAAAACGTAAAGGCAGAACATCAGAATTTCTTTGCACGAGTGAAGCCCGGCGCGTCCAACCTGTCAGAACCTCAACGGTAATGTTCACCAACGGGCTCACTGCACTACTCTCGACATGCACAACAAGACATATATGGCAATGTATCTTTCCATGTTCAAGCGGAGGATTCAGTCTCATTTGTTCAGAGATTCTCCAAAAAAAAAAGAAGAAAGGTTC
>BFEA01000154.1:1054064-1064385 GCA_003427395.1 Chara braunii | reverse complement strand
GCTCTGAGACCCTCCACTGTTTCCAGTGGATATTGAGGTCCTTGTCCAATTCGGAGAATGAATGGTGCGGATCCTGCCACAGCAGGCAGAAGGCCGACTTTAGTATATCCCGAACAGCAGGGTCCTTCTCCTCCCTATAGTCCCGAATAAATGTCTTCCATGCATCCTGCGTGGTGGACCTGAGAATATCCTCCACAGCTTGTTGGGCCTGCTGCAGGCCGAATTGGTGGTCCTGCCTTTCAAAAAAGCACCTGGCTCTCCAAGCTAGCATCAGTATTTGCAGTCTCGTATACGAGAAGAGGTTAGTTGCATAGGGGGACCAGTGGTTCGTTAGGTGCTGCTTTTTACCCAGCAGCAACAGCCCCAGGTCCCATGGGATGTGCTCTCCCGTAAGGAAATGAAAGGCTGCATCCCACCACTGCCAGAGTTGAGTAACCATGGGGCACGCCAGTAAGCAGTGTTCCAGGGTGGCCCTGCAGGGGGCGTCGCTCTGCCACAGTAGGCGCACAGCGGCGACAACAGCCCTTTCTGTTCCAGGTCGGTACGGGACACCAGCCAATCGGGGGTGGGCAGGCACCGATGGGCGATTTGCCACTGCAAGGCTCGGAGGTTCGTGGGCATAATCTTAGCATACTTGGTCCACGGGAAGTCCTCAGTCAGCTTCGAGTCTAGGGGAGAGTCACGGGTCCATCTGTCAGACAACTTTTGGCCAATCTCCGTGGCAGCCCTTGAGGCCCTATACCCACCCTTGACTGTATAGTCCCATATGCGCATAGGTTTGGGGCCGGGCCATTCCCATTCAGCCGGGTCAAACGGGAGCTTAGCCACTGGGGTCGCAGGCTCAAACACAAAGAACCCGTCTTGCGAGTCCCCCACAACACGAACATGCACGAGGCCAGCCCAATTTGCAGACCCATCGAGGTTATCGTTTCTTACCAGTTTGGAGAATCTGACACCTGGGCTACAAAGATCGTAAGCTTGCAATGTACAGCGGCCATTATCATTGCTGCTGACTCTGAAGACAGTCAACGGACAGGGCAGGTCTGCGTACTTGACGGTTCAATCGTCATGCAGGATATCCGGTCCGTTTGTCTTAGTTACTTGGTGCATGGACAAAGCTTCTATGCAGTGAGGATACCTTGGCGCTGGTTTGATTAGCCCAACCCAGGTAGAGGGGTGAGGGGCTGGAAGGCTGTGACGACAGCTGGATAGCTGTGGCGACAGCGGATGTGTGTGGAATGATGAGAGCATGCTGACATGGCATTTTGGATGAGGTGGCACGCCATTGTGTTGTTTGTGGTACCGAGGCTATGACTGGTCATCAAAATGCACGTCGGCTCAACTGTTGAGAAATCTGTTGTTGGGGGCAGCTATCTTCAGGTACGTTGTCCACTTACCTTATCTTCCCTCTCAATCTCTTCTTACCGTGAGGAAGTGAGTCCAACTTTGAGTGTCCTCCCTTTTGTGTAAGGAGTCGTGAGCGCTCTACCTTGAGAGACGACTTCTTCCCGGTGGCGCATCTGGCAGGAGAGGGCGGTGCCTCTGAAGGGCCCTGGTCGAAGCATGGGTCACGGTCACCATGCCAACCCATGGGAGTAGTACACGCAGGTCATGCTGCTTTGTCCATTGAAGGCTCTTTGCTGCGCTAATAGCGGAAACGTGGACTGACCAGTCCTTTGCAGACGCTTACCAGACCGTCTATAAATATTTCTGGCGCGGATCTGATCTGTCCACTGGCTGTGATCGTCGTCCTGTCTGCGACGTTAAATAATTACAGAGGACCTTAGGGGCTGTCCTTAAACTGCCTCTTGATCAGCCAGATCAGTCAGACGTAAAGCTCGTTGCACGCGAGGATAAATAAAGGGCGGTGCTGGTCATAAGCGAGTTCCTGGGCACAAGGGTAGGCCGCTAATGCACACCTTAGACACCGCTGCTTGATGATGCTCATCGGTTCGTTGGATACAGGGGAAGGAAGGTTCCAGTTGGTCTCGAAGATTATTGTTATTTTTATTTCCATTTCCATGCATCTGCGCAAATGATTTACTTTATTTTGATTAGTTGAGGTGTGACAGACTGCCAACACCTGACAGACAGCTCTAGACCAGAACCGAAGTAGTCTACCATTGCCAGTTCTATTTACTGCTGCTGTTGGAGAACTAGTCAGAGTAGAAGTTAGATCATTTGCATGAGTCTGTTTATTTTCGGTTAACACCGCCTGAACTGCGTTCTGAAATATGGACCGAATAATTATTTTATTATTTTTATTGTACAAATCGGTCAGACCCTATGCTGTGGTAGGTTCAAGCAAGGACACTAGTGCAGACAGCGGTCTGCTATAGCTGATGTGGGAGTGTAGAAGTGAGTAGGAGGGAGTTGACTAATAGAGGCTGACATGGTGCAGAGCCCTTAGAGAGGCTGCTGTGAACAAGGTCTGTTGAACCCACTGAAAGCAGTGTGTAGTGTTGGGTCTGAAAGGCAGCAACAGCAGCGGAGCAACGGTTAGTAAAGGCTGCCGCAGCAGCAGTGGCATGAGGATCCAGCAGACAAGTCGTGCAGGCTGAGGCACTATCTGCCAAAGTAGTGTTAACCAGACAACAGTCTCAAGTCAAATGGCGAGCTTGCAGTTGAGCAAGCCGCTCCAGCTCACGCTAGCCGACCTGGACATTCAAGAGGCAGTAGACATTCCTATTCAGCTAGAAGTCGGGGTCAGTGACGCAATGGACAGGAAGCAAAGGATTAGAGATAGAGCCATACTAGTTAGTGGAGACGACAATGACAAAGTTAGGTTAGAGGGATCGGAAGGAAATGAACTCAGTAACGCAGAGCAGGATCTGCGGGCATGTGAAGTAGGCATGCAAGAGTCCATGTCCATGCGAGAAAGTATGGACACTTCTCTCCTTTCCAGCCAGGTTCAGATACAGAGGGTGGACAAATTGGTACATCCTTAACTGCGCCGCTCAGTGTCCTGAATGAAAGGCAACCTTTACTTGTCTCATCGTCGGCGACTAGAATGCCGCTGGTGTCAGGTCTTTCTCTAGCTAGGCTTGGTACTAGTCTGTCAGGCGGACAGTTAGCTGTAGACATGCAGGCTCAGTATGCTTTCTTTTCTTCCCTTCAGACGGCTGTTTCTACAGAACAGCTGCACATACCCCAACCTGCACAACAAGCAGCAGTGCAGATTGATGGTAGGACCCAATGGGTTCCGGATGCAGCATTAGCACAGGCGGAGTCTGCCACAAGAGTAGGAAAGACGAAGCCCTCGATGTTTGGTGGAGGCAGGTGCTGACGCACATTAGGAACAAAAATGAATGTCAAAGGAAGTAGGTGACCGCTGCAGCAGCACGGTGGTTAGAAGGGTTAGTACAACAAAATGGGAAAGACCGGGGCCTTGATTATTGGACTGAGGTCTGGTGTCCTAGGCTACGGGTCCTAGGGATGTTGTATGGGACCCTTGATCTCATGATTACTCCATAAAGAAAGAATAGAGAATGGGGTAGTCCTTGGGACCACCGGAATTGCGTACGAATACCCAGGGCCCCGTACAGTTAAGGCCCTGAGCGTGTGCTTTCAGAGGCCGACACATCATACAACAGCCACGGACCAATGAGATTGCAGCAGGCCCGTGGACTGCCTGGACGTGCCCAACTGTAAAGGGCCCAGGCCCGTAACTGCAACTGGGCCTGCACGCAGGCACTGAGGCCTGACTGGAAGCTACTGGATGCTCGCCCAGCCAGGCCCAGAGGCAGCAGAGGCTGAGATCACTTTCCATATAGGAAAGTGAGCATCGCTGGGCAGGGCATTCTGGCCTAGGCAGGCAATGCCGCCACGCTGCTGCGTTGCACCTTCGTGATCTGCACGAAGCTTCCGGCTGGGTCGCGCACACGGGCGCTGAGGTGTGAGGTGCACTGCTGGGCAGTGGGTGCACGGCAGCCATAGCCGGGCTGTTGGGCGCAGGTCTGGATGGCAATGGTGGTCTTTGGGTGTTGAGGATGCACACTGTGGGAAGTCAGGAGTGATGGGTAGAGACGAGATACATACTTGGTGCATGAGGGAGGTCAGCTACGGTGTTGACGTCATGTACATTGGTCTTCAAGGTCGAAGAGAGCCTGTTGCGTGAACGCTGRTGTAGTAGGATAGGCGAGTAGTGTAGGCTGGGCGCTGGGCGCCAGACAGAGTAGGAGCGACATTGGATACGGTGTTGGTGTGGCCTGAGGGCTTGGACATCGGCTCGTGAGTTCATTGTATTGCTCTTATCTGGATGGAATCTCGGTGCATTTGCACTCTCTGCTCGCAGATGACTACCTGGGCATCTGTGTGATTTTGCAACTTGGTTTGCTGTTTATCGCTCTTGCTCATATTCCTTGCAATTGCATCAAGCGTGGTGTGGCGGCCATAGCCGCAAACGAAAGACAATTCTGCAATTCTGTGTTGTTGCCAGGGCATTGACTTCAGAGCTCATGCGTGTTCAGTATTTGTCCGGCTTTGTGTGCAAATTCATTGCAAGCATGTGATGCATGCAAGTTTCTTTCCACACTCACCATGTCAATAAAATTGACAAAACAGAAACACGACTTAACCAGGTTCAGCCGCATGGTGCGCAGCTCCAGCTGCAAATTTGATCTGTACAACCTATAGCTGACCATGTTTCTGACTTCAAATGATCTGTGCTCTCTGGCCTCTTGGAAACGCGACGGAAATCCGTAGGATTCACTGGTGAGAGAACTGGTGTTTTTTTTTTTTTGCCCAAAAGAAGACCACTGGTGGTTTTAACCTGCCAATTTGCCAAAATTATTTTTTTAAGTGTCTCACTGTCTACCATAAAGCCAGCTGTCGGGTACTCTTATTATCTTCACATTTCTGGTGTAGTATCATATTTGATCTTCCAGTCAACTTCTCAACTATTTCCCCCCCCCTTTTTTTTTTTTTTTGCCTTGTTGATGTTCTCGCCTATTTCAAATTTAAAGAGTTACTATTTTAGTATTTAAATTTTGCCATACAGTTTTTCAAATTTGTCCTACAGTCTTTCATACTTGTTGCACAGTCTGTCAGACTTGTCGTACGTTGGGCCTTGCTCGACTACAGTGCACTCTACATGCACTTGGACGACTTTCGGACAATTTCATCCGGACAAGTCCAACATTTTGAACGTATCCAGTCCAAAAAACGTCCAAACGCATGTAGAGTGTTGTGAAGTGGAGCGAGGCCCATTCTTTCAAACTTGTCGTAGTGCAGTCTTTCAAACTTGCCATACAGTCCTTCGACCTTGTCACCTATTTCAAACTTGTCAGGTACTCTATTGTTCCTCTCTATGCTCATCTGGAAGTTACTTTTTCTTACAAGTTAAAACTTAAAAGTTACTTTTTCTTGTTATCATTTGAGCGTATCTTGCCGTACATTCTTTCATTTCACTTAAGAGTTAAAACTTAAAAGTTACTTTTTCTTATTATCCACTTTTGACTGCTCTGGTTCATGACCGCTGCACATATTGCCGGCTTTGGGGACACAGGCTGCGAAGGCCGGGCGGGCTATGCCCAGATCGGCATGAATGAGTTAACCGGGACCAGCCTGAACGTTGACGATAATACACCACGGCTGGTTGCCTTTGAAAGAGAAAGAAGAAAATAATGGTTCACATGTTTGCCATTAAACTGAAACCGCCAACATGCTTACTCAGCTGTGTCTGTTCCTCTCCCATTCTATTTCCCCCCCACAGAGTCAAACCGTCCATGACGGCTGCAGAGTCATGACTTGCATCTTTACCTGTTGTCCGTATGTCCAGAGTCATGTTCGTGAGGACATACGTATAATACGTGGAAAGCCGCTTTTGGCAAGTATAAGAGAAGCACCAGCCATGATCCATCATCCCATTCATGATGTTGACAGAGTCGTTCTGCCGGAATCGGACAGGTCCAATCCTTCTGGTCTCTGTATCAAAGTCGCGACTTTCAAAAATGAACTGCACCCACAAGCATCTCATCACAAGGCTTCTTCGTTAGTCACATTTGTCCGAAGCAAGTCATGCTGTCAGGTAGCCTGCTGGTCAATCCATCCATCAGCCAGCCAGTAACTCACCTAGCCAGTTTGTTACCCAGACTCCAACCACATTATGATGTTGGTTGCTGCTTCAACGGGCCTAGCTCAGCTGGCACACCCATGAATTGTTAAATGCAGATCTGAGTTTGAAATTTGAATCCACATGAACTACATAAAATACATGAACAAAGAAGTCGAAGAAATATGAATCCTCAACGTCATCGCCCAGAAAAATGATGTTGGTCGCCGGGCCAAGTAGACGGGCAAGCCGGTTCGAAAGACCTATCAGTTACATAGACAGGTAGGCAATCATCTGCCAGCCAGCCATCCCGACAGCCAGACAGCTATCCACTCATTCAGCTACCGTCTTCCCCCAAATAAAACGTATGGCGATTATAGCTGTATTTTTTTGGGTCTAGAAACAGCAATAACGACTGTACGTTCCATTTGGGGGAAGAAGGTAGTAGCTTGGTTTGCCAGTAAGCCGGCCAGCGCTGATAACACTGTGACTTCATAGTAGGGTGAATATTGTTGTTCACGCGGCACTTTGTCAAAGGTACTTTTTTGTCTCTGTCATTTTCAACAGAATGCCTTTCTCATATTGAAACTCATATTGACTTTTGATCCTCAGAGAAATACGGGCAAAACATCCTAAATTAGCAGAACATCCCCCAATTCGCCAGTGGAGAGTGCGACAAGGGCCTGTTGAAGGAGCAAGAGGATACTAAGTGAAGGATGGAACAGATGACCCAATGGTTCGCACCAATGCCTTTTAAGTTCACAGTCACTCTCCCAACTTTCATCAGCAGAAAAACAGCCCCTGTTCACCAGGAAAGTGAGACATGGGCCTCAGCAAGCGTGCTAAATGAAGGATGGCACAATCGACTGAATGGTTCACACCACTGTCTTCGGTGCTCACATGCCCCTGTAAGCTATTATCCAGGCTGTAGTGAAAAGAATCAGTTCCTGAAAGCCTGTGACAGGTATTTTTATCAATGCTACCAGGGTATGCGAAAAAGAAAGGGGAAAAAAAGAGAAAAGCAATCAGCTTGAATCAGGAAAAGAAAAAAGATTAAACGAATCAGTTCCCTTATGTCGTTGATCATTTACGAGGCAAGTTGTCATTCTTCAGGTCACCCAACAACTACATTGATGGAATTCAGGAAAGAGTGAGGAAGTTCAGAGTCTAAGGGCCTCACCCCACTGCACAACATTCTGAATGTATTTTGAAACATCCGGTCGGTCCGCATGTGTCTGGATGACACCGCCACCTAGATGCATGTAGAATGTTGTGTAGCAGCGCGAGGGCCTAGCGAACACAAATGTCGCATGGCTGCATTCCTCACTGTCATGGCTGCAGTCTGCCAAATTAGTGCATACTACATGGGGTCCACATCCGGACCTATTATGTCACTCTGGGTTCAAACTTCAAACGCTTGGAAGCCTCTCTCAGGACATGGCAAACACTAATGACAAAGATGATGAGATGTCAATCAATACTAAGATTTTGATGTACACAGACCTATTACAGCTTGATGATACAGGAACAGCAAGATTCTTATCGAATCAGCATTGATATCAGGGAGAAATTAGTAAATTTTCATCCATTTACCGATTTGGATGTACACAGACCTATTAGGGGCCCAAGGTGGACTACCGTCGTCACCCAAATAGAGCGCCCGGCCTGTATTTGATGCAACCTTCAGTCCAGATACGGCAATAATTACCGGCGTTCTATTCGGGTGAAGAGGGTAGTTAAAGACTGACTGAGATAGAAACAACCAGCAAGTTGTTCGGAAAGTTCTTAGTTCTGCTTTCAGCTTCTGATAATAAAATTACATTTCTGAAGAAAAAGGAAGAACAAAGTTCCTAGTTCGGTGAATGGAATGACCGGGGAGAAGTTGGAGAAGACTCAGATGAGTTGACGACTTGACAGTCTGGGCGCAGTCTGCGATCCAGGACTGATTCAGGTATATAGCATGTCCTTGCTTTGACTGCTGTTATTGAGGAGGATGAGGAGGAGGAGGAGTAGGAGGAGGAGGACCCAGTGGGAGGGAAGGGAATCGGATGTTATGGGAAACGAGAACTTGGCGAGAAGGAAGGGAATGGGACATGAGCACCATGGCTGACACAAGTGACAGCTACCATCCACATAGTCACTTGCGTTATCCCTGATAACATATTTGTAACCGAGTTTCAACTTACACCTTTCTTCTTACCGTCTTCACCCGAATAGAACCGCCGGTCATCATAGCTGTACGCGGGCCAACGTTCAGTCTAGATGCCGCAATAATGACCGGGTGTTCTATCCGGGTGAAGACGGTAGCAGGCTTATCCACTGTAGATGACTGGAACAAAATCCACTTCGTCTTATTCAACTTGAAAACAAACATCAGAAGTTCAGAGAACTCAAACAAGAGAAAAAGATTGGGAGGACCTAGCGGATGGAAGTAAGTGGTCAAGTTCATTGAGGTATATATTTGAGAGTAGGGGACTAAGGCTGAAAGGCCTGGCTGTGCCCATCAGCAAGCTGACCGATGTGGGTGGGATACCATCAATGGTAGCCAGTGAGAGAAGAGAGTGATCGAGGACGATGCCATGCATCGTGTGTTCGCAAACTGGGGGCATAAACCTCACTGAGCCAAGAAAAAATTGCAGTGGCATCAGTGGTTCTGGATGAATGTACCTCATTGTAAACACCAATGAAGAGCTACATGGACGCTTACCCGCACAGTTTGGTCAGGTAGACTCATCTTGAGACACAGAGGCCACTGCAGAGTTGTGCAGTTTGTCTTGTTTGATTGAAAACATACGTATTTCAGTAATGGATCAGATCATGCAATAGGTGATAGGAATCCCAATGAGTAGGTTGTCGAGTCCAGCTTTGGGACGTCTACTTTGTGTATACAAAAAAATGAAGTCAAAGTTCTTCACGGTCTAGATTTACAACAGCTACGTTTTTTTGGAGTTTGCCTCATATAGACGTTGTCCCAGTTTTTGTGTGATACCAAAAAACGTCACATATTCCAAACTCACAGTTGAGAATGCTCTGCAACGTTTGTCTGAATGTCACGACAAGAACCTCATGCTCAAACAAACCAATCAAGGCAATTAGTGGGACTACATAGGCTGTGTTCTGAAGGTTTCTCAGTCCCCAGGATGGATGGATGTTATGTGCAACCAGTGTGTGCGATACCAACAAACGTCACATTTTTCTCAACTTACGATACCAACAAACGTCACATTTTTCTGAGCTTACAGTTGAGAATGCTCGGCAACGTTTGTCTGAATGTTACGACAAATGCTCAAACAAACCAATCGGGGCAATGAGTGGCCCAAGTGTGCTAGCTCAGTTGGTTGAGCACATAAGGGGCACTCAGGAGGTCGCGGGTTCGCTTCCCAACGTCCTCCTTTCGATCCCCCACAGCCTCCTGGGGTATGCTTCGGGTTCACCAGTGGAGATGGTTGGCTTGGGCCTCCTGGCTGGTTGTGGAAGTGATTTAGGAACTTCCCAGCTGGCACCAAGGTTTAGGTAGTGTGCCGCATAGATTTGCGGTGTGTTCTGGAAATAGGTAGTGTTTGGTAGACGCATAACCCTTAGGATTGTCTCCATGGCCTAGTGTATAATACTCAGGAAAAAAAGAATATGAAAAACTGTCCCCCTATGAGGAGAACATGGCTAAAAAAAATAAAAAAATCTGAGTGAGGACGTCGCCCGGCCGGTTGGGCCTGGGGGGCCCGCCCAGGTAAACCGGTTGGGCCAAAAAACAGCCCAGGATTTTTTTTTATTTTATTTTTGAAACCGGGGTCATTCTGCCTTCGGCGAGAGGACCCCGAATCTGCAATAAAATTTTGGTTTTTTTTTTTTTTTTGGGGGGGGGGGGGGGGTTGGTCTGGGTGCGAGGTGCTGGGGTTGGGGGTGTCTGCATGTATGTTGCCTGCTGTGTGCTGAATGTATGTCATCTGATATGTACTGGGTTGGTGGGTCTGCATGTTTGTTGCCTGCTGCTCTGATGTCTGCTGCATGCATGTTATCGGCCCTTTCATTCTGAAGAACAACAAGACTGACAAAAAATGAAGAAGACTGACGAGAAGAAGAAGAAGAAGAAGAAGAAGAAGAAGACTGGTAAGATGGAGAACAAGAAGAAGAAGACTTACAGACTGACAACTTGCAGGAAAACTTAGTTCTTCAGCAGCATAATCAGCTGAATATGGCCAATATTGATCCACATTCGAACCTCTCTCTCTCTCTCTCTCTCTCTCTCTCTCTCTCTCTCTCTCTCTCTCT
>BFEA01000154.1:1022363-1039479 GCA_003427395.1 Chara braunii | reverse complement strand
CTCCTTCTATTCTGGGGAGCATCAGTCCGGTTCCTATTCCACCGGCAAGTCAATATAAGCATTACAACAAGTCCATTCACACACGCTTCCTTCCGTCTGGGCGAAGGACCCCTGGACAGCATTGATTGCTCCCTCTCAGTGGAGGATTGACTGCCAGCTTGCCCATCCTCTCTCTTTCCTCTCAGACCTGACAAATAGGTCTGCCAAATTTCATCGCTGAATCCTAGAAAGAGTCCCTCTATTGTGATCGTCAACCCGAACCCTTCCCATTCCACCTGTTTTTTCTTTTTACCTAAGCAACCCTTAAACCTTGAACCCTAAACCCTAAACCCTCGTCCTTCTTAACTGCACTCCGATATACCATTCCCATTCAAGGATCGCCTTCCTCATTGCTCCGGGACTCTTTTCTTTGACCCTTTTACTTCCCATGTTCGCCTGCGTTACCAGCTTGCATCCTGGTCCCCACCGCTGTGCATCAAGAGCAGTGTCCCGAAAGCAGAACTGTCTCAGATAGAATCTGAATCGAGGGTTCCCCTCCCTGATACCGTGCTTTGCTGTTCCAGAAATCTTCTTGAAATGGAGTTATGCCACTCCTTCCTCCAGATAGGATCATTCCTCATCTCAGCAACCCTTCCCCCTGCCAACCATGTCTTGATGAACTTGCCTCTAGCCTTCTTCCGCTGCTCTTTGTTGTCTGTCCCTGTTCTCTTAATCTTCTTCCCTCTGATTAGAGTTTTTGCCTGTAACAGAACCTTTGTCTCCACCCAAACTCTCTCCCGTGCGCTTGCAGCCTCCTCAATCGTTCCGCTGTACCTTTCCTTCCATATGACCCAATGGAGGTCTTACTGGTGAACTCAAACCGGATCCTTTCTGTTTTCCGTTGCCACTTGGGGATGTCAATCAAAAGGAGAAGTTAATTTTCCTCTCTTTACTTTAGCCCAACACCATTTCTGTTCCCTGATATCCTCATCCCTCCTCTCTCCATTTGAAGCGAAGCTGTGCGCCTCTGGGCTCTGCTACTTTCCCCTGACCCAAAGTATTCTGTTTAAATTTTTTGATTATTTCCTCCTCTTGACCCGGTTGTTGTCTTGCTTGCTGTCTCGCCCTTTTCCACTGCGCGTTGAGATGTGTTTCCACTGTATTGAGGAGCATCTCTCTAGCTTCCTCCCTATGAATTAGTGTTCCTTCCATAGTGGCCTGACATCTCCTCTTCCAAATGGTCCACAGTCCATATTGTCTCAGCAATTGAAAGATGTGCCTCTGGTAGGGTTGCCATCTTTTGGGAACCCCAACCCCTAAAAGCATGGTAATCTTTGACTCTGGGAAGGCTATCGTCACTACCTGTTTCCAAATCCCCCTAACTTGTTCCCACACTCCTTCCGCCTCCTTACATTCCAGCAGACAATGCACCAATGTTTCCGGAAGCCCTTCTTGGCACACTTTGCAAAGCTCCGCTTCCTCACTTCTCTGGTTGTGACTTCTTCTTTCATTGAGCCACACATTCACTGGTAGTGCCACGTGCGCTATTAGCCATTGCATACTTCTAACCTGACCCAGTCTAATAGATAGGATGCTGGACCACGGTATATCAGACATTAGGCTCCTGGGGACCCCTACTTTCTTCTCCCAGCGCTTGGTCAGAGAGTGTCCCATGGACCTGGATCTGTTCCTCAGTCTATATCCCGTTTTTGTGGTATATTGGAGAATGTTGATTCTTCATGCTATTCTTGATTGCCCATCTCTAATGTTCCAGGCCCATTCTCCAGGGTCAACCTCTAGATCCTCGATTGGTACTGTTGGGCTGTATACTGTGTACTCATCCATCTCTATCACTCTTACCTTCTGTAATCCTAGTTTGAGAATATACAGTGGTGCGTTGGAAGACTTATCCAGATAGGAAGTGGTACTGCTCGACTGTATTATGTCGTACTTATCAGCTACTAGCCATTCATTCTTATCTTTGTCCGTGTCCCACACCCTGAAGACCTGTTTACGTTCCGGATCATCTTCCCATGTGGCCCAATCTCCCTCTCGCCATTGCTTTCCCTCTCTCAGCAAGAGTACCCAGGTTGGGTGTATGGAGTCTGTGACTATTCTCAGATTGTCATGAAGGTTGTGGCACCCCTTCAATGCTCTCCTCAGCTCCTCTGCTGTTTTCCACCGATTGTTCTCATCATCCCAAATATGTTTGATCTGTCATATTCCGTGTTCCACCCATCTGCCCCATCTCGAATCTTTGCTAGTTAGTGTTAGAGGTTTTCCGTCGTCGTCCCTAATGCTGAAATTGCAGAATATCGGTTGTCTTAATACCTCCTCCCTTGTTGTAGATTCTCTGACCCTTGCTGGGAAGACCTCTTTCCACAGTTGTATTAGTTGTAGCCAATAAGACGGGTTTCTAGCCATCCCCCCTTGTGCAACCCTGTTCTTCTTCCTGTAGCCCACTTTAAGCCCAGTTGCTACACATGATCCAGAACAATCCCGTCATGTTGCTAGGTGTTTTGTACTTGGCTATCTGCCTGATCCTTTCCAATACTAATGATGTCCACGATAACCTGGGTTGTGAGATTAGCTTGACCACCCATTTTGTTTGCAAGGCCTTCAACTGTAGACTTGGGTCTAGGATGCCTAGGCCCCCTTGACCCTTGGCTCTGGTTACTGTTTTCCATGCCACCTTGGTTATGAAATGTTCCGTGTTGTGCTTCGCTGTCCACAAAAAGGCTGCTGCCTTTCTCCTAAGCTGGGTCGACGTGGCCTTGTGAGGAGTCCAAATTGACCCCGCGTACCACATCATGGAAAGGATTGATGCGTTCAAGATCAGTGCTCTTCCGTATATTGAGGTGTAAACTGTCGACCAAGCCCCGAACTTTACTAACATCTTGGCCATTATGTCAGCCGCCATAGACTGGTGAGTCCCCTCTTCTGTTATTTTGATCCCCAGGTATCGGAGCGGTTGTTGTGGTGACATCCATTGAAGTCCCTCCGGGCTAGTGATCGGTATCTGGTCTTCTTGGTCTAGCTCTGCCATCCACCACCCCACTGTTTTGTGCCAATTGATTTTCATTTTTGAAGCCAGCTGGAAGGCTTCCATAGCTCTTGTTAAGGCTTGGAAGGAGGAGTCTGTTGCCCTGATTAAGACTGTCAAATCATCCGCGAACAGTATCGTCGTGGGGATTACCACCTTGTGTCCTTGATGGTCTGGTGGTGCTATTAGTCTTTCTATTGACGGGTCTTTTCTCAGGAAGGAGGTTATTGCCTCCATTATGAAGAGAAAGATAGGAGCAGCTAAGGGGTCCCCTTGCCTAACCGAGCTTGACATCGGGTAGGTCGAGGATAAGTGACCATTTATCTGTACTTGCCCTTGTGTATTGTTGTATAAGACCCTGATCCACTTCCTAAAGTTTGGCCCTACCCCCATCTTTTCCATGCACAACTGCAGAAAAGGCCAGCTGACCTGGTCGTAAGCCTTTTCAAAGTCGAAAAAAAGAATGGCTGCATTGATTCTCTTGTCCCTTATGTACCGGACCGATTCTGTTAGGCACATGACATTGTCCAGGATAAACCTGCCAGGTATGAATCCTGTTTGATCCAGATGGAAGCAACCCGCCGTGATTTTGGATAAGCGATTAGCTAGCGCCTTGGCTACTATTTTGTGAGTGAGAGTCAACAAAGTTATTGGTCTATAATTTCGTATGTCCGTTGAATTCCCTTTTTTATAAAGCAGCGTGACTATTCCTGTTGCGGGATCGCTTCCAATACTCTCTTCCTGCCATGCCTGTTCGAGAAAGGACAGATATTCTTCGCCCAAAATTGGCCAATATTCTAGCCAGAATTCTCTAGTTAGGCCGTCTTTCCCCGGGGTTTTATTAGGGGTCATCGTTTTTAGTGCCTCCCATAACTCCTCCTGTGTTAAGGGTTCGTCCAGCATGGCCGCATGTTTTCGTGAGATTGTGTTCTGAAGATAATTCAGAAACTTTGATCTCGCCTCTTCAACTCTAGGCTTAGAGAACTGGTCTTCCACTGATGTATATAGTTTGCTATAGAAGCCGAACGCCACCCTTAACAACCCTTCCTTGTCGGAAGTAGGCCCCCCTTCCCCTTCTAAGCTCTCTATGAGATTGTTTCTGCCCCTAGTCTTGATTTTTTGGAAGAAGAATTTGGTCATTCTCTCCCCTTCCTCCCATTCTTTAATTCTAGCTCTCATTCTTAAGCCTTTCATTTTCCAGCGTTGCCATTCCACCATCTCACCTCTTGCCATCTCTAATACTCTTTCATATATTTCGTCCCCTGACCGAAGGATAGTATTGCGCTCTGCTATCTCTATTGCTCGCGTCAGTTTTTTCTCTATTTCCTTCCTCTTTGTCGCGAGCCTTCTTGCCAGATTATTGATTTTGTAAAACCCCTTACCCCTGCTGATTTGTTTGTCTGTTGTCAGTCTCAACAGGATAGGTTTGTGGTCCAAACCCACGTCGTACAGTAGGCTACCTATAGTTACTGAATGCAACATGCCCGTAATGCCAGGTGATGTTAAGAAACAGTCTATCCTAGAAGCCGGCACGTGTTGGCTACGGTTCCTCTTACGATAGGTGCACTGTCTCTCCTCCGGGAAAAGTAATCTATAAGGGTCTATCAGTTCTAAATTTGTCATTAGTCCATGAATCGGTAGCGATTCTTCTGTTCAGCCCTCTTCCTTTGATCTAAAGCCCCCTGAAATTATGTCTAGGCTAGGATCTAAGGTGGCGTTCCAGTCACTTGTTAGAATCAGGTGCCTGTTTCCATCCAGGAGTACCTTGAGCCTTTCAATCATGTCTAATCTTTGTTGATAACCGTTAGGACAGTAAACCGACAGTAGCGTGTAGGGTTCCTCATGCAGCTCGAAGTCAATCTTGACCCATCTACCCTCCTCCTCATCCACCCTTGTTTCTGTGATGATAATCTTGTCTGCTGCTTTCGTCCTTTTGTTCTGCAGGATAACCACTCCCGCGGAATGGTTGTTAGCTGCTGGGGCCCACCATGCTGCTTTAACTCTTTGTAGTTTATTCTCTATCTGGTACTTCGCTTTCTGGTGCCCTACAGTTTCTTGTAGGTGTGTTTCCTGCAAACACAAGAAATCCGGTGGAGACAAAGAGAACCACTCTGAGTAATTTACTACATTTTGCCACTTGTCTCCATTCTCTAAAATCCTGACTAGGCCATTCACATTCCATGACGCTATTTTGAACTCCGGAAGACCCGTGCCCCTTTCATTTCTTCTTCTCTGTTTTCTTGGTCTTTCTAACTCTCCCCTCTCCATTGGGTCACCTCATTAGAATGTGGACTTCTTATCTATCTTTCCATTTTCAGGTATCTTGCGCTGAGAGCTCTAAGACTGTTGCTACCTCACTTACCCTCTTCTCAAAGAATTCTGGCTTCCAAGCGAAAGCCTCCATCTTCACAGCGACCGCTGTGCACCTCGCCACTCATTCCGCACCTAGTTGTCCCCCCAGCAACCCGTAGGGGATGGTCTCCACCACCTGCCACGGCATCCAGATCAAACCCTCCCTGAGTACGGAGTCAGCCCCCATTTGAAGTAGCAGCGGTCCAAAATCGGTTGTTGTCTATTCCTCGCTTTCCTCCCCCATCGTCATCGGCTCCTCTTCTCCCTCTCTCAATAAGAAAGCTCGAGCTGACACCTCTCCCCCTATTAAACTCTGAAGGTCTGGGCCTGAGCATTGTTCGACCGGGGCCGTTAGCAGCTGTAAGGATTGGTGGATTGCCACCTCCCAGTCTGAATGTGTTGCATTCCATCTGCAGGGTAAGATCACTCTTCTCCTTGTCCCATTCTTGATTTCCAGACGGGCCGCCGTTTCTATCTCCTTCCACTGACCCTTTGCTATTTTTTGCACACTCACTGTGTCGTCCTCCAACTCTCTGTTCTCATCCTTGAGTAGGTTTACCTACACCACCAAGATCGCAGCTTGCCTTCTCAGGTCCTGTACCTCCTCCTCATCTCTCTCTCTCTTCCCCTGATCCTCCTCCATTGCTGCACCATCCATTGAATCATTCCCATCACTGGCTGTACTACCTTGCTCTTCTGACATTTGTGCTCTTCGCTTCCTGTTGTCCCTCTTCCTTTCCCTGTTGTGGTAGGACTTTGGCCATTGGAATAATCTCCCATACTCCTCCTGCTGTATATGGATTTCATTCCTTATTGTACAACTCTTCCTTGCGTATTGAGATGCATAGAACTCATTGATTTCACCTTCCCTCCTTAGCAGTTCAAACCTGTTTTCTGATGTGATGTCTTCCCCTGCTTGTGTGACTTGCTGGAGGTTCCTCAAGTGCTTGTGGTGGGCCAGTCTGATTTCGCACTCGATCGTCCTGCCCCATTCCAGCTGCTCTACCTCCTTCACCCACTGGTCTCTTGTCCAATCTTCCACATCTGAGTCTTCCTGATCTTCTTCCTCCTCTTCCTCTTCTTCCCCCAATGAGGCTTCACTTTCTTCATCTGCTGAACTCTCCTTCTGGTCCTCTTCTACCTGCAAAATCTGTTGCAATGTCATATTTTCGACATTTTGCATGCCCCTTTTTCTTGCCCTTTCCCTTACTCTTTCTTCGTCCTCCAGTGTAACATGAACCTGGGATCCTTGGGAGCCGCTTTTGTCTTCCTCATACTGAGAGGCTCCGTCTGGGTGGACTTTGTCTGACAAGTCCTCTTCACTGTCTCCTGCTGTGCCTGTCCCTTCTTCACCTGCCCTGCTTCCTTTTGAGGCCACGTCCCGTGAGCATGAGTCTGGGTTACTCTCCTTCCCTGAGGTCCCTGCTGATTCCCCCTCGTCCTGCTCTGTAGTGCCCCCCTTTCCTGATTGGGTCTTTTGTCTCCTTTTTCCCTGCTGTGAATCTCCTTCTTGAGTGTTCGAGCCCATCTCTCCTCTTGCCTCTCCTTTCCTCTTTGTGGAAGTACTTCCTCTCTCAGTCGCCGCCTTCCCTCCTTGCTCGCAGTCCATATTGTCACCCTCACCCTCCTCCATTTCACTCGACCTCTCCTCCTTGTCTCCTATCTGATCCTGTTGCTGTGCTCTGACTTCTGCATTCTCCAAGAATGCCAATTCTGCATTCTTCCCGACCTCATGTAGTTCTCTCATGAGCTTCAATCTCTGCTCCACGTCCTGCATTACTTCTTCCTCCAACATGGGTCTGATAAGGAATCCAGTTTCCTTGTCTTCCATGCGTTTGGCTCCTGTGTGTCTCCACCTACTGTCATAAGGAGGATAGATGTCTGGCTTAACTGTTGGGTCCCCTTTCATCACCCACACCCACTTTGGGTTTTCCAGATTATCATCAAAGCTCCAACCCCTGTACTGTGCTGCATTTATGTACCATACTCCTGGTTTGCTCTCGCACTCCTGCATCATCGATTGCTTCAATGCCACCCTTTTTCCCCCTGTTTCACCTAAGCTCCCCTGTGGGCATGAAGAGCCCAGATGGCCTCTGCCTCTGCATTTGAAGCAGAAAGGATTGGTCTTGGATGAGATGAAGACTGTAACTCTCTAACCACTTTTCTTGAAAATCCACTGGTCCGGGAATTTAGGCGGTGCCCCTGACGTTACTTCCAAGCATGCCACTCTTGCGTCATAGATGCCAGAAAGTCCGGGTTGGCCGGGAGCCATTCGATGATTGGGTTATTGGGATACTCTGCTTTCAGCCTGCATTGAACGAAACTGTGCATCCCCTCCGACAGATTATCGAACTGGACCCAGAAGTGATTTCTCAGCATGGATTGTCTGTGTCTTGAAGCCTCCGCCTGTGGTGGCCTTGGTGGTTTCCAGGGTTGGATTGTAACCACCGACCCCTTGCACTTCAGCGATCCGATTGAAATCAGGTATTGTGCATAGGTTGGATCCACGCAGACAGTCATGACCACGAACCTCCCCCTCCTGTGGTATGATACCTCTGGTCCCTTCCCTGGGACATCTTCCAAGGCTATTAGCCTATCCATCACCCATCTCCTCTTTTCGTTTAGAGATAGCTCCCTGCTTCGTCCTGAGAAGTTGAACAGCACCGCATGTTTCTCGTACAGATTGTTCAGGGACTGGATGTCTTCGTCTAGGTATTCCCAGACATCCACTTCCTCTTCCTTTCCTCCCTCCCCCTTGATTACTTCCTTTGACACTTTGATCTCCGCCTTGATCTGAGTTTTCTCCAGTAGGAATTCCATTGCCTTCTGCCCCAAGGTTCGAGACTTTGCAGATTCCGTCTTTGAGTTCGTACCTGATTGGGATGGCATCTGCCCTGAATGGCTCCTTGACTCGCCCCCTTGTCCTTTCCCAAAATCCCGCTTCTCCTTCTCACTCATTGCCCTTTGGGCTGCCTGGGAATACGAGAACGCCATTGCTGGAAGTGACTTCCTGGGACTAGAATACTACAGATTAACACGCAGCTGTTTTCACTTTTGAAAAAAGATGGAAGATCTAGGTAGTGGATAGATCGGCGTGGAGAACGGTGGGGTCAAGGTAGGGGAGTGTGTTGAAATCGTGCGGAGCTGAAATCCGAAAGGAATGGGACTTCGTACGGCGTTGCTGTTGGGATTAAAGACACCTGGCTTCATGCAAATTTGGCAGCATTTTGCCTCCCCACTTGCGGATCGGCTTTTAGTCGAGTCGAGCGGCCAGACACCGGAGCAATGTAAAGTTCAGATTTCGGTGGGAGGAAACTAATTGCCGGGCCTGACAGAACGTCTTGCGGTCCCGGCTAGATGAGTGACAGACAAATGGATTTGTCGTTTGAGATTAAAAGATCATTGATTTCCGTGAAAATTTGACAGAAATTTGCCTCCCCACTTGGGGATCAGCTTATAGACAAAACTATCGGTCAAGCACTTGGACGAGGAAAAGAGGAGATTAATGCTGAGAGACGAGAGACACCGAGGCGGTCACAACTCATTGCCTTCACGTCAATGCAGGTGAGAGTCCGACGGAGATGGGATTGGGTAGAGATCTAAGTGGGGTAGTAGATTGGATCAGGAGATGCTGTGGGTACAAAGAAGTGTCGGGCGAAGAAGGGTTGCTAAATAGGAGGAATCGGGGTGGAAGAAGAACCCGTGGAGAGATGGGATCGGATCAAAGGTTGAGTTGGGTTGGAATTTGTAGCACACTCGTGATGTACTGGGGATTAAGTGAGAGAATGGGTTGGGGGCAGGGTCGTGATGGGATCGGAACAGAAAGAGCGGCGAGGGGGCGCTAGGGGCGGGGTCAGGGATGAGGATAGAATCTCGACTAGAACGGACCGGAAATGAGGTAGTTGGAGCAAGAACGAGGGCGCGCTTGGAAAAGGAGGGATGTAGAAGAAGTGACGGGGATGGGAGGGGGGGGTAGAACAAGGACTGGTTAGGCGACAGTATGTGATTGTAGTGGGATGGAAGGCTGGAATAGATCGCGTACGGGGTGGGACGAGTAATGGACTGGTGTGGGGAACGGAGTGGGGGCGCCGGGGGGATGAGAGAGGAGGTTAGGTGGGAAGTGGACCGAGGAGAAGTATGTTGGTTTGGTGGTGAGAGGAGTACGGGATTATCTAAAGTCGAGGCTTTTGGACAAAAACACACGGGGTGGAGGGAGGGGATGGGGGGAGGGAGAAGAGAGAATGGGGTATTGGTAAACCGTTGGGGGGGTGTGGAAGGCGGGCGATTTGGACCGGGGAGAAGCGGCTGGCACGGGCAAGGATGGAGAATGGGAGGGAGTCACGGTTGAGGTGGGCCGGGATGGGAATTGGTTAGCGTTCGTGGGGGAGTAGGGACTGGGTGAGAGGAAGAAGTGGGATTTGGTGGGGTGGAATACGTGGTAGGATAGGGTCGAGTTGAAGGGAAGGGGAGGGAGCTGGGGACTGTGTCGGGGTAGAGAATGGGACGCGACGCTGGTTCGGGAATGGCTCGGATTGGGCGGGATCTGAGTGGAACTGGTAGAAGTTGGATTTTGAAAAGGAGTTGGGAGAGGGGCGAGGGAACGAACTGGGCGGGAATCGGGATTGCGATGGGCCTGGTGTGGAGAGAAGCGTGGTTGGGAGAGCGCCGGGATCGGGATGGGAAATGGTCGAAGTTGGGGTGGGGGGGGAGGACGAGTAGTCTAGGAATTAGGTAGTAGATGAAAGTGCGAAAGGAATCGAGGAAAGGAAGGGGTTAATGGCTCTCTCACTTTCAGTACTTTGTCTTCGAGAAAAGGCTCAGACTTGACGAATTCGGAGATTGTCCAGATTGATAGTCTTCACAGGCAATGGCGAGACCGGTATCCTTGTATCCGATTGATCATATGTCTTCTCTCGACAGGTGGTATGGGCGTGCGCCCGGGGCGCGCGCCTTAACCTTCTGCTTTGGCGTACCCAGATTTCGAAAAGAGTGGTCTCCCGCGCTCAGGATCTTGAGAATCCCGCGTCCTAGAAAAGAGAATCAAGTCGCGGAAAGGCGTTCTCCTTTAAGATAAGCGCGCGCCCGAGGCGCTCGCTCGCGATGAAGGCGAGAACGGATTATGGCTAAGAGGCGAACAGTGTGCTGCACTCCCGATGAAGTTAGGCGCGCGCCTGAGGCGCGCGCTCGCGAAGTCTGGCGAGAACGGGCTATGGCGAACTAGTGAGCGCTGTGCGCTACCCGAGCGGCCAGCATCAGTCAGGTTCCTATTCCCCCGGCACATCAAAATAGCAGACTAGCAGTATTACATCATATACCCACTCACGCATCCTTCCGTCAGGCCAAAGGACCCCTGGTTAGCATTGATTAATCCACTTGGTGGAGGATTGACTGCCAGCTTGCCTTTCCTGTGGTTCCTCTCAGAGTCTTCATCAGAGACCCTGTCAGATAAACTTAAACGCAAGAAACACAGAGAGAAGAGCTGCTGTAACTCTTGAGTGCCGTGACCCAGTTCCGTGCTCTCTGAAGAGGACAGGAGTTGTGCCAGTCTTTCCACCTGAGGTGAAGTCCTTGAATGAACGCCACCTTTCCATTGACCAGCCATACTTTTGCGAATTTTGCCAGAATCTCTTGCTGCTTCTCCTGATTCTCCTGAACTTGAATCCTGACTTTCTTCCATTGGGAGAAGACTTCAGTCTCCATTAAAGATTTGGTCGTTGTCCATAACTTCTCATACGGATTGCTGGCATTGTCCAATGTCTTGCTGCATCTTTCCTTCCATATGACCCGGAGTGTCACCTTTCGAATCATGCCAAACCAGACGCGCTCCGACTTGTTAAAGTTAGTCGGAACGTTGGTCCATAGGAGTAGTTGGATTGGGTGTTCGGGGAAGGAAGAAGAAAACAGGTAGTTCCAGAGAGCCGATGCTCTGGCCCAGTAGTCAGTAGCTGTCTAGCATGTGAATTTTGGCAGTGTGTAATGTTTTCTGTTCATTGTCTGAGCACACTAGACAGAGATCTGAGCTGTTCGGGTCATTTTTTTGCCTTCTGATATGTAGCCAGCTGTTCACAGGTAGTTCAGTGTAGGCAATGAGCCACTGAAGGCTTCTTATTTTGACCGGGTGTATTGATTTATATATCTGCCAAGGACGTTGGATATTTGTTCTGCTTCCTGGCCCAGTATTCTGTTCTGCCTAACTTTGATCACCAGATCTGGATCTTTTTTTTTTTTTTTTTTGGAAAACATGAACATTTATTACCAAATATCAATGGGACGAGGCCGGGGACCTCACAATTCTACCCGGAGGGTCTTTCGTATTTAGCAGCATTCTGTAGCCCATTTTGACTGTGTACTGTGTACTGTGTACTGTGTGATCTGAGTGGGAGTTTTGTAAAGTCTGTTGTTACCGGAAGACCATGCCCACTCATGTGGGTCAAACTCTAATTCTTGGATTGCTGTTTCAATTTGGAAGATTAACTTTTTTGGTCACCCGCCTAATACTCTTATTTTACGAAGAGTGAATGAGCTCAGGATTGAATGTTGTGGGTCTGTGTTGTAGATGGAGGGAGATTTGGGATTGGTCAGGTCTTTCGGGCATGAGGTGAATACCCCCGAAAGGTCTGAGCCCGGAGATCTGTGGGAGAATCGATATGCCCTTGCAGGCGTCGCATCCTGTGTCAGTATGCCCCACTCGCCTGGTTTCCAAGAGAAGTCCTCTTTGAGTAAGTCCTTCCATCGATCTGGGATACTATTAATCACTGTTTGCAGGTTTTCATCTCAGCGGTGGCAACCCTTTAGGAGTGATTTTTCGTTTCCTCGTTGATCCGGTCCAGTTTGTCATCATCCCATATGTGACTGACCCTCATACTCCGTGCTTGATCCATGAGAGCCATCACTGGCCGCTTGAAAGAGAGAGTGAGTGATTGCCTGTGTCTCTCACACATGGGTTCCCAAACAGGGGTTGGCGCAGGAGTGCTTCCTTAGATTTGGGCTTCTTGTTCTCTTTGGGAATAATTTCCCTCCATATGTGAATAAGAGCAGTCCAGTAACGAGTGGGGGGCCATGACTCGTTCAGTGATGTGTTTGCTAGTTGTCTCCTGCGGCCAGTCTTTGGGGTCCATTCCTTGTTCATTACCCAGAAGAGGCCTGACATGTTGATTGGACTGTGGATAGGAGCTATGGCTCTTATGCTGCCCAGTGCTGGTTTGTGCCATGCCAGTCTGGGTTGGGTTAGCAGTTTAATGATCCACTTGATCTGAAGAGCTTCAGTTTCCTGCTTCGGGTCAACGATTCCTAGACCCTCCTTTGATGGCCTTCTTGTTAAAAGGGCCGCCCGCCTTCAGATATGATCTTCAAACTGATCGGCCCCAGATAAATGCAGTGTTATCTTACTTATCTGAGTCCATCTGGATTCAAACTGAGGTCGGTATTTCAACAGTTCATGGGTGTACCAACTGAGCTAGACACTTCTTTGTCAAGAGGAGACATAACTTTTGGGCTGCATAGCTCACAGTAAGATGGTAGATAAATAAGCATTGATTAATAATTATACATGGACTTGGGACGTACGCACACTACCACAATCTTAAATGCACCTGAACGCATTTACGGCCAGACTTGTATGCATCTGGCCGCAATTCCGGGCAGAAATAAGGAAACAAGTGCTAGTGTTGAGTATGCCCTTAAGACTTGCACTACCGCAGATGGATAATGCACCTTATCATGAGTGAAAACGCCATGCAAAATACTCAGTGCTTAGTCAGTGGCAAGAAATAATCATTGCACTTTCTGAAGCCGTTAGAAGAAGAAGAAGCAAGAGTGGAAGCAGAGAGCCAGTTCTCTGCCCAGACAAACAAATAGGGCATGTTGAAGGTTTCCATTTAATTCACATATGCCACAGTAATTGCAAACGTTTCTGGCAGACTTCCAAAAAAAGTGATTGCAAGCCAATATTTGGAGAGATATAGGGCCTCACTCCACCACTCACCACATGCACAAAAGACAAAACAATTGGCAGAGTATTTTCCCATGTTCTAGCCGAAGATTCATTCTCATTTTTGACATTTGACGAGTAGTGGAGGGAGGCGCATAACGGGCGATGGAATTCCTGCATAGCACGGGGAGCGGCAGACAGGGGTGCACTTCATGGTCATATCTTGGTATCCAACTTGCTGATAGCAAGTTGCTGTCGGGAAAGGACCTGTGCAGATGACTGAGATGAAGTGGAGTTTTACCTTCATTAACCTTATGGCGAGACCTGTTCTGTGTCATCTGCACAGGTCCTTTCCCTTCATTAACCTTATGGCGAGACCTGTTCTGTGTCATCCTGCATGAGCGGCGGCCATAGCCACACTGCACATGCAGGATGCCGGTGGAGATAGTGGTCGTCCTTGGCGGAGGTGTAGAGCCTGTGGAAGGACAAGACAGGGGATGGGTGAGAGGGAGAGAGAGACACGTACCTGGTGTTGAGTGGAGGTCTGCTGCCATCTGCATGGGCGACGTCTTCATGTACATCAGGTTGCGGCTGAAGTGTTCCTGGTTTTGTCACGTAGATTGATAGGCTACCTAGTACAGGTGCTGTCCGATTGTAGTCTGGGCGTTGAGCGCCATAATGGAAGGGCAAAATTGTTCGGCACGCAACTATCTGGCTTTCAATGTGATGATGCAAGTTGGTTTTCGGTTATTCACTCTCGCTCATTTTCCTAGCGCAAGGGGATTTTGATGTGTAGATGTAAGTCCTTGCCTTCGCAATGTCGTCCATGATAACCATTTTGAAGTTCTTTTTGTCTTAAAAAAAGAACGATGGCTTGGAGATATCATCGCGGAGCTGACTAGCCCCAGGTAATTCAGAAACTCGTTCAGCTAGTTCCATCTGGATTCGAGCTCACGTCTGTATTTCAACAGTTCAGGGAGGTGTACCAACTGAGCTAGGCCCGTTCGTACCATTTCCTTTTTTTAATTCCCAGAAAGCACCTGTGATCCTGACTCATCTCTCGAGGACTCCTTCAGAGAATCAGACGTGAGAATTTCATTGCGAGTTTTCTGGGAAAATGCCATGCACGTCTGGGAAAATGCCGTCTGGCCACGTGTTCTCTGGGGTAATGTCAAGCTGTTTTCCTTATTAAAATTAATAAAATACTTCATCCCCACACGATATAGTACGTGGGATATCCCCTTACCTGCCAACCTTTTCTCATCAGCTGAATAACTCCTGAAATGTCGGTTAATAATGACGCAAAGAAGCATTTGCAAGAATATGATCGAGGGTAACCATTTTTGCTACATCCTGATTTGCTCTAAGCCATAACTCCTCATTCAGATGAGTCACCATTTTCAACCCCGCAGGACGAGGGTGATGACGACACCACCAATGAAAGAGAAGAACTTCAAGAACACCATGGGGGGACCACAGCTATGGACTACTGGGTGGATGAGGCTATAGGTTGAGACATTCGAGGCCGAGGAGTCTTGAAGGACAGATGTTGGTGGAGGTCATGCAGATTGTCTTGGAAAAAAATGTTGCAGAAAATTATGACAAGGGGCAAAATATTAACATAAGTGGTTGGGTCTTCTCGATGGTGTGCTATGCACTGTCTAAGCGTAATTCTGGACGGCGGATGCACATTGGCATGTTTTCTGCGAAAAGAAAAACAAAGGGCACAATAAGCGGTTGCCACTGGTTGGGTCTTCTGATGGTATGCTATATGCACTGTCTAGGGGTAGTTCTGGACGGCGGATGGACATTGACATGTTTTCTCCAAGAAGAAAACGAAAGAAAACGAAAAGGGGGTTGAGCGGCTCGGCTGCATGAGCTGTCAGATTTTGAAATTGCACGATAGCCAACCCTGTTAGAGTGTACATGTACGTATCCATATCCCAGCCTAGATCACACACCTGTCCCGCTGGTCATTGAGGCTCACACAGCCATGGTCTGCATGGTCTGCCCAGGGAGGTTCTTGTTGGTATATGAATTTTTGAGGATGCTCTTTCAATTGCAACAATGATGGGAAATGGATGCTATTGAAAACACCTAGTGTTACGCTCGACACGATTCCTCTCCTTGATTACCATAGCAGGACTTACTCAAGTTGTATTAGCTGATTCTGGAGCCATATGCGTGATCGCCGGAGGAATTGTATGAGGTGGGCACATGAAACATAGTAAATACTCAAGCATTGAACTGTTGAAAATTTCTTCTTTCTAGTTGGCAAGTTAACAGTTCAAAATTCAAATCTGCTTAGTACAACCATGAAGTCAGGAGCTCTGGTCCTTCTTTCCTTCACATTACAGTGGACACTAACTTCTCCGTTAAAAGAGTGGAGAGCTCTAGGTCAAGTCTGGCAGAACTTACTTGGTCCCATGCTTTCCGTGGAGGTCCAATCCCAAATGACGGGCTGAAAGATGAGGCAACAATTCCGACAATCGGTGACTTTTCTGTATAGGAATGACGCCGGAATGCTTGTTTATTTGGTGGTTCGATGCAGATCGCTGGGAGCGCACCAAAGGGCGCCACTATCGTGCTGTTGATCAATGTGTAACCTCTCTCTGGAAGCTTCTGTACTTTGTTCAGCAGAATTCCTCGCTTTGATTCTGCAACCACAGTGTTATGCACTTCTATGCTGTGTTTTGACTTCTGATTCAGGATGCCGTAGTCCCAGCTCTGTCAGAGTGAAAATTTCAGAAGGACAAAAGCCAAGGAATTTCCAGACACATACCATACTGTCAGTACCTCTGCATGCAGAGCCTCCACCATGGGATCTCTTTTTTCAGGCCTGTTTCTCCCCCTACCTTCTTCCCCCGAATACAACATACGGTCATTATACCTGTATTTGAGGTATCTTTCAGTCTAAATACAGCTATAATGACCGTGCGTTGTATTTGGGGGAAGAAGGCAGGTGTCTCCTCCTCAAGTAAGGGAAGGACTTCTGTTCCATTGTCCCCTTACGATGATGAACTTCAACTTTTTGTTATTAAAGGGAAAGCCCCTAACATTTTTTGTGTCCATCTGATTGCAGGATTTGAACTCATGACCTGTTTGCTCACAGTTACATGCATGCACCATTCAGTCACCTGGGCTGGGTCTTACGATGAACTTCATGACAGCTGCAGACAGAAAGGGAACCCTCTTGGGAATACCGTGAACCTCAAGGGGAGGTTTGCGCGTATAAATGGAATCATTTCATGTCAAAGGGATCCACATGTGTTTCCGAATTCTTTCAGGAAACCGGTATCGGATGAAAGAAGGATACATGCCCTTATTAGGGACATCCGTAAAAACTGGAATGATACAGAGAAGACTAGCATGGCCTCTGCGCAAGGACGACATGCATAAATCAATAAACGGTCCAAATTGAAAAAAATAAATAAAAAAAGGGCCAGCGCCCTAGCTCAGTTGGTAGAGCGCATACGTGGCATCCAGGAGGACGTGGGTTCGGTTCCCCATGTCATCAGCTCAACTCGTGGCCCCCTGCGGTGCACTTTGGGTTCACCGGCTGATATAGTTCGCTTCCCCTCCCTGGCTGGTCTTGGCAGGAGTCGGGAATCCAGCCAGCCCTCACTACCGGTAGGGGTTAGGAGCCTAATATGTATATATAATATATTGTCAAATAATATATACATATATATATCGTCACAAACAGAAAGCCTGGTAAACCGTAGGCAGAGAGAGAGAAGAGGACAACAAACGAGGGGCTGTGACAAACTGTTTCGTCGGAGTTTCACCGACTCATCAGGAGGCTGAACCCT
>BFEA01000154.1:1004933-1015521 GCA_003427395.1 Chara braunii | reverse complement strand
GACATTGGTCGCCATATGCTTGTACTTCGGGAATGCTGTTGATGTCATCTTTCGGCTTCGTAGTATAGGCTAGATAGGATCTGCCACATGTAGTCTGGGCGYYGAGCGCCAGATAGGATATCAACTCTGGTTCTTCGTTGATGATGATGGGACTATTTCAGCATTGTCAATTATGAACTCTTGGTGTGTTCTTATTTGGTGAATCTCATGATGCAATTCTGCTGTTGGTTTGAGGTCAAGACTATCTGGACTCATATGTATGATGCTGTTTGATTGCTGAAGTTCGCTATTGCTCATCTTCCTTGCAATTTGGAATTCCCTTAGGAATCCCCAGTGGAAGTTAGCATGAGGTGTAGAGTAAATAGACATAGGCTTAGCCCATCTAGCAGGTCGTTGAGGATTAGAGAGCAGAGTGGATAGATGATGTCACCATTCAGTGCACAGATGTGGAATTCCACCATGCCAGATATGTAGGTAAGGTAGCGCGAGGTATGTAAGTGGCTAGTGTGAGGTGGAAACAATACTGAGAGAAGAAAATAGCGTATTGAATACAGATGTCCCCCATATGAGGAGAAGACAGCTGCTTGAAAACAACAACAAAAAAAAAAACGCACGAAGGCTACATCAACGTCATGATCAGACACTATGATAGAAACAGCCAAATTCAACTTGGTCGCTACTCCTCCTTCCCTTCTTTACGCAGAGGTTTGAGTAATGTTGAAGAGTACGCCACGGGGAAAATCACCCTCAGTAAGTGGGGTTGCAGGCAGGGGAGTTCGGTTCGCCGTAGCGCTTCGAAATGCCGTTTAGTCATCTGTCCCTCCGGTTGTTCAGTGAGTGTATTTCATCCGGTGAATTGTGATAATGCCTTGATGCTTTTCCTCTTTCATTAAAAAAAAAAAAAGAAAAAAAAAAGAAAGAAAAGAAAAGAACCAGGCTCCTTCCCATTGGTGGGGAGCTTCACCTGCTTGAAATTGGGTCCTATCGTTCCATCATTATTACAGGACACAAAAGCTGCACCTACTCGATACCCTCTCCTGTGTTACAGACCAGGAAACCTGGACAGCAGTGATTACTTCTGGGTTGCACTTTGCTTCCCTTTTGGCCTCGACCCCACACTCCGTGATGTTCTCTCTTTCCCATAGCTGCATAAATTCTTCCTATGCTTGAGGTGCCAGGGTGTTTTTCCGGGGTCAATGTTTTTTTGACGCCTTCTTTTCCAATTTATCCACAGCGACAGGGATCTCCCTGTTTGGTATAGCTTACCCTCATACCATTGTGAGTTTTGGGGCATTGGAAAACCAGCCAGCTTAATTAACATGCACGTCTGGAGGCTTTCGTTTGTTGTAGTTCCCCGCAGCACTTCCGCTTTATCCCATTTATTGCTGGACGTTCTAATAATTCTGGTCACAAGCTTTCCAAAGTCCAAAAACAATAATGTTGCCGTGTAACCGTGTTCGTTTTCTTGTCCTTAACCAGTCTCACATGACCCTGACAGTGTAATGACGTTGTCCAACATGAACCTTCCTGGGATGAAACCTGTCTGGTCTAGGTGAAAGCACTTCTTGGTAACCACTGTGATTTTGTTCACCGGTAGTTGTCGTTTGCCTCGTATACCACCGGGAGAAGGGTGATTGGTCTGTAGTTCTATATATCCGACAGGTCTCCTTTCTTGTATGGAAGTGTGACCACCCCCATTCTCATTGAGATCCCTAACCAGCCGCACCTGATCTTATGGTTCAGGAATTGGAAGTATTCCCCCTCGAATACCGGCCGCATTCTTTGGCAGGCCATCCTCTGCCCGGTGTCTTGTAGGGATTGAGTGAGAGTTCTGGGCCTCCCTTACGTCCTCCTGAGTGATTGGCCTACCCAGAAATTCTGCTTGTTGTGGGGTGATGGTTTTGTCAAGGTATGGCAGGAACTTCTTCCTTGTTTACTTCACCGCGTTGTGTGGTTGCTTGTGCTCTTTGAATGTGTTTAGCAGCTATAGCTCCTTAAAGAGGGTGGCTGCTATTCCCAAGATCCCGTCGACTCGTCGAGGAAGGTCAAATTAAACATAAAGCCAGAAACACACGAATAGAGGGACATCTTCTATAACGCCGACGTTTATACACCTCGCTGAGCTCGCTCTTATGGCTCCCATTTGCGTGTGTATGCCTCGCAGAAAAGCGCGGCAATGAGAGGCAAAAAAATTAGCTCTGACGCCTGTAGGGGTAGCATGTGTGCGAAATGGTGTCTGGAGACCCAGCCACAACGGGAACGAGGAAAATATAAACGGAAAATTTATGGCGAATCAAAAGAACTCACCACTGCTCAAAGGCTGTCACAATACTACTGTGAAGCACAGAAAATGATCCAGGGAATAACGCCGGATAAGTGGATTACCAGTCGGATGGATGCATGTGCATTCATGCTCCTTCTAAAACAATTCGGTGAAGGATGAAATAGCCTGTTCATTGTTGGCAGGGCGAAGAAATAGCTGCCGGGTCAGAATGCAGCTGGGCATCTATCTACACATGCCGGAGCAGAGTTCAAGAGGGCATAAACTGGGGTATAAAGCTGCGGACAGTTAGGGATTTCGATGAGAATGGGGGTGGTCATCACACGTCCATACAAGAAAGGAGACCAGAAATCTGCCAATCACCCTTCTCATCGAAATGCCGGAGCAGAGTTCAAGAGGGCGTAAACTTTCCGTTGAAGTCCTTTCTTTTTATCAGAGGGACAAGGATCGCATTTGAAGTCTCGTCCTGAGAGTGCCGTTGTCCCATCGGGAAAGCTGGAGGGCAAGGGGCTCACAAGATGGTGGCTCGTGAGGGATACGTGGGCTGGTGGTTTAGTTGATGTGAGAGGAATTCGGTTTCTCTCGTCGCATCACTAAATTTTTTTCCCCTTTCTCAAAAAAAAGAAAAGAAAAGAAAAGAAAAGAAACCAAAGTGCTTGTTAATTTTTCTTTACATCCTTCAATTTGTAAAATTCCTGTAGGTACTAGGTAATAGGAGATACTCAAAAAAAAAAACAAAAAAACGAGGTGCTCGTTATTTTTTCTTTGCATCCTTCAATTTGTGAAATTCCTGTAAGTAGTAGGAGATGGTTCAGTGGCCTGAATTTAGTAAGTTCCTAGTACCAAGGCAGTTTGGAAGCCAGACTACCGTCTTCACCCGAATAGAATGCCCGGTCATTATAGCCGTATTTGGGGTAACTTTCAGTCTAGATGCAGCCATAATGACCAGGCGTTCTATTCGTGTGAAGATGGTAGGATCTCAGGGCTAGAACAGGCTAACTCAGGCAGGGGTGAGGGATGGTACATCCTTCCTTCAGGAAGTAATCTCCGTCCCTCGGGCCATCCCGCCATAATGGGGAGGAGCGTTGGTGAATAACTAATGTAAATTGTTTTTGACTTGCAGGTGGAATAGGAACCAGACTGACACTCCCCAGAATGGAAAAAGAGCCAGAACCGTGAGGTTCTGCTTGTTTCATGGTTGTTAACCGGACGTCCGTATCCGGATCCAGACGGTCTGGTCTGGATGTCCGGGTCCGGTGTCCGTTTTGGGGGGTCTGGTTGGGCCCTGTTTCAAGAAAATTCGAGAAAAAAATGGGGTCCCAGGCGATTTTCCACTGCCTGGTGTACCCCCGAAAATTGTTGGCGCAGTTTTTGGTGGACCGTTGGGCCAACCGGACTGGCCCTGAAGGGTTTGTACTTGCAATCTTGGGTGAACTTCAGCAGGCCAAGGAGAACTGGTTGTTGGAGGCATTCACTGCATGCCGGCGGGAGGAGGCCATTTTCAAACTCCACGCCGCCTGCAGCAGACGTCTGCCCTGTGCACAAGTGCTCTCAAACAGTAGACACCCGCTCTGGCCACGCCATCACCAGCTTCATGTTGTCTATTTGAATTTTGAAATTTATTTGACAATTTGTGCAGTTCTGTGTGTGTGTGTGTGTGTGTGTGTGTGTGTGTGTGTGTGTGTGTGTGTACACGTGTGTGGATCGGTGTCCAGATTTTTTATTTATTTTTTCCAATCCGGACATCCGGACTTGCTCATCCATAACCGGACCATCCGGGTCCGGATGTCCGGATCGGTGTCCGGATCGGTGTTCAGATTACCGGAAGCCTGGGTTAATCCAGACACAGGTCCGCGTCCGGTGTCCGGTGTCTGGATGTCCAGGTCCAGGGCAACCAAAAAAGGAAAAAAAGGAGGAGATGGTCCAGAATTTTTCAGAATTTCTCAGCCGGAGCCGGGTAATGGCCCCCTTAACAATCTGTTTTTCCCAATTGTTCAATGTTCATAAGGGATGCTGGCCCCGGTTCCTAGTACGTGAAGCTCCCCACGAATAACTGGAGCAACGTTCCCATTAGAAAAAAGAGAAAAGGATCTATTTTGAACTCCTTTCTTTTGTAAGAAGCCAGTGGACAGGAAACTGTCCGTTCTTCAAGAATAATTTGAATGAATGAATACAAAAAAGGGGTTTCAGGGAGATTGCAATTTTGAGGCCAGCATTTTCATACCCGTGATATCTTGAAGTTGTCAATGCAAATGCAATTTGATGGTGAGTAACCATTCTGGAAATAGACTCCAACTAGATTTGTGTGTGCCTCATTGCCGATGACTTTCCTTTCTTCTGCTTTGCAGTCATCGCCGACAATGTTGAAACCGAGAACATATGACCCGGCTGCTGCATTGTCCTGAATGCGGATCGGGCCGACAGTGTTTTTCACCTCAAAATTTGCCGGGAAGTAGGAGATTCGGAAAGAAATGGAATACAGATCGTCCGTCACAGCTCTTTCCAAATGTGCACCGATTGCCAGGTTGCGGCTCAAGCTGATATTTGAACCACCGTCGATCACAAAATTGGAACTGTCGTACGATCTGAATGCAACATTGTCCTCAATTTGCAATCCTGGGAAATCGAGGAGGGGGGGGGCAAATAAGCCACAATTTTATATAAAAACTTAAAAAGTTAGCATCATCAACTAAAAAGAGAGCGCACTTTGATTGAAATTTGAAACAAATGAAAAAAAAAAAAAGCTGCTGACAGCATGAGGCGCACTGAAACCATTCTTTTTACCTTTCTCTGCGGAGTTCTTTCGTTTCTTTCTTTCTTTTCGCTCTTCTTTTCACGATGTCCCTTTCCTTTCTCCTTCCACTTCTCCCTTTACTGCGCCTCTCAGGTACAAGGCTCTTCACGTTGGTGTAGTTGAGTGCGAGCTGCCTACACCATCATCGCCTGCCTTGACAACCCACTTGAACGCTGTGAAGCGAGGCATAGCAAATCGAGAGGGAGGCAAAGAGAGACGAAAGATGGAGCAAAAAAAAGGAATGCAAATGTACAAAGGGAAAATAAGGAGTGTGCAGCAGAGATGACAGCATAATGAGTAGTTCCAGCAAGAGTTCTGCTAATAACACGCTGCGGAGTCTGTGAAGGTCCAATACAACATCCTTCACCGCCCTCGTTCAGTTGAATGAGGGCATTCACATTTTTCGCATATAATGTACTTGTGTAAATTACTGAATTCTTTCTTCAAGAGCTTCTTTTGAAGTTGTTTCAGCTTGATATGTGAATGTTTTTGTTGATTTGAGTATGTCTATAAAGTAGTATAAACGTTAAATTCCAATTTATTACTAGATAAATATATAGTATATAGTATATACAAACCTCTTCAAATTCAGTCAAAAAACTTTCTAACTTGTCGTGGACTCATAGTTCTAATTCATCTAGAGAGCCTAATATACCGGTATGAATAGTAGCAACGTCAGTGAAGATACACACGATAGGTGGTCTTCACTGAATGCAGTCATTGCCACATTGATGGACAGATAGGTAGTGACAGACTGATGCGCCCAAGTGCTGGTAAATTAGTATACGTTCTTCTCTGTGCAAGGAAGATGAGCAATAGTGAACTTCAGCAATCAAACAGCATCATACATATGAGTCCAGATAGTTGTGACCTCGAACCAACAGCAGAATTGCATCACGAGATTCACCAAATAAGAACACACCAAGAGTTCATAATTGACAATGCTGAAATAGTCCCATCATCATCAACGAAGAACCAGAGTTGATATCCTATCTGGCGCTCGGCGCCCAGACTACATGTGGCAGATCCTATCTAGCCTATACCTGTCTCTTATACACATCTAGATGTGTATAAGAGACAGGCCTGCGCCTCACCCAGCTTACAGCAGCGCAGCTCGGCTATGGCTGCGTGCTCCTTCCCTGCTCGCCCGTGAGAGCGTAGGCGCCAGCCAGCAAATAGCGCAGCAGCAGCGCTTGCGCAGCATGCAGCCAGCACCCGAATGCCGAATGAGGAGGCAGGCCCTTYCCTATATCSAAGTGGCCTGCCTGCGTCCAGTCCAGGAAGCTTCCAGTAGGCCCCGGTAGCCTGAGGCCCAGCACGAGGAGAGCAGGCCTTGGGCCTGAAGTGGTTGCATGTGCCCAACTGCCTTTGGCCTGTGTTTGGCCCAGTACCCGTATCCAGCCCAGGGCCTGCTTCACATACATTCACACAGGCGGCCCAGGGCCTGGGTTCACTCAACCAACTCGCGCTGCACAACTGCCTGAATTTCCCTGAGTTGCGTGGTGGCCAGAATAGGGCCCTGAGGGCCTCGTCGTGCCTGCTTTCACTTAGGGCGGCTGACGGGCTGCAAAATGGGGCCTTATGGGGCTCATAGAGGCAGTGGCCTCGCATCTGACTTGCGTTTAGGACAACATTTGAGTGGAAAAGTATGCCCCGACTCACTTTTTTTTTTTTTGGACCATTTCTCAATTTATGCACGTCATCCTTACTTGCGCAGGGGCCATGCTAATCTTCTTTCTCTGTATCGTTCCAATTTTAACAGATGCCCTGAAGGACATGCCCTAACTCACGTTTACAAAAACAGTTTCCCTTTTTTATTTTATTTTTTAGGCTTTTATTAAAAGCAGCAGTAATGTTAGGCCCCGTTTTGCAAAAAAAAAAAAAAAAAAAAAAAAAAAAAAAAAAAAAAAAAAAAAAAAAAAAAAAAAAAAAAAAAAAAAAAAAAGGCACCAGTAATGGGGAGGACCGTGCGTGAGTACCAGTTGTAATCCTTTCTGACTTGCTGGTGGAATAGGAACCGCGAACTGAATCTCCCCAGAATGGAAAAGGACCCAGAATCCCCAAGGTTCTGTTTTTTTTTGGGGGGGGGGAAAGCAGCCCCTTTTTTAAAGTTTTTTTCCTTTTCCCTGCGCTAGTTTCAAGGGGTTGAAAAATACGTTCGATTGCACATGGGAAGTAAACTGGACTGCATTTGGAAATAAATTCAGACTCTTTTCAGAGTAAGGCGGCTGCTCTTATCGCCCCCTCTAGTAGAGGTCGCAGGGTAAAAAAAAAAAAAAAAAAAAAAAAAAAGTTAAAAAAACCTGTAATTTGAACTAATTTCAGTAATAAATGACGACTGTCGGAAAAGTGAAGGAATTAGTTCAAATTACTGTAATTCACCCCCTCCGCACGGGGAAAAGAAGGAGGGGAGGGAAGGAAAAAAGGAAGAAAGGGGAGAAAGTGGGAGGAAAAGAGGGGGAGAGGGGGGAGAGGAAAAGTGAAAACGGGAAGGACCTGATTAGGTCCGGTATACTCGTTGGCACAACAGACTGACTGGCATGAAGCAGGCCAGAGTCACTGACAGCTTGAGTTGCACTGACAAATGAAATGGAGCAGCCAGCACTGGTGCAGCATTGTGTTATTGCCTACCTATGGTGGGTGGCCATACCCACATGAGTGGGCAACACTGGTTGGGATGTGGTTCGTGGAAGCAATGCGTTGCATCCAATCCTCACAGTTGAAACCCCCCAGTGAGTCGGTGACCATAACCAATCCTCACGGTTTTCCGAATTCCATGAAATTCCACGCAATTCCACGGACCACACCCGAACTGGGGCTCTTGAGGCCGAGGTTGCCCGTTCGAATCCGGAACTTCACAAACAGTTGAAAATTTGAAACAGTGACTGCACCGAATACTCACAGTTGCAGTCAATTCTTTCTTTCCCACCCAAACAGCACAGTGCCAACAAATAAATATCACAACTTCACAAGTAACATGGCTTCCACATGCTGAGCAACAGGGACGTACCGCGGCTATATAAGCACTGCAAGTCCAGGGTGCACTCTACAGAGAGGACGTGCCATCCATTTTATGTCCGTGCTGCGTACCACTTTTCCGCTAGGCAGACACAGCCTTCAACTACCATCTTCACCCGAATAGAATGCATGCGTTGCACGGTCATTATGGCTGTATTCGGGGCGACTTTCAGTCCCGATACGGTGAGAATGATACAGTGATAGTGATGTGTGTTCTACTTGAGCGAAGACGGTACTTCCAGAAACGTACATAGTAACATGATTTTATCATTTTACTGCAAAGACAACGGTGAAAAAAAGGGACATTGTCACACATGGTGGGATGCTTTCCTAAGGTGTGGTCAGAACCTGTTTTTGTGGTCTGGGCCCTGAGACATGGTTGGTTCCACTTCAAATTTGTGGATTGAGGGAGAGATGGTCCATAGATAACGAAGATCAAATCATCAAAGGCTGATATTTCTTAATCTGCACTACTGTCTTTTCCCCAATAGAACGCACCGTCATTATCTCTGTCTAGACTGAAAGTTGCCCCCCAAGTAAGTAACAGCTATGATGACTGCACACTCTATTTGGGTGAAGACGGTAGGGGGATCTCCCCCCTGCTGTGCTGTGCTGTGCTGTCTCTGGTTATGAGAAGATTGTCGGAAGATAGAGACAACGTGCAATGAGGACGTGTAACGGGTCGAGACTATCCACGATTGGGAGAGAAATGCAGGACTACCTACCTTCTTCCCCCAATACAGCGCGCCCTCATCATGAATGCATACAAGCCATTTTTCTGGTCAGATACAGCTACGGTGAGGGTGGGTTGTGCTCGGGGGAAGACCGTAGAGGGTTTTGGTATTGTACTATGGTTCCGTTCTCACCATTGGTCAGCCGGACAGCAATTGCAGAGCCGTACAGATCAGAAAAGCCACACTTCTTCACGTACGATGTAGAGCCGTCATCATCCATCATACTGAAACTGATTGCTGCAGTGTTGGTGTCACTTTGGCCAGCTTGTCCGCAGTATTTGAAAAGTGCATTCGATATCTACATATTTCGTTGGAAAACATATTTTCAAAAGAATCGACAAAAAGACAAATAGAGGAGCCCGGCAATCAATATCATCATCACTACCATCAAATCATCATAGAGTCGTTGATTCATCATCATCATCACGACCATCATTGTCAGTCATGCTCATCTTAGTCCCTGACCTGTGCATTCCATTTACAAAATCATCTCCTTATGCGTGCATGCATTCCAATTGCAAACATCTCCCTAACTGCGTAATCCCAAAGCACCACTTCAAGGTTCAAAGACAAGCCCTATTAAGCTCGATGCACACACCATGCAGGACGTTACGTCTCTTTTTTTCCCTTTTTGAACTAGTTTGTAAATTTTGGGGCTTGTTTTGGTGGTTATTTTGAATTTACTGGACTTGTTCGGAAGTTGGAATTTATGGGGAATGGAAGCACAGTAAAACAATATTTTAATATATAATTTTTAGAATTTCTAGTATAATTTTACGAAAGTTTTACCTGATTTTTCCACGTTTTACGAGAAGCGGTTAACAGAGACCTAAATTTTCAGGGTCTTTATAACAAACCTCCCACACCCTCGAAACCAAACTTATCACCAGTCCACAGAGTGGACACCAAGTAAGACAAAAAATGGCAAAAAATAAAAAAATAAGAACAAGGACCAAAAAGGGCCAAAATGTGTTTTTTATGCAGAATTCACTAATTCCAGATTTTCAGGATTTTTCAGGGCTTGCCAAAACAGTCATCTCCAAGACCCCAACAAACACCAAACTGGGCACACATAGACCTTGACCAAAAAAAAAAAAGGGCAAAAAAAAAAAAAAAAAAAAAAACTGAAAAAAATATCCCCAAATGCAAGGCTTTCACTGGCTTTCAGTGCTTGGGGGGGGGAGTTAACCCGGGGCTGAAAAGTGGGGGTCCCTGTTAACCACTCCTGCCTTTTATGGTTTGGCAACTTTACCTGCAAATTGTTGGTCTATGCCCCAGTGTGCTGTACTTGGCACTGGTCGTACCCGGCCAGGAAAGCACTGCGACATAACAATCCATTGTCTGATTTTTCGCCAGCTTCTAGAAGCTCTTTTTTTTTTCTTTTTTCTTTTTCTTTTTCCAGCTGTGATAGCTCCAATCTGTTGGTGGGGGGGTAGCTACACCTGCTGTAAATTGGGTCTAGCATCGCAATCACAAGATCAGATCTTGAAATAGATTGACGCAGTAAACATCGATTACCTTTTGAAGAAGAAAACATCTGCGATAGGAACAAGAGACGCGGGAAGGAAAGGAAGGAGTTGGGAAAGACTTGTGCCCGCCCTAAGTGAAGAGGAAATATCACCATAATATGGAAGATGGGGTGGATGAATTAATAATATAAGCAATTCCTCTGAATTGGAGGATTGTTCTGAAGGAGGGGCCTGGAGGGCCCTTCCTTTGGAGAAGAGGACTGGGCTGGCTCTCCTGAACTAGATGGAGGGG
>BFEA01000154.1:971677-985868 GCA_003427395.1 Chara braunii | reverse complement strand
TTGGTGGCCCAATGCACTGTCGGGAGGCCGCGACTGAGGGGCTGAACGAACCACGGAGTGTTCGGAAGGGTCCCGCGCTGCCTCGTGCGGTGCCGGACCGATGCGCTCGACAACGGGTAACCACCACAGGCCCTGGGCCTGATTCGTTTGGTCTGAGGCGCAACCTCTTGGGGCCTACCGGAAGCTTCAGGGCAGGGGCCCAGAGCGGTCAGGCTGCACGCAAGCAGGCGGGTATTTCCATTTAGGAAAGTGTCTGCCCACGCATTCGACATTCGGGCACTGGCTGCATGTTGCGCTAACGCTGGTCAGCGCTCACGCGCTCACGGGCGAGCTGGAAAGAGCAGACAACCATAGTCGAGTTGCGCTGCTGTATGCTAGATGGGGCGCATGGTGGTTCTTGGGTGCATGTGGCATCTGTGAGTTGACAATTGAGGTTGTGAGTGATACGAGAGACATACCTGGTGCTTGAGGCGAACGGCATTGGCCGAGATCTGGTCGTACTTTAGGGAGTTGTTGACGTCATCAGCCGCATTGTAGATAGGCTAGATAGGATCTGCCATCTATAGTCTGGGCGCCGAGCGCTAGATAGGATATCGACATTGGTTCTTCGTCGATGATGATGAGACTCTTCCAGCATTGTCAATTATGAACTTTTGTTGTGCTCTTATTTGGTGGAACTCGTGACGCAATTCTACTATGGGTTCGAGGTCACGACTATCTGGTCTTATGTGTATGATGTTGTTTGATTTATGAAGTTCGCTATCGCTTATTTTCCTTGCATCTGTGTGTGTGTTGTTATAAAAGACCCCAGATTATTTCTCTTATTCCCTTCACAAATCATCACAATCCATCCATAACGAAAAAGTATAGATAAGCAATATAATTGAGAATGCAAGGTTGGCCACGTTTGTGTGGTTCAGAGCCAAGTGCCCACACACCCGTCTGCTGCCAAAGCGGCACACTTGCACATATACATACATATATTGTCACATAACTATGAACTAAAAGAGCGCAATTTGCGAAACAAATGGCAAAAATAAAAAATCAAAAAAAACAAGACAAACATGAAGGGCACACTGAAACCATTCATTTTTCTCATTCTTCTTTTGACTCCCCTTTCACCGTGCCTGTCATGTACAAGGCTCGCCACGTTGATGAAGTTGAGAGCGAGCTGCCCCCATCCCCGTGTGCCATAACAGCCCACTTATACGCTGTGAGAAAAGAGGCAGAGTGAAGGGGGAGAGGATAAACACAAGGAGGAGAGATGGAGAGTAGACAAACAAAGAATGATAAACAGAAAGTAAGGGAAAGTATGGAGTGTTGAGTGAGGATGAAGGCAAAAGAGGATAAGAAAAGGCTCAAGAATGAGTCTGTCCTTGGCGACAGAGAGGACATACATTGTAAGGATGAGGTGGATGAACACATGAAAGACCTAGATGAGCATTCTCAGTGCAATAATTGCCACGACGGGTGGCATTGAGCATGCCCACAATACACCCCCAACAAATGGCATGTCTATCGCAGGCCAAAATGAAGGAAGAACGGTCACCACAAAAGAGCATGCATTCAGTATAGCGCCCATGGCCGCAAAACGGACATATAGTGTCCGGATGCAGAGGGTGCCTGCAATCAGGAATGGTGGGACAGTCCTCTGCGCACACGGATGCAGAAACCATGTCATTGTAGTAATTGTGACAGAGACAATGGCGGCTACAACCGCATGTAACAGTGTTTGTGGTTGTGCGAAGGAGAAGGTCGCAGACTGTTGGTACATTATCTTGTTGCAGCACAGTGTCGAGCGCATCAGTCCCGCATGGGGACCCTCCTGGCCGCGTCACGCAGGATTTTGCCGGACTTCGTCTCAGAGTGCGGTTTGCCGCTCCGACCGAGAGCGCCAACCGTACCTCTCGCAAGCCCCTACAATAGGATAGGGTCACACGAGGCACAACTTACCTCCAACTACGGGAGTTGTTACCATCCCTTAGGTGGGCGTATCCCCGCCGAGCTACCGAGCCACATGCGAAGGATTTTTGTATGCAATTGTAGAGGTGGCCCGACCGAGGGCGTTGTCTCGTTCGCTGTAGCATAGAGGGTATGCGCGGTCAACGCCCCTCGATCGGACCCGCACGTGAATTGACTCATTGGGGGCCTGAGGTCCCAAGCACGACTTGTTGTCGGTCGACTAGGACGCATTCCACTCGCCACACGTTACACCACACAAAAAATAAAATACACACACACACAAAGACAAAAACTCTCCTAGTCCCTTCAGTGTCCCTTTTAACACGGAAATCGATTATGTGTCGCGCGCAAGACTCAAGATAAAACCGCGCGGGCGCTAGGCCTTTTTCATATCGGCCAGCAATGCAAGCTTACACAAGCAGTCACAACGATGGAGTATTATGTGGTACCCAAGATCATGCGACCCTCGATAATCTCGGGGGTCACGTTTCGACACTCAAGTGTCGGCTGACACTCGCCTTGAGGGGTTAATCTCTCGACGCTAGACAACCGCCAAGTGAGGTTGAGAACCACACCCTCTTCTACACCCTATGGAGAGTGGGTGGTACACAGGTTCAAACCTATGGTGGCAGTCAACTCTTGCGGCCTAGGAGACAAGCTCCATCATCCAAGGCCTCGAGAGAAATCAAGGGGTTTGACTTTGACGGCTGCCACGGACTACAACGTCCAACCAGAGTAGCTATAAAAAGCAAAAGGTAAAAAAGGGATTCTCCCTTTTCTCTCGAGGCATAGTTTGTTTCACTCTCGCATGTGATCACAGCAGACCATACGGGTACTGAATGTATGTGTATATGTAAGTGGACATGTATACATATACGTATATGTGGGGTTATGAAATATGAGGCTATCACTTTTTACGACCGTTGTAGGTTCTCATTATAACTACGCTAAGCAGAGGTAGTTCAAACAGAAGTTTGTGTGGTATCAGACAATCGCTTTCAAAACAGTTGTGTGGCTTGTCCATCTGCATTCACACAATACTCAGACTATCACCAAGCTCAATTCAAAGATCTTATATGCATACCTGCAATCGCACAGAGTCCAAACAACAACATCACACACACCAAGGGAGCCAACTTTACTGCTTTTTGTTACTCACACCCTGCCTTATGCATACAAGCCCCAACCAATTTCCACCAACCCTCAATAAAGGTCCTCAGTCTTTAAAAATGGCTACTTAAAAAAAAAGTCTGAGTGAAAAACCCAAGAAACATAAAAACCCACAAGAACCAAGGCCTTAGGTTGAGATGTAGGAGCAGGAAGTTGTGTCGTAAACCGACATGTTATCAAGAGATAATAGAAAAATAATCCTTCGTAGGATCAGGCCGAATGAATCAAGCCTTCAATTGAATTCATTGACCTGCACCACAGTTCAGGCCAAAACGGACCAAGTACTTCGTTCAAGACAGATGGAGGGTCAACACTACTCCATAACCTATCTCTTTTACTAACGTTTACCTTACTTTCCTCAAAAGTCATCAAGAACTTTGACATCATCTTGCCAAAGTTTTCCCTAGCAGAAAATAATATAACTCTCTAAATTTCACAAAAAATTTCGGCAGCACTTCCCATAGGAAAAGTGCCTTTTCAGAATTTTCAAATATAAAAAAAAAGACTAACTCTTTCAGATTTGTAAAAATTTCGGCAACGCTTCCCGTAGGAACAAGGGACTGCCAAGATTTATACAAAGCTGAAAATGCAAAAACAGAGTACAACTATACTTGGGACTAACTTCTGACACTCGCTTGATAGGTAGTGCTGGTGATAGTTTACACGATCCTCTTTTGAAGATGGTACCGTGAGCTACCACTAGTCCTAGTTTTTAGTAAGGTTAGTCCTATCATATCCCAAGCTTCCCTTCCCATCATCCATTCTAGTTTATCTAGAGCGGCAACACTCGGCGAGCATCTAAACAACTAACACTATCAAGTGATGGCCAAAAATGAGTGTCCCTCAATCAAATATGCATAACAAACATCTCTCTCAATCCTACATTTGCTTTGGCCAAGTAGTTCGTTAATCTCTCAGTTATTTTAACCCACAATAACCCCCCTTTCCTATGGCATAGGATCAGACCGCCCCAACTTAGAGGTACGCCTGACCTGCCTAGGCAAAACAAGTAGAGTACGCACTGCCCCAACTGAGGGGTATGCCCAACTTACATGGCTGAAACGTAGACTGCCCCAACTTAGGGGTATATGCCTGGCCCAACATAAACTGTGAGCATAAAGCATATGACCAGACTGCCCCAACTTAGGGGTACGCCTGACTTCTGCTTAACTGACGACATGAAGCATAAGACTAGATTGCCCCAACTTAGGGGTATGCCTAATCAACCTTCAACGAAGTTTACGTAGGGCATGGGATTGGACTGCCCCAACTTAGGGGCATGCCTAACCTGCCTAAAGAAACACAAACGACAAATGGTCGGACCGCCCTAACTTAAGGGTAAGTCCAACCTACATAACATCAACAACAAAGGGCATATCGCTAGACCGCCCACACTTAGGGGTACGCCTAGTTAGCCTAAACAGTTTAAGATACATAAGGCAATACGACCAGACCGCCCTAACTTAAGGGTACGCCTGATCTGCCTAAACAAGTTACAGACGACGTATGACTAAGCCGCCCCAACTTAGGGGTACGCTTAGCCTTCGTAACAACAGTTCAAACAACCATAAATACTTAGCACGAACTTTATAACTTTCTTTCTTCTTAGGAAAATAGTCAGACCTACCCAACTTAGGGAGACATCCAACCCTGACTTGTGTTTAGAAGGGAAAATAAAGAAGTTTTATACTAATTGTCTTCCTTTTTATGTTATCACGGGCATAGGACTGGACCGCCCCAACTTGGGGTACGTTCAGCCTGCCCAAGTTACCCTCATATTATATTTTTCATTTGCTTTCCTTCTCTTTTTGTCATACCTGACTTATTGATTGGACCTCCCAACTTAGGGTGCCAGCATGTTAGATGCGTATAATATATATATATATAGATAGATAGATAGATAGATATATACATACATCATCTTTTATACTTTGGATTACCGTTCATGGCTTATGGCAAGGCCGCCCCAACTTAGGGGTACGCCTAGTCTCATGTCGTTGTCCCCCTCAAAAGAAAACATTTAAGCTCATGGCTTATGGCTAGGCCGCCCCAACTCAGGGGTATGCCTAGTCTTATGTCGTTGTCCCCCTCAAAAGAAAACATACATAGAACTGGGTCTACGCAACTTAGAATATCCCCTGTCCTGTTTTCAGCAACCCAAAAGAAACATCAGGAATCTGAGCCTTCCCAACTTAGGGCGCCCATCCTCCTGTTCAGAAACCCCAAAAGAAACAAGTGGTTGGACTGTCCAACTAAGGATAGGCCCAACCCTCAAAGGTCATACATTCAGCCCAACAGACAAAAATAAAACACAACACTGAACCCACTCAACTTAGAGGGATTCAACCTTGGGTTGACCCGGTCAAACACATGCAAAGCACCTTCATCCCGCCTACCCCCATTCATTCTGCCTAAATTCACACAGATACACACTTGCCAATTTTACCTTTCAGATCATGTCCTGAACTCAAAACAACAAAAGCAATTAGCTTTCGCAATCATACTTACAGGCACGCAATAACAAAGGATAATCTAGTTTTATGGGATGGGATCACACGTGTAAAACGAGCATTTACCTGAGTGTTCCCTGCCTCCAGAACCCCGCCTGGGCTCCGGCAGAGCTCCCGCAATCAGTGGGTTGACCTCCCACAAGGTTTTGTTGCGGTGCTACGGATTACAATCCCGCCTGCCGCCTTCCTCTCGTAACCGTAGACTAGACTTAAGAGTAAGAAGGGCAGGAGGGGTTTCAGGCGCTCGAGATATAGGAGAGGGCCAACTCAACTCACGTGAGAGGGCCTTGTTACCTTCAATCGCCTGAGGGCCCCGCAATGGCGGCCAAATCGCACCGCAAAAGTCGGTCGAACCGAAGTCAAAACATAGGCTAGCAGCCCTCTAACAACCCTCAAGTCGCTGCAGTGACCCCCCCCCTCGCAGAAGCCTATCACATCCTCAAGTTGTCGTATTCCTCTTCTCCGAAGACCGTGTTCACATATATCACAACCTCATGCCCTATTCAAGACGTAGTAACACAACCAAACTCAGCAAGTCATTGTCCGCATAGCGACCGTGCGCGACCAACATACAAAACATACGCCAGGTTGTTGTCTGGGCAACGATCCACACATTAATGCATTGTGGTCTCAATAATGCGCAACAACAAGAAGAAAGAAGAACACGATAGTGCTAAAACACAGCGATCCAAACTCAACAAAATGATGTGCACTGCCACCAGCAGCCGCTCATAGCGAAGTCCAACAGCCGCACATCACGAATCCCAACAGCAGTTTACACAGTAACACCAATTCCTGAGCAGGGCATCAGCATTAGTCCGGAGCCTAGCAGTAGCAATATGTCGCCGATCCGCAACAGTGTCTGAAGCACAACAAACGCTCGATGACCAAGCTGCTCGAAGTTCAGCAATTACAATGCCCTGTACGATGAAATTGAAAACAATAGCGCCTGAATAGTACAACAACAGACTGGACACAAAATCGGCAGTACGTCGCTGTTTGGAAGTCGCAACAACAGCAGGATCACAACAAACAGGAGCAAAAAATTATTCTCGATTTGTTCCGCTTAGCTTCTGACTTTCCCTTTTCCCACGAATCTCCCACATCGCTTCCTTCCTCTTTCTCGCATGCTCAGACCGATCATTGTAAAACGTCGCTCGTTGATTGCCGTCTGCAATGCCGCAGGACACGGAAAAACACCGTACTTCCTACCCAGTAAGTTCCTCACTTCCTACTTATCACCACTTCCTTTTTCTCTTACTCCTCCGTTGATACCCCCCTTCCTTGTCATCACTAAATGGCATGCCGCCCGTTCTCCCTCCTTTTGAGCACGGGCATGCGGATGACGGCGACAAACATGGTCACAACTATAATGAACCGTTGACCACCAGGACGAACGAGGAGTCAACTATCATTGATGACGAGGGGCAGCCTCTTCCCACCAAAACAAACCAAGTGAGAATGAATCTCACGCTAGATTGGGAAAAGGGTGTCTCGTAAGGTGGCATTCGTCGTACGTATCATCATGTGGGCAGTCCTTCGCCACAAAAAGAAGATATACCGCAATCGATAGAAAAAGAAATCCTGGTGCGAGTATGAACTAAGGAGCCATCAAATGCAAATATGGTTGCACATGAGAGAGAAGGAGAGAGTTTTTTATCCATAAGACAACCAAAATCGGCATGAATCTTTCGCTAGAACACGGGAGGATATACCCGTCCGGCCCCCATGCTACTGCGCCCAGATCTAGCAAATGGGAGTGAATTTGTTGCCTGAACCTGGCCAGGTCCAAAAGCCCTCAGGTGCAATACTGTGTGCCCAACTCCGCTCGATCTAGTCGGTACTCTCTCTCTCTCTCTCTCTCTCTCTCTCTCTCTCTCTCTCTCTCTCTCTCTCTCTCTCTCTCTCTCTCTAGTGCGTTCATGCACATGCCCCCACTTTCTCCTACTAACCGTCTTCTTCCAGTCTGCGTATCTGGCTGATACGTCAGCCATATTCATGCACTTTCCTCAACGTCCGTATGAGAGAAACAACTGCTCAGGTGAAGGGATCGACGTGCAGCCCCCGGTGTTAGGAAGAGTTCGGCCTCAACATCGGTCAGGAAGATCACTACCATGATGTCAGAGGCAGCAGTTGCACTATCTCGGTGGTCACAAGGTAAGTGGCACTACTACAATGTTATCGAAAACAAGCGGCGGTCGTTGATGAGAGCTGCGAGGACGACGGAGGCAGAGCGCACAATCTTGTCAGCGACAACCATGGTGGTGAGTCGAGGTGCGTTATGGTGGGCCGCGCCCTGCTACTACTAAATATGCTAAATGAGAATGAATCTCCGCAAGAACCTGGGAAGATACATTCGACATTACCTACAACGAAGATCGCTTTCGTTGTCCCACTCCTTCCTCTTCTTTACCTCCTTTTCCCATTGAGCTCACCTTACTAACTTCCTATCTCGCTCTTAGACTCAAAGTTATGCCTTCCTTCTTACCCTTTATCCCGCTCTTTCACCTTTGTTCTCACTCTCGCGTCTGCTGCTTTCAGCATGCGAATGTACCTGGTCATCAACCTGAACAGATTCAATCAATCGAGATAGACACCATAAGCATATTGAAAACGCGAATGCAGTGAACAAGTAACACTGCCATGAATGGGGAGCCTCACAACGGAAGATCAAACAACCATCGCTAAAACAAAATGAAGACCCTTGGAGCAAGCGGCATGGTCACGGCGAGGAGCATGACCATCATGATAAGCAATAGTCGGGATCTCTATGACGACTGCGATGACGATCACCAAGTGAGGGCCTTTCCCCCTCTTTGTCTTCTTCTCCTTCTCGACTCTTTCCCTTCCTACGCATATCCCCTCTCGTCAAGTAAAACTAAGTCTCGCGCAGTTCATTATGCTGGCTGCGACTAATACCGTGCTCAATCACTGAATCTGGTCCGCCCATTCAACTCGCAGTGCCTTAAAACCCCAACATCGAGTCTTCGTTTGCCCGATTCCAATCAGGAACGAGCGAGGTATGAGTTATCCAGCCCACAATATCCCACCTTTCTTCTTCTTCGCCTTCTACGTTCTCCGTTGCCCCCTCTCCGCAACTTGTCGCACTCGATCCTGCAGCTCTCAATCTCCCACTCAGAGCTCCGTCAAACTCTTCCTCCCGCTCACCCTTCCTTTTATGCCTGAACTGGTCGAGCGTAGGCAATTTGTGCTAATACGTATTTGCCCTTCTTTGCTGGCTAGGTTTCAGATGGAGATAACATGTTGTACGCTTGCCAGCCTTGCGGAGGGGTCATGCTAGCCTCCTCTGCATCATTCCAATTTTAACGAATGTCCCGAAGGACTGTGTCGAGTTACAGCCTTGGGTAATCACCATCGAACTGACCGATCTTCCGTAATTCCGAGAAAGCAGCATTTTACCCATCTGCTTCTAATGGAAAACGAGCTTAGGCATGTATTTTTAACGGTTACAATTCAAGGGGTATACAAACTGAGTCAAGCCCATTAGCCCCCACGTTGGCCTAAAGATATTATCATTGGGCTGACCGGTCCCAGACAATTCAGACATATTCCGCTTTAGTCGTTAATCAAGTTCCATCATCTGGATTCGAACTCTGGTCTGCATTTTCAACAGTTCATGGGCGTACCCACCGAGCTAGGCTCTTGGGTCCACGACCGGTCCCGAGACTGGTACTCGGAACCCACAATCAATCTCCGTGTCAAAACTAAGGGGGATAGTCCCGCGGGACCGTCAACCCCTCAGTTTCATTGCAAGATGCTCCTCCGCTCCTTCGTTGCCGGCTGCTGGCTTCGATCCCCGGATCTTCGTCGTATCAGTTCAAAGTCGTAACCTATCGGGCTAGGCCCAAGTCTGGGTGTAGGAGGCCTACATCCGGTTCAAGCCTAAGCCTGACGGACTATACGAAAGGCCGTACTTAAGGCACACCGACCATTTCAAGGCTTCCTATGTACTGGCCCTTGCTGCATGAAGGGCTCAACTTTATTTGTGGCTAACGCGTACGTGACACCATCGCGCTGCTGCTAGAACCCTAACTTTCTTAGTGCGCTACCCTTCCCGAAAAACTGTACTTTTATCACCTAAGCGTTGGAAGAACCCTGACCTTCGTCGATGTTACCCCTTACTCACCCCAACCTTTATAGTGTCTCTCTCGACTTCTACCGTTGACCAAACATGGTAAACCTAGGAACTCATCCGCTTTGCACAATGCTGACCTTAACGCTACCTCAAGTAAGTCAATGGTTTTAATGACTAAATCCTAACCCTGACCATCAAGCGCCAGTCTCGAACGCAAATACACTCTGCGTGCACTATTGTAGTCGTCTCACAACCCTTTTCTAGTTCACGCTACTAGGCGTCAGCGCCGCTCTCATAAACATAACCAGATGTCCGCCTAAAAACCCTTGCGTGCCCTCGAAGTGCACGCCCACGCACTCTCTAATCAGATCAGAAGCGCGCGCCATTCCCAACCCCTGAGAGTTGGTTATGGTCACACAAAAATGAGACACTCTCTCACATATTATCAAAAATGCATCTCTGCGAGATGCAAGAATGCGCACAAATACCCTTGTAAGGGTATTCGGCGCGACAACGGGGCCAGAGGAATGATCTTCGACATAAAAGAGATTGTGGACGGTTTGTTGTGGCAAGAAAACAGCATCATTTTGTAAGAAATTAGTGACATCAATCATGGCATGGACCATGGTGCCGTTGTCCCACAGCTCCCAGTGGTCAGAGGCATGTATATATATTTCAAACCATATAAGGCATACTTGCAACCGCACGAGCCGCACATTCGTGTGGAGTTCCGTGCACGGGGTGCCTGTGCGGAATCGTGTAGGTTTTTTATTTTTATTATTATTATTTTATCTTTTTTTGGGAGGGGGAACAGGGGGGTATGACAGGAAGATGGGGATATGGCGAGGAGAGGGGGATATGGAGAGGAGGGGGAGAATGTGGCAGAGGAGGACGATGAGGATAGTGAGGACGACGAGGAGGAGTCGAGATGGGGGAGGAGAAGAGGTGGACGGAGGAAAAAGAGGAAGGGAAGGAGGACGAGGAGGAGACATGGACGGCGAGGAAGGGAAGGACACGAGGAAGGGAAGGAGATGAGGAGGCATGGAAGATGAGGAAGTACGAGGAGGAGGAGGAGACACGGAGGATGAGGAAGGGCAGGAGGAGGAGGACAAACAGGAGGAGGAGGAGGAGGAGGAGACGAAAAGGAGAAGGGAGGAAGAGACATGGAGGATGAGGAAGGGGAGGAGGAAAAAGGTGAGGCAGTACTCCTATAAATGTTTTTTTCATCTCGCTTATAATTTTGGCGGGGAGCCTCAAACGCACCGTTTCGACCCCGGCCTTCTTTTTTTTTTTCTGAAGGGGGTGATGGGTCGTTCCCCGCACACGTCGTGCGCCGCACGGGATCGGTTGGGCGCGTGCACCGCACGTAGGGAACCGCCCACACGACGTGCGCTTGCAAGTATGATATAAGGGGATGGAGGGCAGAAGGCAACTTACCTCAGATGGAAGACTACTCCAGCAAGAAGGCACCGACCTGATCCCCTCAAAGGTCCGAAAAAACTAGGAGAGCCTTCAGCATCAGCCCACAAAACCTAGCACTTTGTTTTTGTTTTGTTTTTGTTTTGTTTTTGTTTTTGTTTTGTTTTTGTTTTTGTTTTGTTTTTGTTTTTGTTTTTAAAGGCCATTGCAAAGTCTCTATCCCGGTAGTGGTAAGAGAACCACGGAGAGAGGCTTTGCCTACCAGGCTGCTCCATCTATCGGAAACTCATTTACCAGAAACAAAAAATATAACAGTATTGGCATTCCCGACATTCATCTCAAACTACATACTCGCATCACTGCCAAAGAGGATGAAGAAGATAAGAGACAACTTACCTAAGACAGAAGACTCCTCCAGCAAGAACACACCGACCCCCCCTGCTAAGGGTCCGGAAAAACTGGGAAAGCCTTCCACGTCGGCCCACAAAACATACATTTCCCCCAGAGAGAACTCGTGGCCACCCGTAAACACCCAAACAGCCCATGCTCTAAAGCAGGGGAAATAATTAGGCCGTGTATAATCTGCCAATACAGAGAGTTAGCAAGACTGGAATGTGTGGTCCTTACTGTCCTGGCTACATATTCATTCCGGGGGGCGTCAGTCCGGTTCATATTCCCCTGGCAGGTCGGCAAAAACAGTCAGTATTACACCTTGTACACACTCACGCACCCTCCCGTCCGGCCGAAAGGTCCCTGAACAGCATTGATTGCTCCATTTTACTGGAGGATTGACTGTCAGCTTGCCCTTCCCCGTAATCCCTCTCAGGTTCCTCTGAAAGAACCTGTGAGCTAAACATTAATGCAAGGAAAACAGAGATCAACCACTGAAGTGACCCTGGATCGCCTTATGTAGCTCTGAAGTCTTATTGGTCAGACCGGTGAAAGCAAATGACCTCTGGCGCCAGTACAGCTGTACCAATCTCTCCATTTGAGGTGAACTCCATGAATATCACCTATCGTTCCTTGAAGCAACCATACCTTCTTGAACTTGGTTATTGTCTCTTGCTGCTTCTCTGGGTTCTGCTGAATTTAGATATTGACTTTCTTCCATTGACAGAGAATCTCCGTTTCCATTAATAATCTCGTCGTTGCCCATACCTGCTCACTCGGATTGCTCGATTTATCCAACGTTCTGTTGCATCTCTCCTTCCATATGACCCAGAGTGTCACCCTCCGGATTATCCCAAACCATATGCGTTCAGAACCCGACGCCAGGGCCTACTGGCCCGACGATCGTCTCCAAACGGTCAACACGCAATCTGGACCATGCGCTACAACGCCGATGACGGTCCAGATGCAAGTTGATGACAGCGAAAACGATCAGCAGCCAATCTGGACCGTCACGCCCCAAGGAAACCCAGTGCCCAGATCGGCTACTGGTCACAGGAGGCCAAATAGCGATTGTTATAATGTAGTGATGAATGAGCCAGAATTGAATGTCCGCATCTCCTCCTTACTGTCGGCCTCACAAGAAGTCACTGTGGACCACCTACAACCCCCACCACTACTGAGCATCGGCGATGGCAGCAGCATCCATGTCTAGATTGATGTTCAAATGACAATGCAGTGTCTGCCACACACTCCTATCACTTGCTTTACTTCACCCTCAAGAGTCCTCCTCACTTCACAACCCCAACCAGGGGCCTTCCAGGTGCAGCAATAACCAAGGAGATGAAGATGCAGTCCGCCATAGCCGAGGTAAAGTCTCCCCATTCACTGCTCCTCCTTCCTCCTTCCTCTGTCTTTTCTCTGCCATAACCATGCCTTTCTCCTACCTCACCATGGGTCTAAACACCATAGCCAAACTGGGCAGCAGCTCCACCTTGCTGCTGCTGCTTGGCGCTTCACCCACCAAGCGCATGGCATGAGCAGAATGAGGCGACGCAACTCACCGCTCCTCATCCACTTGGTGGCTGCCTCTATCCCTAACGATTTTCCAAGCAGCGGCGGCCTCCAGGGCCTACCGGTTCACTTCCTTTTTGGCGGGAACATCACTGAAGTCCGGTATTTCCCCTGCAGGCCCTAGAGTTAGGTTCTGCCCAGGCCGGTGCCTTTCTCAGTCCTACACCCAGACCTACCAGACCTCTAAACACTACTTCGGCCTTCCCCAAAGGTATTACCTTTTTGTCCTTTTCTGCCAACTGCCCGCTGCTACTTTCTTTTTTTGGCTACCGTGGGCCGACTTTCCCATCTAAGCTCCCCGCTGCACAAGTCCATCCATGGCACAGGGTTAGTACCAGGCCCGTGTGCCTCAACACACACCAATCCACACACTCAACCGCACACATGCACACACAGGCACTTCGGGCAATCACACGGACCTCACACGAACTCAGACACCAGGAATCCAGCAAGCACACAGAACTGTGACAAAAGCTCAGAAAAACACAGGTTTCACAGTCTGCAATTTTGCAGGTTATTACATCTTCCTTTCTTCTTCTTCAATCTTCAAGTCCTTGAATCTCTGCGTACGAGTTCTTGTGGAGCTTAGAGTATGGGACATGACGGAGTGAAGATTGCAAATGTTGAACTTTGGACGGCATCCCCACGTGACCCGTCCTCTGAGGTCTAACTTTTTGTGGAAATGGATCTGCAAAAAAAGTCAAGACTCACCATAGCCACCCCACTGAAGACGTCGAATCGCGCCACATCGATTCGGCAACCGTATCTCCCATCAAATCCATCCTCCACAGGTGACCCTCTGATGAGGACATTGCTTGCCAGCAAGCCGACCTGTTCAATGTTCAATGCAATCACAGCGAGTCCAGTAAATCAGTGACATGTGCCACCGAGAAATCACCTGCAAGAGCTCAAAGAAGTTTTCTCGGTGAAGTTGGCCCTTTCTCAGATCCTCATGCCCTTGATGACATGTGGCAGTGACAAATCAACTGCAAAGACCACAAAAAAGTTTTCTTGTGAACTGACCCCTTTTCTTTTCTTTTCTTTTCTTTTCTTTTCTTTTTTTTTTTTTTTT
>BFEA01000154.1:937259-959979 GCA_003427395.1 Chara braunii | reverse complement strand
CCAGATTCAGTCATGATGAGGGTCGCGATTTCTCAAAACGTTCTCTTCTTATTACTTCTGAAGTAGAAAACGACGGAACTGACAGCTGTTTTTCCTGGAATGGAAAAAAATCAAGAATTTCTTTGCACGAGTGTCGCCCGGCACGTCCAACCTGTCAGAACCTCAACGGTAATTGCAGTCTGTATGGTAGGGTTCTTGCAGGCCAGATTCAGTCATGATGAGGGTCGCGATCTCTCAAAACGTTCTCTTCGTATTACTTCTGAAGTAGAMAACGAYGGAACTGACAGCCGTTTTTCCTGGATTTTTTTTTTTTAATAAAAAGAAAAAAACGTAAAGGAAGAATTTCTTTGCACGAGTGAAGCCCGGCGCGTCCAACCTGTCAGAACCTCAAAGGTAATGTTTACCAACTGGCTCGCTGCACTACTCTCGACATGCACAAGAAGACATATATGGAAATGTATCTTTCCATGTTCAAGCGGAGGATTCAGTCTCATTTGCTCAGAGATTCTCCAAAAAAAAAAAAAGAAAGCTTCCAGAGATACGTTACGTGCTTACCTGATTCATCGGCCCTTCGCTCTCCACCACCCAAAGAATGAATGAATCTTCCGCCAGAACATGGAAAGATACAACGCCATATTATTTGTCCTTTGTGCATGTCGCCCCGCTTCCGGATTCATGTTGCCCGTTGATAAGGGCGGTTTCTTTGGTCCGATAGTGTCAGCACACGGTTTCTTCTCTCTCTCTCTCTCTCTCTCTCTCTCTCTCTCTCTCTCTCTCTCTCTCTCTCTCTCTCTCTCTACGGGGTTAACTCGTCAACTCGGTGTATCACGAAGAAAAAAAAATAAAAAATCCATGTATACCACGGCGCACCATGCGCGAAATTGCGCTCGTCACGCGCACGCCCCAGCGCACCGGCGCACTGCGCACTGCGCAGTAGTGCGCGCGCATCGCGCACGAGTGCGCGCACGGCACAGGTGCGCACCGCACTGATGCGCTGCAAGTATGGTTCAAATTGGAACGATACAGAGAAGATTAGCATGGCCCCTGGGGCCTGGACCCATTAGCGAAGTATTCTACCACTTCGTTCAGGATTTCGATCACGTGTGGCCTCGAGTGACACAGTACGGCCATCGAATAGATCGGATCTCAATGGCCTGGTAGTTTCCGAGCGGGGACTGTAAAGATGCCCACCTCCTGTCCAATGAGATGCGTCGAAAAAAAAAACCCAGCAAAGTTGGACATGATAGCTCGTGGCTTTGCGTGGGCGGGAAGTCTGGATTTTCTGGACTCGAAAGGGGGGGGGTTGATTTCCAGACTTCGTTTTCTTTTTTTTTAGCTCTGAGAAATCGAACTTGAAATCTGAAATTCAGATATCGTGGTGGATCTGACAGGAGCTTCCGCGTCTGTCGGATGGCCTGTTAGACGCATCATGAGATACATGGTGATGAATGTATCCCCATACCCATTACTTGTTCATCCTCGTGGCTGTGTTCGTGGACACATTTTATTGCCATGGTACATGACTATGAAGACTTACCTGACGGAAATCGCACCAACCCATGAATTCGGGTGCACAGCTGTTCTTCATAGTTTTATGTGCTATTTCAATTCATTTTAAATCAGAAAACGATCCATTCATGCAAATAAAAAATCACTTTGTATTTTCCAAAAAACCATAAAATTGTGTCACACATCGTAGAATACTTCGCTAGTGGGTCCAGGCCCCTGTGCAAGGATGACACACATAAATCGAGAAATGGTCCAAAAATAATAATAAAAAATAGAATCTACAGTGGTGGCCTTTGAAAAAAACCTACAGTCGCCCCTTCCCACCGGGCCTCTACCAGACCTGGGTGCTGTAGATTTCGGACCGGTACTTGTGTACTAGCAAAATCTACAGTGCCGTCTGCGGATGGACTGGTGGTTTAATCAGTCAAGAGGGTTTGGGGTATCGCCAAGGCCCAAGAGTATGGACCTGCCAATTAGTCAATTCTCCACCATGGAGCCATCATTTGCAATGACTTGCTGATTTCTGCTGCCGAGATCTGACTGCGAGGTTGTATAGTCGTGTCTTAGACTCTTAGGGTCAGATTCGTAATTTTGTTTGTGTCAGGGACTAACCGCCGGTTTAGGCCTTAGGGAAATTCGTGAGGGACATATCTGCAATTTACACAAAAATTGCAGGCCTGAGTTCCCCTTAGCCGTTACGGCCCTTAGCAGACCCGGGCTATCACTAGGACAGCAGGCCCATCTGGACCTTGGGCTGTAGAGACGGGTTAGACGCCGTATAGCCGGGTAGGGCCCAGGCCGAACAGGCCAAACTGATGCGGTACTGGTCCAGTAGGTCTAGGTCTAGAGTAGGCTAGTCTATTAATAGGACTGAGCCTGTAAGTTAGGGACTTCTGGCATTTCATTTTCGCGAGACAGCGTTCTGGAGCCAAGCAATTTTGTGAGCGGCGATTGTCTACAGGCGGCATCCTGAGACCCTCACCGTGGACGGCAGCCATAGCCAGCCTAGCAGGGTTTGCCATAGCGGAGGCACCCTCTGCGCATCTACCCCCTGAGGGTATTTGCGATTGGCTGGGCTGTGTAGAGGCTCTTCACTGAGCGTATGTGGGTGGACCACTGTCGCCCTTCGCTCCTCAGAGTCCGCCAGGGCTTGTTAGTGGTGTGGCATCCATAGATGTCATCTTCTTCGTCAGAGATACTCATCGGCACAGAAGACTTCATCGCGATTCATGTTCTTCATCTGGATGGTTGACGCTGGGCTCTGAGAAGCGGATTATGTGTTGCACTACTAACTGGGTGCAGGATAGAGAGTGGTGTGTGGGGTTCTGAGAGTGGTGAGATACTGAGATAAACTATGTAACGATTATTGGTTTGAGTTGCCTCATCATCAGTGTGATTCCGATTGTTATCCTCGCAGGTGTCTTCCTGTGATTGGTTGTTGGGAGTCTGTCAGAGAGTGAGAACCACTGTGTGTCTCTCCCCACCTGTGCATGGTTGAATTCCGCTGCTTATCTTTGTCTGTGTGCAGTTTGGACTTTGTCTCCTCTCCCCTTTGTCTGGTATGTGTATGGGCATGTGTCAGACACTCTGTATGTGAGTGGCGAGAAAATCGTTAGACAACCAAGTTCATAACAGTTGGTATCGGAGCGAGATTGGAATTGGAACACTGAGGGTTGAGTGCAACTGAGGCGTCTTCTTCATCTGGCGACCTACTGGCAAGAAGTTTCATGGCGATTCTCCTTCTCTAGTACCGAGACAGTAGAGACGAAGATTTCAAGCGGTGAAATGAGGAGTTCAGTGTTTGCATTGAACAAGCGCACTGAGCCTGTCAAGGCGCTTGGCAGGAAGTGGCGAGAACAGGGCTAATTCGCCATAGCCAACCTTGAGGGCAATACAGGGAATTGCCTCAGAGTGGCGAATTACCCCTGAGGACTTCAGAGACCTCTGAGCGGCTTCATCCCTGAGCAGCGCTGAGGTGGATTGACAGTCTGTGTCAATCCCAGGCGAGATTAACCCCATCTAGGGCTATTTATAGCATCAACGGTTGCCAGGCACTGTGGCAACATAATCTTCTGTTGGCTTTCTGAGCGCCACAGGGTCAGATTCAGTGAATCTGACTAGAGGGGCTGAAGCGCCTCAGGATCCTGAACAGGATCAACGATTCTGGAGAGATTTGATGCGTGGAGGACAGAGGAGGAATTTCTGGAAGAAATTGGCGAAATGAGGGTTTCAGTCTACCATAGCCAGATCTTCATCAAGCTCTGCAAGAAACTCTGAAAGTGAGTCCGTTCCATGCAAATCTCTGTATAGCGATTCAGATAGGGTTAGAATAGTTAGTATTAATGGTCTGTCTGTCTGTCAGTGTTTGAAATGAAAAATTCGCAGACTGCATGACAGCCATAGCCATCTCTCCCCTACCTCCTTCTGCTCATTTCTTACCCTCTTTTGACTCTTTTCCATCCAAAATTGAACTGTGAATTCTGTACTGGAATGGTAAAGATACTGTGAATTGTAGTTTTGCGTTGAGTCTAATTATAGCCTGTGCTAACTAGGGTCAGTCATAATTTCAATTATGTCCGTCAGAATTCAATTCTGTCAGTTTGCAGTAAATCGCAATTCAGTAGTTGTCAATAGGGCAGAAGCGCTTGTCTGGATTTGCAGTATTCCACGAGATACAGTGAATATTGTAATTCGCCATTCCCAAGGGTATGGCCGCCAAAGTCATCAGGGCCGAAATTGGAGTCTGAGCTAGGATCTAAGCTTTCTGGCTGAATCGCTCTGTCTGGTTGGTCATTGTTGCCTAGTCTTGCCATGTCTTTTCATTCTCACTGATCTCTCTTGTTTTCTAGTGGGCTCTGGAAATCTAGGGTTTCTCTAGAGTTGTTGGGGTTGTGTATACTAACTTCAGTAAAGGTTCAGGGTCAGTAAAAGGAAATCGTGGGATTGATTTTACTGGATTGTTGTCTGTCTGACCCCTGACCCCAGAGAAACCGTTCTAACCCAAACCGTTTGTTGCCTATTCCCCCACCTACCTCTGTGCATGAGACAACAGCGATTTCTGAGAGTCTGCAGGAAATTGAAAATCGCTGCATACTCCCCTACTTGTCTACTAATTATTGTTGAATTGAAAGAGGAAAATGGCGGATCAGGGGGCTCAACGGCAGCCACGGGTGGAAGTAGTAATGAAGGCAGAATAACAACAACCTTCTGCCTCCACTTCTACTACCCCTCTGACTGCTACTCGGCAGAAGGAGGAGTTGCAGGAAAGACTGCAGCAGGAGCAGGCCCTGCTTGCAGAATTGGAGAGAGATGCATCACGTACCGAGTATTTGTTGGAGCAACTAGCCAAGACTGTGACAAATGACCGTTGCGCCCAGGTGACTAAGAACTTGGCGGAGTGGGCCATTCTAGAACACAAAGCCACCAGTTCTTATTTCACTAACTGGGATGACCGCATAGGTCGTCTGAGCGCAAAGTAGATGACCTGGCAGCTCATCAGTCAAAGATACTGAAGGCAATTCAGGGACGATGGAACAAGCTAATCGGCTTGGAATCAGACCAGACCTCAAAGGGGAAAATATAAACTGCAAGGAAGATGAGCAATAGTGAACTTCAGCAATCAAACAACATCATACATATGAGTCCAGATAGTCGTGACCTCGAACCAACAACAGAATTGCATCACGAGATTCACCAAATAAGAACACACCAAGAGTTCATAATTGACAATGTTGAAATAGTCCCGACACGGGTGCGGCCAAACTCGCACTTCTCACCGTTGATCTTGAACTTGTGCTTTCGCAGGAGACTGAGGACTTTGTCCAAATGTGCAACGTGCTCCTCGATAGTCTTACTAAAAATAAGTATGTCATCAAGGTACACGATGGCAAACTTATCCAAGTAGTCATGGAGAATCCGATTCATAGCGTGCCGAAAGGTGCCAGGGGCATTGCACAGGCCGAAAGGCATCACCACAAACTCGTACAGACCGTACCTGGTCTAAAAGGCGGTTTTGTGTTGATCCTCAGGCCGGATTGCAATCTGATGGTACCCGGACTTCAGATCTATCTTACTGAAGTACCGACACCCTCGCACTCTATCTAGCAAATCGTCGATGCGTGGTAGGGGCTCTCTATTCTTGACAGTGATGGCATTGAGGCCCCTATAGTCAATGCACATCCTAAGTGTACCCTCCTTCTTCTTAGGTACAAATAGTACTGGAGATCCATAAGGAGAGACACACGGCCGGATCCAACCCTTCTCTACGAGTTCCTTGTCTCCGGCGGCATTTTCACCGGCTCGCCTGCAGCAGAGACATAAACTAGGTACATACCCTCCTCCTAATTTTGCTTATTATGATTATAGAATGCGGCCACACACATGCATCCATAGGACTCGATCAGACTACTAGCTTTGAACTTGTGCAATCTGGCGGTCCCTCCACCTGGCAAAGTGTGTTTGACCACTTTTCGGTCCCAGTCAAACTGAGGCTGTGCAACCGCGAGGTAGTACATACCTAACAAGATATCCATGGGGAGATCGTCGCTTACCAGGAATGGGACACGATGCCTCAATTCCCCTCCCGCGTACGGGAACAGGCACTCAATGTCATGAAGGTAGTCATTGACTACCATGCGCTGTTTGTTGGCACAGGTCGACTCCACAGGTCGACTCAGGCGCTGCACTCGCCCCTGTAAACGCAACCTCTCAACGCACGCGCGACTAATGAAATTCCTCGTCGAGCAAGTGTCATAATAGGCCCCGGTCTTGCGACCGCCAATGACAACCTCGTTGACGAACATCTCACCCTTCGGGGCTTTAACTAGTGTCGTCCAAGAAGCTAGTGGGTCTGATCTAGACCACTCCACCTCTAGCTCTTCTAAGGATTCAAACACATTCATCGAACAGAGGGTCGATGGGTCCGAACGTGTTTGCGGGACGACTGGGGAGTCAGTAGCTTGGGCCATATCGCGAGATGGCGAGGGTGTCTCCACCATCTCGACCCTAGTAGGAACATCTATTCCTACTGGCCTGACCTGTTTCCCGGAGCAGTGTCAGACGTACTGGTAACATCAGCGTTCCTGAGCAATCCGGTAGCATGCGTGACTAAAGGTGTGCACACGGCCCACCCCTGTGGCCCGAGTAGTTGTTGAGATGGCCAGCCTTGCACGTATATTTACCCTCGGCGTGCCGCGAGCCTTACATCACTGGCTGATCAAGAGGCATTTTAACGTCCGCCCCCAAATGACATCAGGAATTATTTTACGTCGCAGCAGGACGACGATCACAGCCAGTGATATCCCCTACCGTGTTTATTTATAGACGCCGGGTTCTCGTCTTTCCCGTAGGGATGGCCTGCCCAACAATACCCATCTATGAGCGCAGCAAGCAGACAAGGACAAAGCAGCAAAGCATGCATGCTCTACTCCCGGTGGGTTGGCATGGTGACCGTGACCSAGTGCTTCGTCCAGGGCCCTTCAAAAAGCAACGCCCTCTCCTTCCCGATGCTCCACAGGAAGTATGCCGACTCTCAAGATTGAGCACACTCGACACCTCACATGAGAGGACTCTCAAGATGGGACACACAACCTCACGGTAAGAAGTGTCGAAGAGGGTAGACAAGGTTAAGAGCAACGTACCTCAATATAGCTGCCCCCAACCACAGATATTCTCACCAGATGACCTGATGGAGATTGCGATGACCAGTCACTGCATCGGCACACCCAGCATTATCTTGCTGTTCCACCTCAGCATCAATCAACCACCAGATAGTTCTCATCACACCGTAAACACCCAATATACACACCACATAGCCTTCCAGGCGATACCCCTCACCTCCTCCGTCGCCTACCACTCGTCTCCAGCCTCCTCACTACACACCACTTACGGCCAAACTCGCCCAGCAGACCGCACGTATGTACCGAATAAGGCAGAAGACAAGCGCCGGATGAGCGCAATCGAACCACAGCTCCGATACCAAATTGCAAGGAAGATGAGCAATAGCGAATTTCAGCAATCAAACAGCATCATACATATGAGTCCAGATAGTCGTGACCTCGAACCAACAGCAGAATTGCATCACGAGATTCATCAAATAAGAACACACCAAGAGTTCATAATTGACAATGCTGAAATAGTCCCATCATCATCAACGAAGAACCAGAGTTGATATCCTATCTGGCGCTCGGCGCCCAGACTACATGTGGCAGTTCCTATCTAGCCTACACTACGATGCCGAAAGATGACTTCAACAGCATTCCTGAAGTACGAGCATATGGCGACCAATGTTGCACGCTTCCAGCACCAGGTATGACTCTCGCCACACTCACAACCTCGTTCCCCAACACACAGATGCCACTAGCACCCACGGACCACCCTGCGCTTCAACCAGCTTACAGCAGCGCAGCTCGGCTATGGCTGCGTGCTCTTTCCCTGCTCGTCCGTGAGAGCGTAGGCGCCAGCCAGCACAATAGCGCAGCAGCGCTTGCGCAGCATGCAGCCAGCACCCGAATGCCGAATGAGGAGGCAGGCCCTTTGATATATCGAAGTGGCCTGCCTGCGTCCAGTCCCAGGAAGCTTCCAGTAGGCCCCGGTAGCCTGAGGCCCAGCACGACGAGAACAGGCCTTGGGCCTGAAGTGGTTGCATGTGCCCAACTGCCTTTGGCCTGTGTTTGGCCCGGTACCCGTATCCAGCCCAGGGCCTGCTTCACATACATTCACACAGGCGGCCCAGGGCCTGGGTTCACTCAACCAACTGGCGCTACGCAACTGCCTGAATTTCCCCGAGTTGCGTGGTGGCCAGGAGGGGCCCTGAGGGCCTCGTCGAGCCTGCCTTCACTTAGGGCGGCCGACGGGCTGCAAAAATGGGGGCTTATGGGGCTCGTAGAGGCATTGGCCTCGCAAAAACAATAAGACGAGTTAAAATAAGAAGCATGCAATGGCTCATAACATATGCCACCCTACCGGTAAATCAGTTGCTGCATGTTAGAAGACAGAAAAATCATCCAAATAGTTCCGATAACTGCATCGTATGCTCGGACCAGGGATGGGAAGACATGATACATTGCCTAATCAATTGCAAAGAAGCCACAAAATATTGGGCAAGCGCAACACGACAATGGGATAGCCTTTTTTCTCATCTCCCATCCCATAACACCCTATCTGATTCATGCTCGATCGAGCGATGCATATGGAGCCAAGGATCCGCAAAGTGATGAAAAGGACTCGAATCGACAATGCAGCGCCAGAAAAGCATCAACAAGCAATGTGCATCCAGATACATACGAAAATAGCATAATGTAGCGCAACGGAAGACTCAAAGATATGACCTGACCTATCAGATACTGACGCGACACCCCATCATACACCACACATGTGAGAGAGAGGGGAGGGACCGCAAGCATGGAAGAAAGGTCCCTCCTTCAGCATGCACATGGGGAGATACCACGGATGAGGAGATGGGGGGGGAGGCGAGACGAAGATGGAGGTGAGGGAGAAGACCAAGATCGCGATAGCGAAGTCCAAAAATAGTCTCCCTGCCGAATGTCCAATCAATGTCTGTCACAAAATGTCAAATCAGATCCTGGGCCTCATGGGCTGATGTAACCTCTGCCTGTAACCTCTCTCTCTCTCTCTCTCTCTCTCTCTCTCTCTCTCTCTCTCTCTCTCTCTCTCTCTCTAGCTCTCTCTCTCTCTGTGTGTGTGTGTGTGTGTGTGTGTGTGTGTGAAAGAGAAGAAGAAGAGGAAGAAGAAGAAAGGAGGAAGGAGGAAGGAGGAAGGAGGAAGGAGGAAGAAGAGATGGAGGGCAAGACTAAGAAGAAGAAGGAGGTGTCGTCCTCCTCGCTGTCTCACCTGCAGGTAACTGCCGCCGGTGTCTCTCTCTGTGCAGGTTGCTGGCGTGGAGTCCAGCTACGGCGCCCAGGTAAGTACCGCCTCAGCAGGTATGGCCTCCGCCTCACCTCCTACCTACGCCTCTACACCCCTGCAGCACTGTGTCGCGCTGCTCCAGCCGCGTGTCGCCCAAGAAGTGAGCTACTCGAATTGTGTGTATGCCCTGACCTGGCCCAGCTATATGTAGCGCTGGGCCTTGCTGGTGTGCCTCTGGTCCTTGGCCTGAAACGCCCTGCCTGGGTCCCTACCGGACGTCCAGGCCCTCCCTGCTGATGCAGCAGGGAGCGTACGCTACCGGACGAAAACGAACCTGGCCCGAAAGGGCCTGGCCACGAATGGAGAAGGCCCAAAATGTGGCCTTGGTCCGAAACAGACCGTGTGTCTGTCGGGCGCACTGCAAGTCCGAAACGACGTCTGGAACAGACAAAAATAGGACAGCAAATAAATAATGAATGCTGCCTCAAATTGAATCCTGTGGCCCTAAGGCCGGCCGTGGGCCTCCAGGGCGCATGTCCGAAGGGCGTGCGGCCTGGGGCCCCCCAGCAACCGTGGGACCTCCAAAATGGGGCCCATGTGCAGGCTCAGCATGTAACACTATCCAACTGCTCCTCTGGATTAGTTTACCCGCTAACCTTAGCAAATCTGAAGATCTGGTTTGGAATGATCTGCAAGGTCACACTCTGGGCCATATGGAAAGAAAGATGCAGCAGAATGCTGGAAGGTACCAAAAACTTAAGGGAGAAGGCTTGGGCTGCTACCAAAGGGATGATTGAATCAGAGATCCTTTGCCATCGGAAGAAGATGAAACTTTGGATGCAGAATTGTCCAAACAGAACAGATGGTGCTCGCGAGAGTCAAGCAGGTATGGTTGGCAGAAGGCAAACTTGCATAGCTAAATGGGCTCAACCTAAGGTGGAAGGTGGCATAACTCTGAGACATCGGCAGGTCAGCCGACCCCCCAGGCACAGGAGATCCAATCCCTATCTGGGCGTAGAGGAGTTACCATGAATGACATGCAAAGGGGGGGCTGCTGCTGACGTATCAAGAAGACAGGAATACTATGCAACGGGACTTAACAACAGTGACGACCACACCAGAACTGTTTGCCCCTTCTCTTTAGAAGTCTTGATTTGCAAGTTGAGCCGACAGCGGTGGTGCACCATAGCTGAGAGGATTTCTAGGAGAACGGCAAGCTGACAATCCTCCATGTGAATGGAGTAATCAATGCTGTTCAGGGGTCCTTCGGCCAGACAGAAGAAAGTGTGTGTGCGTGATCTGTTGTAGTTTTCATGACTTGCCGGGGGAAAAGGACTCAGACTGACGCTCCCTAGAATGGCCACGGAGCCAGGATCATATGGCCCTGTTTTCTTAAACAAAACAAAAAGAAGAAGTGATGTGCATATTTGACTATGATGTATTCAATTGTGACTTGCCGGGGGAATAGGAACCGGACTGACGCTCCCCAGAATGGACATGGAGCCAGGACCATAAGGACCTTTTTTTTAAAAAAAAGAAGAAAAAAAAAGAAGAAAAAAAAAAAGTGATGTTCATATTTGGAGACCATGCAGTTATGAATTTTGCGTGCGAGTTCTTGTCAGAATGTAACAACTTCCAGAAAGGCATGCTGGCATCCTTTCTTCTTGCATTTTCACACTGCAAGAGTTCGCGTTGCAAGAGAACCAGTCTGTCTCATGGGGACGGAGATTGAGTGACTACAACCTCCCTGATGAGCAAAATACTGAAGTAGTAACATATGCTTCAGTCATTGCACTGGCCTGCCTTTGTCATATCTTTGTGAGCCGAGCGGAAGCAAAAAACAAATCATCATGGCAGAACCACCAAAGTTTACAGACACTTCAGACAATTTGAAATAAAGCCCCAAGCTGATATGGTAAAGGTCTGCTGGTTACTTAGCAGAAATATATGTGACTTACATTTGATCCAAAGCTGAAATCATTTGATGTTGCGAGCGGGTCCACACTTCGAGGACCATTCAGGATCACCGTCGTTTTCTTTGGGAAAGGCATTTCTGGCGTTCCGATTGTCAGGTTCCCACCATTAACAAAGATGATTCTGGCTTCCAAGGTCATGTCGTCCACCTCGTTAGACCAAATCAGTGTGCCTGGACAATTCCAACGCCCAGCGGCCCCAGCCAGCACCCAGCCACCAGCATGTTTATTGGAATTTAGTCAGTTAGCTCTGAACACCCAGTCAAACTGTATCACATAATCACACACGATTTGAGGTGGCCACGGCACACTAGCCAAGGCCAGGGAGAAGTACAAGAGAAGATGATGATGATGATCACACCAAGAACAAAAATCAATAACCAAAATAACACATCACCATATCGAATACATTCAAGCCTGCCCGCATGAAAACTCAGCGGACATCCTCAATGTGTTTCACTGGCCCTCCAGCCACCACTTCAGGAGGTGATGAATAGCTTCAGTTCTCCAAGAGGAGGAACTAAGCCTTTCCTCCGCGAGTTTCATGAACACAGGATCTGAACTCGTAAAATCACCAGCACTTTGCCAAGCCATTCGTTTCCGCACTGGTCCGTTAATGCGCCGCATTTTTCGGGGCACGGGTGGCTGGTGGCGCCAGCCAAAAGAAAGTTGTGTTGGTTCATTTCTTTTGTCCGCAGCGAGTTTCCAGCATTGGAAAAAAGTGCCTTGGAAGTACTGGTGGTTTAATGTGTTGATCAGTTATAGGTGTTAACCAGAATGGATATGGAGCCACGGACATAAGGACCTCTTTTCCAAACAAAAAGTAAAAAAAAGTTTGGTGTTCACCATTCAGCCACTGTCGTCGTCTCCCAAATAGAGCTGTACTGTCATTATGCCATTTTTATTTTATTTATTTATTTATTTATTTAATATTTATTTATTTATTTTTCCCGCGGCAGGTCAAGATTGAATACAATATGAGAAAAAAACACACTCACGCTTCCTTCCATCTGGCTGAAGGACCCCTGACCAGCATTGATGGCTCCCTTGGGGGAGGATTGACTGTCAGCTTGCCCTAACAACTTGCTCCTCTCAGGTTACCTTCGTGGGCCTGTCAAATAGACCTATTCAATGCAAGAGAAAGTGGTAGGATCTGCCTCCAGTCACAGATCTAAAGCTCTTTCCTCTCCCAATACACGCCTGATACCCTTGCTGATCAGCATAGGACACTGTTGTCTGCGTCGGGACTACTCCATTGGTTGTGAGGTATCTTGGTCCTCTCCTAGCACCTCACGAGTTGTGCCAGTCCTTCCATCGTAGGTAGAGTTCTTTATCTCTGCAACTTTTCCTTCAATCAGCCAGGTCTTGGTGAACTTTAACTGTGCTGCGCGCTGTTGCTCGTCCTCGTCTGGTAGGGAAAGTCTTGCCTTGTGCCACTTGCATAAAATCTCTGCCTGAATCAAATCCTTAGTTTCCACCCAGACTTTTTCCCTCGAGTTTGATGCACCCTCAATGGTCCTGCTACATCTTTCCTTCCGGTTGGTCTATATTGTCACCTTCCTGATCATTCCGAACCAGATCCTCTGTGTCTTGTTCAACTGGGTAGGGATGTTAGTCCAAACGAGAAGTTGGAGGGGATGTTCGGGGAGGGAAGACGAGAATAGAGAGTCCCAGAGGGCTGATGCCCTTGCCCAGTATTTTGTTGCTTCTCTGCAACGTATTAGACAGTGGAGCATGTCTTCTGGTTCATTATCCGTGCATACTGAACATACATCTGAGCTGTTGGGATTGTTCTTATGTCTCCGGATGTGCAGCCATTGATTAACCGGTACGGCCACGTATGCAATTAGCCATTGGAGGCTCCTAATTTTTACTGGTCTGATTGAATTAGTTTTTTTCCATGGGATTTGTGGGATCTGGCTTGCGTCCTGACCCATTAGTTTGGACCATCTGTTCTTGATTATGGGGTCCGGATCCTTGGTTCTGAGGAATAGCCTATAGCCCAGTTTGACTGAGTAGTCCTGTATGTGGGTATCCGTCTCGACAATTTTGTTCCTTCCTGGTGTCCAGGCCCATTCCGCCGGGTCGAATTCCAGGTCCTGGATTGCTGTGTCTATCCTGAAAATTGTTTTGGGCCATGAACTGATGACTCTTACTTTCCTGAAAAAGAACAGATCAAGAACCACTCTTTCTACATCCTTGTTCAGAATGGACACGGAGTTGTGCACTGTCCCAGTGACTGGAAAGGTTGTGAAGACAGCCAAGGTTTGCGAGCCCTGCTGCTTGTGGGAGAATTGATAGGCCTTCAAAGGGGACGGTTCTTGTATCTTGACCCCCCATTCCCCCGTTTTCCAAGTCGGTGCCTCTGTTAATATTTCTTTCCATCCCTCCGGGATGCATCTGATGATTGTTTGCAGGTTCTCGTCACGCCGGTGGCACCCCTTGAGACGGGTGGCGAGTTCCTGATCAGTGAGCCACCCCTTTTTGTCTTCGTCCCATATGTGAGAGACTTTCCAGATCCCGTGTTTTATCCATGATAACCAACGTGTGCCATTGGGTTTAAGCAAAAGCGGGTGATCACTTTCGTCTCTCACCCGCGGATTGCCAAATAGAGGTTGCCTCAGTACTTCTTCTCTGATCTTTGGTTTCCCAACTTTCTTCCGCGTGACTTCCCACCAGATCCTTAGAAGTGCAGTCCAGTGGGGTGTTGGGGGGTTGGTTCCGGTGGGGGTTCCCCTTCTTTGTTGGTTTCTGCGGCCTGTTTTCGGGATCCATTCTTTATTCATTACCCAAAATAGGCCCAACATGTTTGCTGGTGTCGTTACCGGAGCCAGCCCTCTTATACTGTCTAGCGCCATATTGTTCCATGCTGTTCCCGGTTTGGTGAGGAGTTTGACCATCCACTTATATTTGTAGAGCTTTTGTTTCTTGTTTGGGATCTTAATCCCAAGACTGCCTTCAGCGGGTTTCCTTGTAATGTAGTGCCATGCTATTTTTGGTATATAATTTTCCTTGTTGGGGTCTCCTGACCACAGGTAAGCTCTAGCTTTGCGGTTAAGGTCCTCTATTGAGTGATCAGGGATTGTCCATATAGATGTTATATACCACATCATTGAGAAGACGGAAGTGGTTATGGCCAAAGTGCGACCCAGCAAGTGCGACCCAGCAGGGAGGTGAATGTATTGCCCCACCTGCCCATCTTGTTGATCTGTTTCGCAAGCGTGTTATGGGCCATTTGAGGAGCGCAACCTTCTCTCGTCAAGAGGATGCCTAGGTACCGGGTAGGCGTATCGGGTGTATCCCATGTCATGGCTGCCTCTGGGACTTGGAGAAGAGGGGCCTCTTCTTCAGATAACCACCATCCGATCGTTTTCTTCCAGTTGATCTTCATTTCTGATGCTAGTCTGAATGCTTCCATAGCTCTTTTTTTTTTTAACCCTTTTTTGCAAGGCCTCTATCCCGGCAGTGGTAAGAGAACCACCAGAATTGAGGCTTTGCTGTCGGGTTGCTCCATCTATTGGTGGGGAGTGGCACCTGCTGAAAACCGGGTCCAGCGTCCCTTTAATACAGCCGAACCGGACAAAAAGTGAGGTTAAAGTCATTGCTGTAATCTATTCTGGAGCACCCAGTAACCCTTGGAGCTGCAAAAAAAAAAGAGACCCTATCCCATTGCGGGGTTCCTACTTAATTTCTTCCCCAGCCCCTACCTAGAGGTTATTTCGCTGATCTTCCGCAGCCACTCCCAGGTGTCCGCAGCCCCCTTACAAGAGGAACCGAATTGCACTGTTGCACTGATCCATATATCTCCCACCGTACTGATTGTCTACAGAGACAGTGTCTGCCCGCCCGATGGGTAAGGAGCTTTCACTATCATTTGAAATCTGTGACCATTTTGACTTCTCATACTTATATATTGGACTTTTCGCAGCAGTAGAAGTCGTTTGTTGTCGTTAGTTGTTCGCTGTTGTGACCACTCTCGCTCTCCAGTTGTTCTGTGTTTCTCTTCCCGGCCCCTGTACCGGCAGAGAAGCCACTTTCGTACAGATGAGGATGTCCTGAAGCTGTAAGGATGTTGTCGCCGTTGTCCTTCCTTTGGGTATTCTCAGCATTTGCAGGTTCCTTGGTTTCCCAGGCTGGCTGGGTGACGGGTGACGGGGTGCATAGCTCTTACTAGGGCACTGAGGGATGATCATGAGGCCCGTATGAGGATAGTGAGATCGTCAGCTAACATTATGACTGTTGGGAAATGTATATGGTGGGTTGAACCTGCGTTAATCTCCTCTAGTCTGTGTATGGACGGATCTTTGCGCAGGAAGGACGCTATTGCTTCCATGAGGAACCGGGAAATTGGAGGTGCTAGTGGATCCCCTTGGCGAACTGATCGTGAAATTGGGTAGCAATCTGAGAGCAGGCCGTTAACTTGCACACAGCCAATAGCATCGTTGTACAGGATTCGTACCCATTTTCTGAAATGCGGCCCTACTCCCATCTTTTCCATACTTGCATTGAAAAAGGCCCAATTGACCTGGTTGTAGGCTTTCTCAAAGTCGAAGAAGAGTACTGTCGTGTTGATCCTCTTTTCTCTGACTTTATTGGCTTCTTCATTGAGGGTGAGGACATTATCTAGGATGTATTTTCCCGGAATGAAGCCCGTTTGGTCTATGTGAAAACACTTGTCAGTCAGACCGAGGATCCTAAAGGCCAGGGCTTTGGCCAATATTTTATACGGGAGAGTCAATAAAGAGATAGGTCTTTAGTTCCTTATATCTTCATTTTCGCCCTTCTTGTAGAGCAGGGTAACCACACTGCTGCTCAACAGATTCCCCAGTCCTCCTTTCTGCCAACTGTCGTGGTAGAAGTTCAGCAAGTGCTTCCCTAGGAGTGGCCAAAATTTTACCCAGAATTCTTTCGTCAGCCCGTCAATCCTTGGTGTCTTGTTGCTATTCATGCTCTGGACTGCGAATTGCAGTTCTTCCAATGTTATGGGCTTACCGAGAGCTTCTGACTGTTCCTGTGAAATTGTTCGATCTAAGTATTGAAGCATTCTGGTTCGGGCTTCTCACGTGCTGGGAGGTAGGTGTAGGCGTGGGGGTCTTTGTGTGGTAAAGCTCCTCATAAAAACCCTTAGGGTTGGGGGCGGGAAGGGGTAGGATAGGTGGTGCCCTTTACCCCTCCGTTTAAAATGCGCTTACGAAGTTCGAGAATTGGGGGGGGTGGTAGGTGAGGGTAACTAAACATGATTTTGTTCACCAATTTAGATATCTGTTTTCGACGATGATCGTTGTGGATCGGGCGAACTTGCAAGGAATATTGATTTGCTACGGCAGCATAGAGCAGTATAGATAGGTGTTACCGCCTGTGGTGATTTGTTGAGATCGGCTATGTGTTGCGCTGCCGTATTTTTACATTCTGGAAATCTCTGCTCCGACTTCCCCTCCCTCTTGTTAGTACATGATGAGGGTTTTGGAGAGGGTGCTTTAATCCTATAGAGATGAATACCTGATTTCCTCATTACGAGGGCAATCGAGGTCGCCCGGCAGGACATCTTGTGCCATGAGTTGGGTGGTTTATTGTGCTTGGTTTTAGACCCGACACGTGGCACGTTGACATGATAGGTGTTATACTTGCCAACGTGGATGTGCTGAGTGTCGGCCACGCGTTGTGCTCATGATTTAGTACATGCTATAACTTCCTATAGCCTCTCGCTCCGAAAAGCCCCTCCCAGTTATTAGAAGATCACAAGGGTTTCGGAGGGGGAGTTTTGTTTTCATAACGACGAGCAGCATATCCCCTCAGTAATAACGGTGATCAAAGCTGCTCATCAGGATAGATAGTGTCGGGTGCTGACTGGCTTGTTGTGCACGATTGTTGTAGCATTGTCACGCGGTGCGCTGATATGCTTCCATAATTGTCAAGGGACGCTGGACCCGATTTCCAGCAGGTGTTGCTCCCCACCAATAGATGGAGCCTCCCGGGCATGCTAGAGGTGTTTGCTCCTATCAACATCACTAGCATTTACCTGGGTTGTTGCATTAAAAAAAAAAAAAAAAAAAAAAAAAAAAAAAAAACCTCAGTTGTGTTAAGAATTCCTTCGCTATCCGTTAGTGTTTTTGAAGGGTCAGCAAGGGTTCTCAGGCCTTCTATGGAGCTAGATCTTGCATTGACTTTAATTCTTGCAAAGAAATGTTTGGGCATTGATTCACTCAGTTCATATTCGTTCATTCTGGCTCTTATCTGCAAGCCCTTCAGTTCCCACCATCGCCACATGGCTAGCTCTTCTCTTGCTTTCTGAAAGATGTCTGTATAGATTGGGGAAGACGGGTTGTCAGCTAAGTTTAGTTCAGCGATCTTAAGTGTTGTTTCCATTGCTTGTTTCCTTTGATTTCTGTCGCTGCCAATTTCCTTGAGATTCTTGCTATCGTTTGTGAGAGTGTGGAGTAACTTTCTTGGAAACACTCCCATCTATCGTGAATAGGTAGATAACCTCTCATATTATGCCAACATTCTAGGACTCCCTCTTGAAAGGATTGGCTTAGTAGGAGAGAGTTATTCAACTTGTGAAAGTTGGACCTTCTTCACGTATAATTTGAAACCAATGACGAGTTCGATGGGTTTGTGATCCAGGCCCGGGTATGGTTGTAGCGAAAGGATTTCTACGTTTTTGGTTGTTCCCATTACTGTCTCCGAGAGTAGAAAATAGTCGATGAAGGAGAAGGCAGTATGTTGAGCATGGTTCTTCTTAACCAACGTGAATGATTTTCCCCCCGGATGCAGACTCTGATACGGTTCGACTAGATTGTGATCCAAGATCAACTTCTGAATGGGTACCGCCTTTTGTGTCGACTTGTTGGCTGGTGATCTGGAGATGCGGTCGATGGATGGATCCAATGTTACGTTCCAATCTCCTGCTAAAATGCATGGTGTCAGGGGGGTAATCAGTTGACCAGTGTTCGTTATGAATGTTGTCCTTTCGTAAGAGTTGTTCGATGCATACATATTGATTAGTCTAAATTCCTCTTCCTTCCATTTCAGATCCATAAGGCACCATTTGCCCTCTGTTGTATCTGCCTCCATGCCCACGATTGACCCTGCTGTGAGGAGGCGGGACTGTTTAGGTGTGAGGATGGTTGTTCCCTTTGTGCTTGATACATTGTCCGATGACCATATTTCACTTGTGACTCCTCCCATCTTTTTTGTTAAGGCTTTCCGGATTCTATTGTGTTTTGTTGACGTGGTAAGGTGAGTCTCTTGTAGCAAGATTATATCTCCCAGTTTGTTTGTATGAAACGTTAGTCCTTTGATTATGTCGTTCAATATTGCTTCTTTTTCCCTTATGTTACCCAGCCCGTTGACATTCCAACTTCTTATGACTATCCCTTGTGTCTTCCAGTTCACTCGCGCCTCACTAGCATTCGCCCTCTTTCTAAAGATTTCCAACATTGTGGCGGTCGGGCCGTGGTGAGACAGGTACTATGGTGTTCAGGTTTTTAGGAGGGGTCCTAGTTGAGCTCTTCCATAGCGGATGTGGACTCGTCCGGCGGATCCTGTTGTGTCTTGGTGGTGGCATCATCTGTTTGGTATTCTCCAATGCTTAAAGATTTCCAACATTGTGGCGGTCGGGCCGTGGTGAGACAGGTATTATGGTGTTAAGGTTTTCAGGAGGGGTCCTAGTTGAGCTCTTCCATAGCAGATGTGGACTCATCCAGCGGATCCTGTTGTGTCTTGGTGGTGGCATCATCTATTTGGTATTCTCCAATGCTTCCGCTGGTTCCTTGGTCCATTGAGAAGGCCGACTTTGAGGTGACTCCATCATCCTGCCATTCTTCCATGTCATCCTCCAAATAGTACTTTTGTAGAACCTGTCCAGATCCATGGCGAGTGTTTGGCTTCCAGATCATTGTCTCCATTCAAGATACCGGAGCTCAAGAGTTGCGCTACCGAGGCCGCCTGCAGCTCTGCTGGGATTCCCGGACCCACAAGGACACTGTATGGGATTGTTGTGACCGTTCTCCATGGTCTCCACATCATTCCACTCTTGAGTTGGGTGTTTCCTAGCATCTTGGCGATCATGGGAAAGAAGGTGTTAGGGCTGTGTCGTTCCCCTTCCATCTGTTGGCCTTGCTGTTTTCCAAGTGCTGCTTGGGAGGAGCTGGCCTCCAGACAGTCATGGGAGTCGATTGTTTCGTACAAACCCAGTGGGAATTCCTCCGTTAGTACTGTTACCTTTTCTCGATGGATTTTGGCTACGCTTTGTCCTTCGTCCAACCTGGGAATCGTGAAGGACACATTGGTAGCCACCTGCCATTCTCCCTCCTTCTCTAAGTACCTTGCTGCAATCAGTGGGCGCGTACCCATTAGGGTGAGCCTAGCTGATCTGGCTGAGGCCATCACGTGAGGAGCCTTACCATCTGTGATGTGCTGAATGGACGTGAATTCTGGTCTGTATTCTGCGTTCAGTTTTTTCAGCTTTTCTGTTTGAGCCATAACCACCGCCGCTTTTTTTTCTAACAATGATCGTGTGGATTCTTCCTCTGCTTCTGCTGGGTCTGAGTCCGAGACTGAGTTTGGTTCCTTTTTTTTCTGATTTTTTGTTGATCTCCACTTCTTCGGACGCAGATCCTGGAAGGAGTCATTGGTGTTGAGGACTGTCTTATCCTTGTCAGGCAGTCCTTGTTCTTTAGCTTTTTTTCTCTCTACATACCTGAAGGCGGTATATTATGAGAATTCCTCCGCCTTTTCCTTCTTTAGAGCCTTGATTCCTCAATACCTGTGACTGTTCCGTTCTTGCTGCTCTTTCCGTTTCTCTGAGATCTTTCTATGTGCTTTAGGCAGGCCGCTCTGATATCGAAAGTGTGTTCTCTTTCCTTTTTTGCCTTCTTTATGTAGTCCCGCAGCCATTGGAGGGACCGGTGGGAGTCGGGCCCGCTATTCGTGGTAGTTCCTCCAGTCTCCCCATTGTCCTTTCCCAACTCGCTGTCCTTGGAGTCAGTCCCTTCGTCGGCGGAATCAGAATCTATGTTTCTTTTCTGTCCTTTTGCAGGAAGCTGCTCCTGCCCCATTTCTTTGTCTGATTCCATCTCTTTTCTTCTCTTGAGACCCACCTCTATCTTCTTCTGTGAGTCTTTTCCCTCGAGCATGCGCTTGTGGCCGGCCTCTTGCTCTAGGCGGTTGTGCATTGCTTTCAACGTTGTTGGTTCCTTGTTGTCCCGGATTGAGTCCAGGTCCCATAACAAATCTTCCCTTGCCTTCTCTTCCCTAACCACGTGGGAGTCGATCAGTGGATTTGCATTAATCTTTGTTGGATTCCCCGTAATCTTACCTGTTGCCTTTTTCTGCCATCTGTTGTCTGCGGGAGGAAAAATGTTGGGCTTTTTTATTGTGGGCTCCCGGTCTGCATAATGCCACACATTGTCTGGGTCATCCAAGTTGTCATAAAAAACCCAACCATCATAGTTGGGGTCGATGATGAACCATGTACCCAGGGCATCCCCGGCCTCTACTAGCATGTTGGGGAGAAGTTTCCAATCTTTTGATTGCTTTGGAAACTTTGGGCAACTTGGATTTCTGCCCTACATTTGAAGCAGATTGCGGAAGTTTTCGTTGAGACGCTGATTTTTGGAAAGACTAGGGGGTCATCTGTTTTGACTTCTAGCAGGGCCGTCATCGACCCACAATGAGGTGAGAGAAATTTTGGGGTCGGTAGAATCCACTTCAGGATTCTGTTCACTGTGTATTGTCACTCTAGTCTGTCCACCGCTAGACCGTGAAAGTCCGGGTGGATGTCGTCGAACTGCACCCAAAAGTGCTCTTTCATCAGTGTTTGCTTGTAGGAGACAGTGAACGTGGGGTTCTGTCCCTGAGCCGTTTGCTCCTTCCATTCGTTATTGTGCAGATTGACCCGTTGCAGTTTCTCGACGGCATTTCCGTTGCGATCTGGGCGTGATCTTCCTTGTTGAAGATCACCATAAGGTTGTTGCGTCCCAGGTTCTGCAGGGAGAAGGCTTCACTGACATCTTTGAGTTTGTCCTCCTTTTTTATCGTCTCAATAATCCATTTTCTTTTCTCAGTCGGCATGAGATCTGCCCCATTTCGGGTAAAGTTGAAAACTACTGCATGCCTCTCATGAAGATCATCCAATTCATGAATTTTGCTCTCGGGGTATTTCCACACAATCACTTCCTCTTCTTTGTCTTCCACTAACACTTTCTTTGTGATGGATACTCCTTCGGCCTTGGTTCTTTCGATCAGGAACTTGAGTGCTTCGTTATCAATGAGTTTCATTTGTGTCTTCCCTGTACCTATTTGTGAGTTACGGGTGGTGTAGGCTGCATTCTGGCCGACTTGCTTGACCAGGGCCGTATCACGGCCCGCGGTTGGGGACTCCATGTTTGCTACTCAATTATTATCGGGGCTGGAGTCTTCTTCTTCTGAAGGGGGGTGGGTGTCACCCACCTTCCCAGGCCTGAAATTCAAAGTTGTTGGAGTGAGTACGGGATTCGGGAAGGGGTCGTGCTTTAATATTGTGAGAAATCGGAGACGGGGGGTGTAGCGAGGCGTGCTTATGGAGGGGTTAGAATGATTGGATACAGGGGGCTCGCATCTGAGGGACTACGCTTGGGTGGGGGGGAATTGCTGGCGAGTAGAATGGGGGTGAGGGAGATCTGGAATAGGAGGGTGTGTGAGGTACGAATTCGGGGATGGGATTAGGACTGTAAAAAGATAGGCAGCGGGGCAGTATCTCGGGCGGAAGCTGCGCTTTTGGAGTGGTGATCGAGTTGGAGGGGGAGAGGGAGGTGGAGGAGGGGGGGAGGAGGGGGGGAAGTTGAAGAGGTTGAAATTGACAAAAGATGGAAAAGACAAGGGGGGGGAGGGAGGGAGGAGACTTATCGATAGTTTGGGTGTTAGAGATGTGGTGAGATTGGGGGAGGAAGGATGTATATTACGAAAGGACGATTTGTTACCAGGGGGGAGGGGAGGAGGAGGGGGCGAGGAGACAGTGGAGGAGGGGGGATGATGGAGGATGGATAGTGAAAGCGAAGTTTGGTGGGGGCAGGCTGTGGGAGATAGGGTCCCGGGGTGAAAGATCAGGGTTGTATTGTTTGGATGGGAGAGACCAGCGGAGAGGAGCGGAGTGGGGGATACCGAGGGATAGAGGGGTTCACAACGTTTCGCTCTGATGTGGAGTATGATGTGGGGTATAGGAGAGAGGGGGGTGGGTAGGCGATGTAGCCGGGGGGTCGCCAGGGGGGTTGTGTACTCGAATATCACGTTTGTGGAATGTTGGATGATGCGGGTAAGATGGTGCAACTGAAATGGGAGATCGTGGGAGGAAAACAGTTCAGGGAATGGGGGTAGCTGTGTGTCACGCTGGA
>BFEA01000154.1:922794-934568 GCA_003427395.1 Chara braunii | reverse complement strand
ACCAGTAAGACGGTGGCGTGTCCGTAGGTTCGACTCGCGATGGACCTACCAGGGATACAGGGAGGGTTCTCGATATACCGTCCAGGCAACCAGAATGGATGACGACTGAGGGCTGCTCTGCCGGGCTGGGCTTCCGACCTCTACAACAATCCTGGGTTAAAAAATAAAATAAAATTAAATAAAATTAAAAAAAAATAAAAAATCGGGAAAATACCAGGCCTTGACATTCTGAAGCAAACAGGCCGTGGGCATGCGGTACCAATACCAAGTCAAGCCAAAAGAAGCAGAGGCTGGGACGAGTTGAAGCTCAGTCCAAGTCAATATAAGGACTGGCCAGCCACATTTCAGACAGAATGCTCATTCGTGAGAAGTGTGGAAGTGCTGCTGAAGCGCTTGTGCGATATCTGCGAGTGGCATGCGTGAAAGCCCTGCTGGGCAGCACTGTGCTGAGAGGGAAGGCGGCCATAGCCGCATAGCTAGTAGGAGATAGAGCTGATTAGTAGCGGATGTATTCAGAGTAAAGATTCTCAAGTAGGGGGGAGAGAGAGAGAGAGAGAGAGAGAGAGAGAGAGAGAGAGAGAGAGAGAGAGAGAGAGAGAGAGAGAGAGAGAGGGAGAGAGAGAGAGAGAGACAGGGAGAGAAGAGAGCCACCTACCTAGATGAGGATGCTGGTATTGGGTTGCTGGACTCTGCGCTGTTGAGCACTTGGTGACTGAAACTCCGAAACTGTTTAATATGATAATTTGCTGGAATTTCTAAGCTGCGCATATCTGGACTTTGCATCTCTGGACTCCAGTGTGAATTTCATGTGATCTCTCACTGTGTGTGTGTGATCAAGGTGTCGAGCAGTGAGGCTCAATGCAGCGTCCTCTTTGTCACTTTTCTTGTGGAGAAGAGAAACCATGCTAGTGTTCAGAAAAATTCTTAGTTCCCCTTTGGACCAGCTGTCGTTGAAAAAGTTTAATAAATCTTCGCCCGGAGTCGGCCACAAGTAGACCACAATTCCTTTGTCATGCCATCTATACCCGATGCTCTTCGTTGACATTCTTTCTGGTGCCTCTTGCACTCCTTGTAAGGGAAGTGGCTTTTCTAGTTCGGCAGCTTGCTCTAGAGATATCGTTTTGTCTAGGTAAGCATCATTGTTTGGCATGCTACTCTTGTCTGGGTTGGAATAAGGGATGAAGTCTTGTCTAGGTAAGGCATCACTGTTTGGCATGGTGCTCTTGTATAGGTAAGGCAGCATTGTTTGGCACGCTGTCCGGGTTGGAGCAGAGGATGAAAACATCCCACCCTTCCATATAGGGATGCATCAAGAGATTAGGCAATTTCACCTCTTTTCTAAAGCTTCCTTTTCGGATATATCCGGGTTAGAGGGGTCCCAGAGGTTTTCTATCATGTTGTTACTTGCTATGGAGCCTTGTTTTCTGCCTTTTTTGAAAAGAAACAAAAAAAGAAAGGAACTCCACTCCCCACGCTGTTTCCTTTTTTTCTTCCTGCATGATATCCCATTCTCATTATTTTCTTGGGTCTAACTCATTCCTGTCAAATGCTTTCATTTGTGTCATCTGTTTGCCAACTTTGCCTTCATTTCTTTGAAAAATCCCTTGCCCCATGCCTCACTTATTGTGAAATGGTGTCCACAAGTCGACTTGTAGTATAGAGTGGATTTTCTGAATGTGGTTGCTGCAAATTGCAAAATGTAGAGCTCAAGGGGTGGGGTGTTCCTGTAACATTTCACTGCCCCATTCTGATCAATGCACGTACCTTCAATGGTGAGAACACCCAAGGGAGGTGGTGACATGTCTAGCTGTACTGTCCACCCGTTTGGAATGAAAACATCCCACCCTTCTTCAGGCATCATTCCTTGCGTTCGGGCGTTGACATCTGCCCAAGTTTCAGGATCTGACCAAGGGAGTATTCCGGGACGGAAGAAGTACAATCCTGAGTACAACGTACATCCGACGTCTGGACAGAAGTGCCTCACCATCTTCAGTTTGGAGGAGCTGTCACCAGCAATCAGCATATTGAAGGATGTGTCATTCTGCACTCCTCCAAACGTCCTATCAAAGTAGTGCGAGCCATGAGGGTCCTGTGGCACTGGCATTCCTGACAAGGCAGCCACTTCTCTCATATCGTCATAATAGACGTGATAATGATCTGCAGCCCTCGCCTGCCTCGAAACAAGCATCAGATAGTCACTTTTTTCCCAGGTGCGCGTGGAGGCACGGACGACAAAATCTGAAGGGTCCAGCCTCCCCACTCGTACCCAGCTCAATCTGAACACTCTCGCTGCGGCTATCATGAACCCATAGGCATCATCAGCCCACGGCACAAGCATCTCCTTGAAGATACCAGCTTTGGAAGTAGTAACGTTCAGCAGTCGTGGAATAAGTCCACCTGGACGAATGTTCGTCAGCTCCACTGAGCGAACAACAATCCCCTGATTACAGATTGAGGCGTTGGTGAAGAATTCGTTAAGAAGTATGGGACATTCGTCATTGAAGAGGATGTCATTCGTGGCCACTAGAGTGGTCCCTGGTTGATTGTGCAATGTCCCATCTCTGTCAAAGTATCCTCCCCCACTTGGCCATGGGAAATTCACTCTCCGTGAGCAGTTACTGAACACTAACTGCGATACTATGGCTGTGTAACCCACCTGTCCATCACACAGATGGCGGCAAGCGTCAATTTCCATAACTTTCCAGGCAACAACGAAATAACTCGACGAGTATCAGTTTCCATGCGACAGCGCTTAACTCACTCTCACCCTCTCGCAGCTGCCGGCATAACGAAAATTCCCCTGCAATCCCACCATTTTCCCTGTAAATCGAGGGAGAAAAAGCTGCAAGAACCTCCTCTTCAGTACCTTTCATTCAAATAATACTAGCACCATACCAGAAATAAATCCAAACAACATACTAGCCATTACCAGAAATACTTGCCATTACCAGAAATAAATCCAAACAACATACTAGCATGGTTATGCTGAACCCTTCAGATACCAGACCCATCCAGACACCAGAATGAGGACAGTCGGAGTAGGAGCATTTAAACGTCTGACCCTGGCACCAGAGAGGTCCCAAAAGGCATATTCCAGTTCCGCTCTCTGGCTTTTGTTTTTTCCCCCTCAAATTCAAAATTTTTGTCCTTCATTGACAAACGTTGAGCCGACTGACCTCCTTCCTCCAGCGAACTGTGCTAACAAACTTTGAGTTGACCTCCAATCCACCTTCCTATGGAACTCAGTGCCCAACTTCACAGACAGAATGAAACAATGAAAAGGAAAGAAGCTGGCTTTCTTTTCGGACAGGAGAGCCAGCTAGACTGCACTTCATAAGCTCTTTGGGACATCCATTAAAATTCGAATGATACAGAGAAGATTAGCAAGGGCCTGCGCATGGATGAGACGCATAAATTGCGAATGGTCCAAATTCAAAAACACAAAAGAGAAGAACCAGAAACCTTGAGGATCAACAAAGAGTAATTGCAGAAAGATGGGCGCAAGAATTTTGAATACACAACGTATGGTTATTATAGCTGTATTTGGGACAACATTGAGTCTAGATACAGCAAATAGTGACCGTACATTGTATTCGGGCGAAAAAAGACGGTAGGAATCTAGGATACTGATACATTTCCATACAGTCTCATCGAGCAGCTACCAGCAACCTTCTTTTTTTTGTTTAGCCGTCACAGACAACTAAGGCCGAACAAGATAAGAAGTTTTCAGCCTCAACGAAGAAAGAAGAGAGGCAGAAAGACCACAGAAAGCTCTAGCATGTGACAAGGAAGTTCCAGAGGATGTCATGGACTGTCTCCTGAGCTGTGGGACAAAACCAAAAAAAACTGGGCTTTCCTCACTCACTCCCCTCTACCTATGGACATAATCTCCGCAAGGCACATGGGTTGAGTAGAGTCTGGGTACACCAGGTCATGGATGTACTTCCATGCTGGGGTGGGGTGAAATGTCCCACAAGGTGCTTCGCCTTCATCCCAGCTCACTTTTTCTATTGGTTAAGTCATCCACCTCTTCGGTGGCAGGTCATAGGATCGATTCCTGGTGAGTTAATCTTGGGCTTCTTGTATATTTGCATAATCTCCATACTAGTATTTCCCAAGCCACCCTGTACCTTCTCAGCTTTCCATCTGCAGGCTTTTCAACTGATCAGAAAAGCAACACTATGGTCAAGACGGAAGCATTTCTGCATTATATTCATTCAGACGGAGCAGACAAATGCATGCTCAGCATGAAGGGAGGCATGACACATCATGGAAACAGAGTTCGAGGTTCACTGGAAAAGCACACTAGAGACAGACTACAAACAGGTCCATTCTATGAAACGTTAAAAGCCTGCTAGGAAGGAAGCCCAAAGTCCGCTCAACCAATCGCATGAGTAACTTGCTCATCAGGACAGTTGACCAACACTGTGTACGGCTAACTGCTCGAGCCACCATAGACGCTACATGAGGATATGTCACTGAAAGGGACAGCATGTAGATCAAGGACTAAGCAGCGCTAGTAATTCAGGCCTATCCGACAACAAGGATTATCTTGTTGAAAAGGAGTCTTTCAAAGGTATAGAAAGATTCTGAGTTAGGACTAAGGGACTGATTGTCCTGTGTTATGTACGGTTGTAACCGACAGTATACCCTCTCCGAACAAGAGTGAAACGGTTTCACCCAGTTGACCCGACATTGCAGACACAGAGATTCGATCCCCAGACCTGTGCCCTAACCCTGTACATTGAACCTGTGTGCTGAGTGAGATTCGATCCCTAGACCTATCCTATACCTGTACATAGACCCAGTGACCTGAGTAGGATTCGATCCCTAGACCTGCCCTACGTCCTAGGCTAGTCTGTAGGTCGGACAGTAGGACTTGATCCCTAGATCTGTAAATTAGGAGTTAGGTCTGTTACCATTAGGCTTAGGAAGGAAGGTCTGTTCTAGAAGTCTCTATCTGAGTCTACTGAGGCCTAGAGTCTGTCTGTAAGTCTGTAGGCTCTAGAAGGTCGTAGGTCCCTGTAGGCCAGTCCAGTCAGCAAGTACCAGGGGTAGGGGCTGCACGTGGGGAGGGTTCTGGACCACGCTGTGGGTTCCACACGTTTTGGCCAGAAGGCCAAACGTCTGGAAGCTTCCCTGGGCCACACGTTTTGGCCCAGGCCCACACGTTTTGAGGCAGGCCCAGGTACCTCCGAAGAAGTATAAATAAAGAGGCAGCGTCCAGCCATTCATTCATTCGCCTGTGTGCCATGCGGAAGAGCTGCCTTGGTGTCTTGTGTGTGGAGGACTGCAGGTGGCCGGAGAAGAAGTGGGCTGTGAAGAAGACAGCGGCCATGGCGAACCAGCGAGAGAGACACCGGCTTATATCCTTCCCAAGGCATATAAGCTACTAAAATATTGTTTCCTAATGAAATCTCTCCACCCAGCGTAGATGGTATCAGAGCTGGTACCTGTTGTCCACGCCGGCGGAGCTGCAGCGAGCTAAGAAGGAAGGAGAAGCCGCCATAGCCGGAGCCCGGCAGAGAGAGAGAGAGAGCGAGAGAGAGAGAGAGGAAGAGAGAGACGGGGGGACGACAGCCATAGCTGCCAAGCTCGGGAAAGAAGACGATCAGCAAGAAGAAGAGATAGACGCAGAGGTAAGGAAGAAGAAAGTGCCGAAGAAGGAGATAAAGTCAGCCATAGCCGAGGTGAAGAAGACGAAGTTTTGACAAAGAAGAAGAAGGTCCACCATAGCCGGAAGGTTGGAAGGTTGACCAGGGGAGTTGACCAAGGGTTGACCAAGGATGTTGACCGGGCGTTGACCGAAGTTGGCCAGGGCATTGACCGATGAGTTGACCAAGACCGTTGACCGGAGCGTCGACCCAGCTGGAGCAAGAAGATTACCAGTACCATCCTTCCAAGCCCTCGCCTATCCCCTTACCCCGTGGATGTGCACCTTCACCTTGGTACCTGCTGACGTCATGTCTGTTAGGTCAGTTAGTCATATCCTCCATTCTCTTCTGTCCAGGTCTATAGGACTCCGTGGATGTGACTGTAGAGTTGTGAGTCCAACCCGAGTAGAGAGTACAAGCCCTCTAGAAACAAGTTAACCTGTGCGGCATACGTGTTGAGGCGCGGAATTGCTGTTGATTGTGCACCATCGCCATGGTAGACCTCAGGTCTGGAACTAGTACCACCCCCTACGGCAAGGAGCAAGAGGAGAGAGCTGCCGCTATCCTGCGAGAGAGGAAGGAGTGAATGGAGAGGAGGGAACTGATTAAGCAGGCCAAGATGCTGGCCCTGTTGGAGGAGCAAGAAGTGAAGAAGAAGCAGATGGAGGAGTTGAAGAAATGGACGAAGGAACAAGAGGAGAAGATGGAAACCATACAAGCGGAGGTGGAGAAAGAAGAAGAAGAAGAAGAAGAAAGGAAGGTGGAAGAAGAAGTACCACTGGAGAGGAGAAGAGGTCGAGCCAGTACGAGTAAGGAGGAGGAGATTGAAAATACCACATAAGAATGGACCACACATTTGGAGTTGGGAGAAGATAGGGAAGCCGAGCTGGCCATACCCCAAGCAGAGAGAGAAGCGGCAAGGAGAGAGTTAGAAGCAGAAAGGGACCCGGTGAGGAGAAAGGCGAAAGAGGAGGAACAACAAAGGGCATGGAAGTGGCGTTTGTCCCAAGAAAGAGTTGGGCGTTTGGAGGCGGCAGAGCGAGCAGAAAGGGACCTGAAAGCAGCGGAGACCAGGATGGGGAAGATCAGGGAAGAGACTGAGATAGCCACTAAACTCGATACCCTGACCCAGAGTGTGGAATCTTTACTAATTGCAAATCGGGAGCAAACGCAGTACATCCGCAGCTTAGATGTAAAGATAGATGCGATACGCGTTGGGTTTAAAGATTTCACGCGTGATATGATGACGTACCTGGTGGACCAGGTCCACCTGGCAATTAGTAAGACGAAAGAATTATGTACTGGCGCCATTGAAGGTGCCAAGTTAGCGACTCCTAAGGAAGAGGAGTCAGTCCCACCACGTCGCGAGAAGGTCAAAGTCCGTTTCCCCGAACCCTTCAGTGGAAAGAAGGGAGAGGTTTTCGATAACTGGGAGGCCAATGTGCACTCCTATCTATATTTACAGGGAGTCACGCTTGAAGACCACGTTTTGGTGGCCTTCCAGGCCCTTTGAGATGAGGCGACCAGCTTTGCTAGGTCGTTCGCCCGCGCTGCAAACTGCGAGAACGATATGGTTACCCATTCTAGACTGACGCCCCTCTCCGGGTTCCTGAAATCGCTCAGGGAGCAATTTTCAGATGTGACGAGGGGGCTTAAGGCCTCCAATAAGCTGCAAATGATATACACTCGCAAATGGAAGAGTGTTCACGCCCTCAAGTCTGCGATGGACGAATTGATTGCAGTCCCTGGGCATGGAGTAACTGATGCCCAACTACTTAACCTCTTCTATCGTGCCCTCCCTGAAAATATTCAGGGACATTTCTTCGAGAAGAAGAACCAGCAGGGCATGTGTTACGACACTCTCAGTCGGGAGGCAGTTGCATTTGTCGCCCAAGTGTCGCCAGTTACCACGTTCTAGCACAAGGATCTGTCACAAGGAAAAATGTGGAAGGGGCGCACCATCTCCGACCAAATCAAGGCCAAAGATAGCTTGATACTAACGATGGAGGGAAGTGGCGCAGACGAGGTGCCCTACTATGACATTGAGTGAGGACTAGAGGAGGAAGACAATAGCGCCGGTCAGGGGAGAACCTACGCCTACGCCGCTGTCATGGTCGGAGGGAGGCCGCAAGGAGGACAAAGGTCCAGTCAGAATGGTCGGGCCCAAGGTGGCCGAGGACAAGGCGGCCAGGGGGTTGGCGACAACGGCAACCGCCAAGCGGTAGGAAGGGGAGGTCCCCCGTCTAACCGTCCGCGTTCCAGTTGATCACCCCCCAGACAAGGAAGGTGGCACCCTGGCCGGCCCGAAGGCCGACCCTGGTTAGATCTCGCATAGATCAAGAAGTATGGCAATAACGCATTAATAGTTCTCAGTGCGTTTTATGCGGGGACCAAGACCACTTCATAAAATTTGTCCTAAGTATAGGGACCGTGCTGCGTCTGGGGCAGCAAAAGACAGCCGCCGGTAGGGGTCGCAACTGCCCCTACCCCAGGAGTATGTGGATCTGAGCGTGCGGGCGAAGTAGAGTCTCCCACTCCACATATCTCCATGGCAGAGGTTGCAGGCCGGCGTCTAGTGAGTTGTCCAAGACTGCTTGTGTTAGGGTCTCTCTAGACGTTTCCCTCATAGGCTTAGCTGAAGAATTAAGAGAGAGGAGGCAAGCCTGGGCCAAGATGAAGAAGGATAGTAAAGGACAGCTGATCCTCGCAGATGTAGAGATTTTTAGAACTAGGTAGGAGCCCTAATAGACAGTGGGGCGACTAGGAGTTATATCAGTCGTAAAGCGCTAAAGAAGTTGAAGCTAAATCTAAAAGTCCATCGATCAGTGGAACCTAGGATAAGCATCCTTGCGGACAACAGAAGGATGTGCGTTGAAGAGTATGCCGAGGGGGTCCACGCCTACTTTCGCCTAGAGAAAGATGGGAAGGTAGAGAAGGTACTGCACTCCCTGACCCTCCTCGTAGAAGATAGTTTCCCGTTTGACATTGTGTTAGGCACAGATTGGGGAGAGGCAGCAGGAGCCACACTTCACCTTAGAAAGCACGAGTGCAGGCTCCCTAGTGCGTCAGGCGAAGTCAAGAAGGTCCGCCTATTCCATGACTCTGGTGTAGATAATCCCCTTGCCCATTGCTGCCTCAGAGCTCCTGCATTCGCTCGACTTGTGCAAAAGGAGCAGCTCGAAGAGTAGGTGTTTGTGGCCTATGTTAGGCCGATTTCCGACGAACCTAAATAGGAGGAGACACAAGGACTTATCTGAAGCACCTTGAGGAGTAGTGCCCCGACCGATCCAACACCGTATAGAGATAGAACTTGGCAGTAGAACACCTAGGGGGGCAGTCTATAGGATGTCTCATAAGGAGTTAGAGGAGCTTCGCAGACAATTGGATGAGCTCCTAGAGGAAAGATGGATCATGACTAGCTCGCCACCGTTTGGCGCACTTGTTTTATTCGTCCCAAAGGAGGTAAAATTACGCATGTGTATAGACTACAGGGGACTGAACGCCATCACAATTAAGAATGCAGAGCCATTGCCCCATATAGATGACTTGTTAGATCGCGTGCAGGGATGCAGGTACTTCTCAAAGATAGATTTGAAATCGGGGTACCATCAAATAGAAGTGCATCCTGACGATGAGTATAAGACGGTGTTCAGGACAAGGTATGGGCATTACGAGTTCATAGTGATGTCGTTTGGACTTACTAATGCACCGGCTACATTTCAGCGTTGCATTAATGCCTTGTTTAGACCGTGGTTAAATAGATTTGTCGTAGTTTATTTAGACGACATCTTAGTGTTCATCAAAACCCTCGAGGAACATATGAGGGCCATCTACGATAGATTCTAAGCAAGTTGAGAGAGTCTAACTTCAAGATTAACTCGAAGAAGTGTGAGTGGTCCAAGACTGAGGTCCTTTACCTAGGCCATGTACTAGACGGTAACGGTATTCGGCCTGAGGACAGTAAGATAGCATCCATTAGAGATTGGTCGACTCCTAAGACGCTGACAGAGTTGCGTTCGTTTTTAGGATTGGCCAATTACTATAGGAAGTTCGTAAGGAACTTCTCCACAATCGCTGCTCCCCTTCGTAGATTACTGAAGAAAGAGACTATCTGGAAGTGGGACCAGGATTGTACGTCAGCCTTCAAGAAATTGAAGAAGGCCTTAATAGAATACCCTGTCCTCAAAATTGCTGATTCGTCATTACCCTTTGTTGTTACTACAGACGCTAGTCAGTATGGCATAGGTGTCGTTTTGCAACAAGATGACGACAACGGATACAGACCCGTAGAGTTCATGTCCGCCAGACCGCCCTCAGAGAAAGTTGCAACATCGACATATGAGAGGGAACTCTATGCTCTCAGGCAGGCTTTAGATCATTGGAAGCACTATCTGCTTGGGAGGCACTTCAAAATTTATTCAGACCACGAGACTCTTAGATGGCTAAAGACACAGGCCAAGATGACGCCCAAGTTGACTAGATGGGCTGCTGAGATAGACGAGTTTGACTTTGAGTTAAAGCCCGTGACTTTAAGTAGGAGAGCTGATTACTTCGGCGCGATAGTGCACTATCTAGACATAGCGGCCAATCTGCAGCAGAAGGTAAGAGATGCCTACGCACGAGACCAGATCTACAGTGAGTTGCTGAAAAGAGTAAAGGAAGACCCAAATAGCGAACGACACTACCGAACCACGAATGGGCTACAGTTTGAGAAGACCAATGTCGCTGACAGACTATGCGTCCCCAATAGTGAAGAGATCCGCAGTCTGATCTTAGGGGAATGCCACGATACAGAAGGGCATTTTGGATGGAAAAAGACTTTAGCTAATTTGATGATGTCATACACGTGGCCAGGTATGAAAGCACACTGCATAGAGTATGTGCGCAGCTGCAAGGTATGTCAGCATAATAAGACTACAACCAGAGCCCCTCTAGGTCTTCTTAGACCCTTGCCTATTCCATCCGGACCCGGAGATTCAGTTTCCATCGACTTCATGGATACCGGGGTCAGAAGTAGGCACGACAAAACTCAAGTCATGGTCATAGTAGATAGATTTAGCAAGTATACAGTCTTTGTTCCCCGTCCTTCCGAGGCACGTACAAATTTAGTCATCAGTAAGTTTTTCGACTTCTGGGTAAGCGAGCATGGCATGCCGCTGTCCATAGTTAGTGATAGGGACACGCGGTTTACTAGTTAGAATTGGCAATATCTTATGAAAGTCTATGGGTCTAAGTTGTTGATGTCGTCAGGACAACACCAGAGACTAACGACCAGACAGAGCAGATGAATAAGATCTTGCAACAGCTACTCAGAATGTATATTCGACCAGATCAGGTAAACTGGGATGAGATGCTTCCCAAAGTAGCAAGCGCCTACAATAATAGTGTCCACCTAGCTACTTGCAGGACTCCTAATGAGCTACGTAAGGCCTTTAGACCTAGGCGACCATTTGAGGGACTAAACCGGGACCAGATACAAAGACTACCACCCGACACACAAGAGTTCACATTGCAGCACGAGCAGGAAGTCGCTAAGGTCATACACAATCTGAGAAAGGCCCAGCATCGGATGATAGAGCAAGCTAACAAGCACCACAGACCTTCACAGTTCCAGGTAGGCGATCTAGTCAAAGTCGAGTCAAAGGAGTTCGCACCAGAGGAAAACATCTCGCAGAAGCTCCTACCTACGTATAGAGGACCATGGCCTATCTTAGAAGTCAAGGGAGGAGAGGAAGGCCTGTTTTATACAATAGAAATCCTAGCACACCTCCACACGTACCCAGTCTTCCATGCGTCTAAGTTGCTGCCTTGCACCACGTCCGACAGATTTCCTTCCCGAAGGTCGATGATTCCGCCAGACATGGATGGTGCATATGACATAGATCACATAGTGGAATAAGACGTGTTCAGGACCGGAGGTCGCGGTTGTCCCCAGAAACAGTATAAGTTTAGGTTCGCATACCAGGAACCCCAGGACGACCGATGGTTTACAAGAACAGAGCTTCTAGAAACCGCTCCCGACATAGTACACGCCTATGAGAGGGAAAGAAAGGGCAAAGGTCCTACCTTGAGTTAGAGAGTTCTCGGAGGACCTCGAATTTAGGACGGCAGGAGTGAAAC
>BFEA01000154.1:890361-902937 GCA_003427395.1 Chara braunii | reverse complement strand
CCACCATAGCCATCCACCTCCTCCATCTTCTTCAACCATCCACCATAGCCATCCACCTCGCACCATCTCCCTCCTCCATCTCCTTCACCCATCCACCATAGCCATCCACCTCACACCATCTCCCTCCTCCATCTTCTTCACCCATTCACCATAGTCATCCACCTCACACCATCTCCCTCCTCCATCTTCTTCACCCATCCACCATAGCCATCCACCTCACACCATCTCCCTCCTCCATCTTCTTCACCCATCCACCATAGCCATCCACCATAGCCATCCACCTCACACCATCTCCCTCCTCCATCTTCTTCATCCATCCACCATAGCCATCCACCTCGCACCGTCCCCCTCCTCCATCTTCTTCAACCATCCACCACAGCCATCCACCTCGCACCATCTCCCTCCTCCATCTCCTTCACCCATACACCATAGCCATCCACCTCACACCATCTCCCTCCTCCATCTTCTTCACCCATCCACTGTAGCCAACCACCTCGCACCATCTCCCTCCTCCATCTTCCTCAACCATCCTCCATATCCGACCGCTGCACTCCCCCTTCCCTCGTCACCTCGTCCATCAACCCAAGGCCATGACCTACGGGGCACAGAGAAGCAAGGTGTAGAAAGAGGATCTTGGGTAGGNGCCATGACCTACGGGGCACAGAGAAGCAAGGTGTAGAAAGAGGATCTTGGGTAGGGCGGTAGGACAAGTAGGTGGCAAATTGACTAGGAGTAGGAGCTCTCTCTCTCTCTCTCTCTCTCTCTCTCTCTCTCTCTCTCTCTCTCTGTCTCTCTCTTTCCCCCCTCCCCTATCCTCTTTCTCCTCCTCTCTCATGCCTTTATTCTCCTTCCACCTCCTTCCTCTCCCCTTCGTCATCCCTCTCTCACACTCTAAATGCCTTGACTTTACCCCGTCCCCTTCACCCCTCTTGGCATATAACTAACCTCCCCCACTCACCTGTTACATTGCCAGGGAACGAACGGTGAAAGGAATCTGCCCTCACTTGGTGGAGAAAGTGAGCAAGGGGAGGGTCGTCGGTCCCTGGTGCCGCCAAGAAGGAAAGGGAGAAGACACTTAAGTAATTGAAAGGAGGCAAGTCCGAAAGAGGGACTGGAAAGAGTTGGTACTTTTGTCAAGGTCAGATTGACTCAACAAACACCTCGACTGCATGACTAAGGGAAGAGATTGGCCTGGACTGAAAAAAGGAAAAGGAAAGCACAAAGGGCTAAGGAAAATGAACTTGGGCCTGTGGGAGGGATTATGTGTTGACCCCACGTAGGGAATGTCTTGCATAAATTGTGTTGAATGTGCAGGTAAGTAGCGTAAAGAGACATTGAGCGGGAGTGGGTCCCGGGAATGTCGGGCGACAAAGAGAAAGTGGGACGAAGGTCAAAACGGGTCGTGGACTTAACCCTTGCCTTTGAATAAGTGCTCAAGCATGTTTGTGTAAAGCAGAGAAGGCTATAGCAAAAGTCAAAGACATGAGGCAGCTGAGAAGGCCGCCTAGTTTAAAATGAAAAATTTGGGCATGTATGCGGGATGGGGCCTTGAAAGGACTAAGGGGTGTATAGGGTAAATGCATAGGCTGGACAAAGGAAAGACATGCATGATGTATGCGACAACGAAAGGCACGTATAGGTTGGCCGAGGAGGGAAGCCGGCGAAACCCTAGGGAGGCATTGGGGGACCAGCGAGACATGGTCCGCCGGCCCGAGCCAAAGGGTAGTCGCGGCCTCGACGAGGCTATAGGGACTCTCCGCTTAGTGAATGGATGCGTGGCCCAAGGATGACGCTTGGCCTACACATAAAAGAAGCGAAACCCTCAATAAACTCCCTGGACTGCTTGTGTATTGGAAGGAGTTATTGCATGAGAACACCTAAAAGCATCAAGAAAACTGCTCTTGACGAAAAGATTGGCGGGACTACCATCCGGCGAGAGGGCAGTGCTACATCCTCAATGTCGAAGCTCTCTCACAAAATGGCCCATCCCCATCCATCGCAAGCACTAGGTGACGAACGCTCCGCGCCCTGAGCACGAGATCGGGCGGAGCAGAGCCAACTGGGACCCGCCGCGGGTCGACTCAGGCTCGAAAGTCTAACAGGGTAAGGCCCTACACCATGCCGGTCACAACCGCGGTTGCAGTTGCGACCGCCGCGCCGCAGGGGCTCGCAGACCTTCGGCCACAATGCCAACCGGGTCGAGGAGGGCTCGGGTAGGCCCTAGGACTGGTTCATGACGAGCGGAGCTCGGCATCGACGGCTGGAGGACGCCATCGACATCGAGGGGTGGCAGACATGAAACCCCCCTTCTCCCCCCTTGACAGCCAGCACTCGAAAAAAGAAAGGAGCCTGGATTTGGGCTCCTCTGGGCATGCGCGAAACCCCCCCACCCCTTCTGGAAAAAAAAAGAAGAAAGGACTGATTTTCGCCTGCACGGGGTCCCCTTGCAGGTGAGCCCCGGGCGACTTGTGCGGGCTGCACAGCTGTGATACACGGCCCGATGAACCAAGTAGCCGAGATTTTATTGTGATTCTTCACACCATTCTTTTACTTCTTCATTATACTTGAAAATTGGAATTTGTGAACTAAGAAAAATAAAATAAAAATCACACAGTTTGTCATATCCTTGGTTGATGGGCAGTATCACAACACTGAATGTCCATATCATAGCAACTATGATTCCTGGTCCAAAAGTTGTATGCTGTCGGAAGTCAAGCACACTAAGAGCATACTCACACTAGGCCCTCTAAATCACAAAATCACAAAGTCACAAAATCACAAAATCACAAAATCACAAAATGAGCGGCCAGATCGAGTCCTCCTTTTACAAGGACTCAAATCTGGCGGCTCATTTTGCCGTTTTATGATTTTGAGGGCCTAGTGTGAGTATGCCCTAAGAAGCTCAGCTGCTGGTGACGACAATCTACTTCACAGGTACTGCAAACTTGTGCAAAGGGTTTGAATTCGCACCATAGTCCAATCCAAATTCATCTTCACATTTCTGAGAAGACATAGCCATCACATTTCTGAAAATTCATATCTGCGAGGAAAGAGCCTCGCAAAGCCAGTTTACCCGACAGTGTCGGGGCCCCAGCAAGCCTCATTCCCGCCCTAAGCGAAGGTGGGCCCACATTCCAACTTGAGGCCTATTTTTGTCATTTCTGCATTTGGGGGTGCCAGACAGTTACATAGCGCCAGTAGGTTACAAGGCCCAAGCCAGTGTGACCACGACATTTTGAGCCTCTGGGCTCTTAAAGGCAGCGACATGGCCAGAGGCCTTTCAGCCAATAGAATTACAGCGAGAGTGACGCTGGCCACGTCACACAGTTGGGCTGCTTAACTGTTGCACACCCAGGCCACTGTCTGCATTGGGCCTGGGCGCAGACACTTTGGCCCGAAGCCAGGCTACTGGGCGCGTGGCCCCCAGGCCCAGGCAGGCCCAGGCTGCTCGTGAGCAGGGCAGCACTTTGCATTTAGGAAAGTGCGTCACCCAGCAGAGCTCATTCTGGCCTTGCGTGATTTGCGGCGACGCTGCTGGACTGGGTGCTGTCTGGCTGGCTGTGAGGCAAGGCTTGGGCGCACACGGGCACACAGTGCTGAAGGGCGCTGCTTGGGCACCGGGCGCATGCAGCAAAAGCCAGGGTCGCGTGCGCACATGCTGGTGGTGGTGATGGTGGTCTTCAGGTAGGGGAGACACATGGTGGGTGAGAAGGGGGTGAGGCAAGAGAGAGAGGAGAGACACGTACCTGGTTCAAGCAGCAGTCTGCATGAGAGGCATGGTCATGTACTTTGGTCTTCAGCTGGAAGTGATTCCTGGTTGCATGTCATAGTGTAGGCTAGTATAGGTCCTTAATTGAGGTAGGCTGGGCGCTGAGTGCCAATCAAGAACGGCAACATTGGATGCATTGTTGATGGTGGCGAGAAGAGGCTGACATTGACGTTTGAGTTCATTGTATTGCTCTTATTTGGATTGTATCTCAGTGCATTGTGCTTTCTGCTTGGGACACAACTATCTGGTCTTCCACGTGATATTGCAATTTGGTTTTCTGTCTATCGCTCTTGCTCATTTTCCTTGCATATCTTTAGTTAATCCAAAGAATCACCCAGATTATCTTAACATCTGGACTGTCTGAATGGCCATCCAGCTGTTATTCTTTTTTTTTTTTTTTTTTTTTAACCACTAGTACCTCCGCCAGTGTTGGGAAAATAGGGAAAAGTGGACGTTCTCGCTAACTCCTAAAATTTCGGAGGCCGGGCCCAACGACAGCTGCCATTTATAAACCTGATTGGCGGCCGTCGTTTCGTTTCAGCCTCCGAAAAGGTCAGAGGCCCACCCGAGGCCCCCTATCTGCCCACGCGGCAAAGGTACTAGTGGTTTAAGAGGAGAAAATGAATAAAAAAGAAAAAAATGGCCATCCAGCTGTCCTGATCAAGACTATGTTAATAATTAGTCAATAATAAATACTGGGTTGTCAGTTGTCAAGTGGATGTTAACTTATTGAGGAAGCTGAGTTGCTGCTGAGGACGGTCACTTGCACTCACCGCAAACTGTTTGCACTTGCTGCATGGTTCCAGGGCAAAGTCATCTTCATTGAAGTTCATAAAGGTAATCGATGACAAGGAGAGTAAGTCAGAATCAACCGCAGTGACCACTCCACGCAGAGGTCTTGAAAAAGGCCATTCAAGGTCCGTCGCGGAGGACCGCCCCACAATAAGGGCCTTGTCGATGGTCGCTGGGTGGCTTGGAATGGTCAACACGCTCCTGCAGGAGATAGAGAGTTTGTATCCAGGCATGCGTATTTCATAACTTGTTAAACCATGCGACTTGATGAACGGGATCATAAAAACTTGCGGCTCAATTCTTGACTCTGTCTGAAGACATCCATTCTTAAAACTTGCATGAAGTATTCAAGAACTCCAGTGAAACTTGCATCAAATATTCAAAAATTGGGCATGGAAAACACTGGAGAATGCCATTCAGTAATTTCAGTTTGGCATTGTGGGAAGGATTCAATACTAGCTACAAGTAGTTAGGTTTGTGAGTTTGGAGATGTTTATAGTTGTTCATACTACTCATTCCGCACAGGATGCCCTCAGACAGTAGACACTTCTCATGGAGCATGAGGTTGTCCGTCACAAGCTCCCAAACAATGAAGCGAGCAATCAATGATGTTGAACGCTGCCCCGGCCATACAAAGGGGAAGCATTGCGCGGATGTCTTTGGGGAAAGTTTTGATTTGCTGGTAGAAAGGGAACCGCGCTGATGCACTGCTGAATAGAATGAAGCCTCAGTCATAAGGCCTCAATTAAAAAAAAAAAAAAAAAAAAGGGGAAACTGCAATGAACCCAAGTTATGAATACGAATGTCGACAATGCAAGTCCAGATTATCGAGCCGCTGATAGTTCCAATAATCAAACAGTATCCAGAAGGAGAGAGGTGAGATAATCATACACAGACGAAGAGGAAGGAGGGAGGAAAGACAAGGGAGAGGAAGTCACAATGCCCACTCCTTCTCCGGGCTCCTTCCTTGATCGCCACCTCACAGTAACCAGTAATCTGAACACATATCGAAGTCCTGTCACAATGTGCCACGTGGCACCTTATCACACCATAATCAGCGCTGGAGCCTTGTCAACATGAAGAATCCAGGTACGTATCACAACCTCCTCACAGTCCCGATGTCCTCCTGAAGTGATGATACAACAGCCTTGATTTCTCCTTGAAGTGATGACGCAAAAAAAGCAGCAATGCCGGTCCCTTGGACCTGGCGATATCACACGTGGCAGCAGCCACGTCAGCAGCAATGCGTGGCAGCTGCCACGTCAGCAAGCCTTGAAGACAGTATGTAGCCAGTCGGCGTACCAGCCAGCAGCGCCTTGCCGCTATCTCGCCAATGCCAGCCTAATGCCAGCGCTAGTCCAGTGTCGCAGCGTCAAGCCAAACACCGCGGAGTCATGCTTTGAAGCAGCGTCAACGCAAGACAGCAAGAATAATGTCAAAGCCAGGAAGTCAACTCTTATGTAGTGTTGACGCGGGGTCTAGACCCCGGCTGCTGTATCCCTCGGTCGTCCAGATCTCAATACGAATGAGGGCTCAGATTGGCCTGAAACCGAATTCCCTCCGGCCTGGATGCTGTCTGGGTACCTGCGCACAACAAGTGAGTGTATCCATCCCAGGGCCTGGGTGCGRTACCTTTGACTCTACAGTTGACTTTGACTCTTGAATTTCCTGTGTGCAGCGTGTAGTCACACAGCCACACTCGACAGACTCAGRCCTGGGCGTGTCTTGGTCACACAGCCCAGCGCAGACCTTCTCAGGTCTGCGTGGCCTGGGGCTGAGTTCTGGGCCCCAGGCTACTTCTGAACAGGGTTATTACANGTCTTGGTCACACAGCCCAGCGCAGACCTTCTCAGGTCTGCGTGGCCTGGGGCTGAGTTCTGGGCCCCAGGCTACTTCTGAACAGGGTTATTACATTCCTGCCGACTCATTTTCGAGTTCCACCGCAGAAATATTTACGACTTTAATCCTCGTTCATAAGCAGCAACAATATCAGGAGCAGTTTCAAGTAGTTCTCGTTTGCTAAACCACTTGTCCTCAGATGGTGCTTGCGTTTTAAAACGTACCTTGAACTGCTTCTGAGGTCATCCACGTCCTCCCGTAGAGAAGTAACCATGCTCTATGATCCGGCCAACCTCGTATCCGCCATCCATATCGGGTGGAATCGTAGAGGGTCGGTTTGGAAACTCGTTTCCTTCTACGTAAGGCAACAATTTGGACGCATGAAAGACAGGATATGTTTTGAGATGAGGGGGAATATCAACTCGATAAGACGGTCCCTCTGCATCTCCAATTACCTTGAGAACTTCCCAGGGTCCAAAATAGACAGGCAGGAGTTTCTGAGACACATCTTCTTCTAGTGAGAACTGTTTAGACTTGACCCAAACTAAATCACCTACCTTGAATGTCGATGGTCGGCGATGCTTATTAGCTTGGTCTATCATTTGTTCTTTAGCTTTCTTTAAGTTCTCTTTCACTTTCAATGTCTTCTTGAAACAATACTGCATATTCACGAGTCCCTGGCGGTAACCTGAGAAATTGGTCCCGTGTTAACACATCAATGGGCCGCCTAGGTTTCCACCCCTTGTGCAGTGTTCATACTGAGTCTTTGTTCAGTTTGGTCAATCAAGAAAAGCAAAACATCGGCTATTTTGTAGTTAGGGAGTAGAGATGGGTCTTTGACAATAGTGTCAAGGATAGGCTTCCAGATAGGATCACTCGCATACCCTTGGCGAATCTTTTCCTTCAAATCACTCCCCACATCCAAATAAGAGACAATAGTCCCAACGAAGTCACTTCGCCTGGACAATGCATCTGCAACCACGTTAGACTTCCCTTTGATTGTTTTCAGTTCGAAGTCAAAGGTATCAAGAAAAGCAGACCATCGTACCAGTTTGTCAGAGAGCTTGGGTTGTGTCTTTATCCACTGCAAGGTAGAGTGGTCTGAGTACACAATGAAGTGCCTCCCTAACAAATAGTGCTTCCAGGTTTTCAAAGCACAGACCAAGGCATACAATTCCCTTTCATATGTGGACTTGACAACTTTTTCATTGGGCAGACGGACAAACATAAATTCGACTGGTCTGTAACCTTTGCCATCGTCCTTATGAAGGACTGTGCCAATTCCATACTGACTTACGTCAGTTGTAACAGTAAAGGGAAGAGATGGGTCAGCAATTTTCAGAACAGGATAGTGGGTCAAAGCATACTTTAGTTTCTTAAATGCAGACTCACAGTCCTTATCCCACAACCATATGGTTCCTTTCTTTAGCAATTTCCTCATTGGTGCGGCGATCAGTGAGAAGTTCCTAACAAACTTCCTATAGTAACTTGCCAAACCAAGAAAAGAACGCAACTCAGTGATAAACTTAGGTTGTGGTCAATCTCTAATTGCTGAAATCTTCTTTTCCTCGGGCCTTAGACCATCTTCGTTCACTATGTGTCATAAGTATAGAACTTCTGACTTAGCGAACTCAGAGTTCTTCGGGTTCAATTTGAAGTTACCTTCACGCAACTTCCCCAATACCAGACGTAGGTGTTTCTCATGATCTTCTAGTGTTTTGCTATACACTAGAATATCATCGAGATACACGATGACGAACTGATCCAACCATTGATGGAATAATTCATTCATGGACCTTTGGAAGGTCGCTGGGGCATTCCTCAATCTGAAAGGCATTACCACGAACTCGTAGTGATCATACCTTGTTCGAAAAGCAGTCTTGTGTTGATTTGCGGGGCTCCACCTCAATCTGGTGGTACCCAAACTTCAGATCAATCTTGCTAAAGTACTTGCCGCCCTGCAATTGGTCCAACAGATCGTCAATACGTGGTAGGGGTTCGACATTTTTGACAGTGACAGAATTCAGCCATCGATAGTCAATGCAGAGACGTAACTCACCTTCCTTTTGGGGCACAAACAAAACAGGAGCGTTGTAAGGAGAAGAGTTAGGGCGAATCCATCCTTTCTCAGTTAAGTCCTGGAGTTGTTTCCTCAGTTTTTCAAGTTCCCTAGGAGACATTCTATAGATAGGGCCCTTGGGAGTCTTACTGCCAGGAATGATCTCAATAGTGTGCTTTATGGCACGCTCAGTGGTTCCTTTTGGTTCCATTGATAAGTCCTTATACTCGTCTAGGAGTTTTTCGATCGAGGGTGGATAGAAAGTAGAGGACTCACCACCTTGTTTCACGAGAACCATCATTACTTCCTGTTCCAATTTTTTCTTCGAAACCATCGAACGAAAGGTTAGGTAACTCATGCAACAAAAGGACAGACTAGAGTCAGAGCCAGACTTGTGATACAACTTGATGGTTTTTAATTCTGATTGTGCGTTCCACAATTGCACAATTTTATCTTTGAACTTGATGTCTGGGTTAGCTTCCTCATGCCAGTCCATACCCAAAATCATATCAAACGGCAAATTCTTTTCCACAAGAAAAGAAATTTCATGCATAATTTTTTTCCCGTCCCTCGTACGGAAGCGACATTTCACACGATCAATATATTGTGAGACAGTGATCGTGCTTTTGTCAGCCAGGATAGACGTGATAGGTCGAGACAAGTTCTTTACCTTCATTCCGAGATGCAATTTGCGGATTGTTTTTTCGGATATGTAGGACCGCGTAGATCCTGAGTCTAATAGCACACCCGCGCGTGCATATGCGATTTCTACATCTGCGAGTAATAATTCACCCTTAGACTTTGATTTCTTAGCCCACGAGCTTCGTAATGCTAGCAACTCGTTACCAAGCTCGTCAAGGGAGTCGTCCAGAGAGACAGAACATAAAACAGGTTCAGGGTGTTCTGGACGATGGGCTGGAGAAGAACCATCCTCTGCCATGTGAGTCGAAGGGTTGAAAGGGTTAGTAGGCGCCTTACCTCTCTCATCATCTAAACCCTTCAACTCAGTAAGAGCAGATGCTACTCCTACTGGCGTCTCGCTTTTTGGTTCCGGATTAAAGGGCACCATGCAATTACATGCCCCGCAGTCCCGCATTTTAGGCATTGCGCGTTATCCATCCGGTCTTGCCAAGTCTTTTGGTCAATATTCATCTTCTCCCAGGGCTTTCCGGCTGCAATATCGGGATGATCCGGGAACGAGCGTGGTCTCCTCCTTACTCCTGGTCGTGGTCCTCCTGACGTCCCCCTTTCTGGAATCACTGCCGCTTGCCACACCCTCGGCCTCCAATGGCCACTTCACCACAGTATCGTCGCCAAAGACGATGAGGGTGTGATCCTGATGCTTTTGGCGCCAGAGTACTCGCTTACCTGCTCCTGCACCTACACCACCACCATATTTCACCACAAATGCATATGTGTTCTTTACCTGAGAAGTCATTTGCTCTCGCTGGAGAGCCAAATCCCAAAATTGCCTATAGTTATACTTACCTGACTTTGACTCGGCCACGAGCTGACTACGCACAGGCTCGGGTTGAGCACGGGAGTATATGTACAATACCTGGTTGTCTTGCAAGTTCAGTCCTGGAACTTGCAGCAACCGGTCAACCTCCCTGGACAAAGCTTCCACCGAGGTCCAATATTTTTGTCCAATGGTCGTGAGCTGGTCGAAGGCTTTGTCAGTCGTCGTCTTGTCAAGGAAACATTCCTTGATCTTCCCTAGGAACTGTTTCAGATTCAGTGTCCCAGCCCATTCCCCAATATCATCGAACCCAGCTGCATTGGCTTCGGCCAAAACCCATTCCTTAGCCTCCCCCCCGAGACAAGAAGTAGAGAAGGCTACCTGGGACTCGGGCTCGACAGGGGCCGTGCCACAATATGTCTGAATCTCGGCTATCCACAATAGCAGATTTTCATCTTTCTTGTTACAAAATGTGAAAGGCAATTTCATTTTAACTTTATCCTTCTTCTTCGGTTTCTCAGGTTGTGTAGGGCCCTCTTTCTTTCCTTTCGGGGATCCTTCCGGCGGCGGACTCGGCGGATCAGAAGGTCCCCTTTGTTGTTGTTCTTTCTTGTTAGTATTAACTTTGAGAGACTTCATGGCGTCTCCCATCAGTTTCTTGGGTTTCTCTTCTTTCTCCTGCTCAACCACTTTGTTCTTTCCTTTGACCAGATTCGTGACAGTCCGTAGGCCTGCGGTAAGCTCATCAAGTCGCAAACCATGCTGGTCAAGCCTCATTTCAATGTGAGCAAGATAACTTATAAGCTGGTTCAGAGAAACAGTTTGTTCTTCCCCTTCAGTTACTACGACATTTTGTCTGATCTCCTCTAGTTTCTGTTCTTGCTGTTTATTTCTTTCTTTTTCTCTTCCGATTTCCTCTTTTTGGTTCTTCTCTCTCTCAAGTGCTTCCTCAAGCTGACGGATATTCTATTCCACTATCTCCTCTGTCAGGCACTTCTTTCTTTTCACTGCTATTAGCAATCTCCGTATACTGGTCCATGTCAGCATTTGATAAGTATCTCCTGAACTTGCAGAACATCGGTGCTAGTCTCAGCTGCCTCGATGGCAGCATGTGCTGCCTCAAGGTTGAACATTGCCCGGACATGGGCTTCTGCCTCAGCACCGGCTTCATGAAGTTCAGTGATCAGTATGTTCAAGCGGGCGGTTAATACTTTCTTCCGCTCGTCCACTTGTCGCCTGGTTCGAACCTCAAGCAGTTCTACGGGAGTCTGAGAAGTGCTTTCAGATTGAGACATGATGATATGCGTTTGCTGCACAATAAACAATTAAATAAAAGTAATAAATTCCACAGCCGCACGATTCTACAACAGCAAGATTTATTTGTAACTAAAAGAGAAAAAAAAAAAAAATCAATTTCAATACTAATGTTGTTCTGTTCGTAGTCTGTGTGATGACATCCTATTCAGATTCTACAGGTACCACTTCAGGCCGTGTGATCAGATACACACACAAGTGAGTACGCATAGCACCACAATAAGCAACACAAGCTAAGTATACCAACATCAATCAATAACAATATGTTAGCGTTCTTCTTCTTCCCTGCGTCAATACTTGTGCCAATACGTTACAGCACACCAATCAGCAGTTGGCACTACAGTTGTCCAAACACCATTCAATCAGCTGTACCACTGCTGCCGTCGGAATGTAATTTCTCACTTAGGCAACTTCTTGCTTGCCACGTGTCATTCCCAGCATACCAACATAGCAAACTGCCACGTCAGCGGTGTCCAATCAACAGATGCTGTGATGCCACGTCAGCAATGTGTTTTCCTGTCCTTCCCACATGCCACATCCACGTGTCTTGTGATACCGTAATCAGACCAGCCAATCGAACAATGCCATGTCAGCACAAGGATGCCACATCAGCAGGTTATCACCACATCAACGGTAGGTGCGGCAATACTCTCCTGCCATGTCAGCAATAAGTCCTCCAAGTGCCACGTCAGCTCCTACTCAAGATCTGGTCGCTTGTGAGTGACGAACGCAACAATGATTGCCACGTCAGCGACCAGATCCTGGGACGTGGCACATCTTATGCCACGTCAGCAGACAGGCTGGTATCCCAATTGCCACGTCAACACGTGCGTTGGGATTGGTATCTGTGCCAGCAATAATCTTCTCGCCGGCAATCTTCGTCTTCTTCTTCAACAACAGATCTTCATCATCGTCATCTTGGTACGTGTGCAGTCTTCAATGGAGGTGAGTGCCCTGTCTAGACTGTCGCGCGATTATAATCGCGATTGAGCACTCCCTCTTACTTACCTAGCGCCACCTGGCGCTTGCACACGTACGCCGTTGTCGTCGTGGTCACAGCCAGGAGTATAGCTCCGATACCAAATTGCAATGAACCCAAGTTATGAATACGAATGTCGACAATGCAAGTCCAGATTATCGAGCCGCTGATAGTTCCAATAATGAAACAGTATCCAGAAGGAGAGAGGTGAGATAATCATACACAGACGAAGAGGAAGGAGGGAGGAAAGACAAGGGAGAGGAAGTCACCATGCCCACTCCTTCTCCGGGCTCCTTCCTTGATCGCCACCTCACAGTAACCAGTAATCTGAACACATATCGAAGTCCTGTCACAATGTGCCACGT
>BFEA01000154.1:875537-889616 GCA_003427395.1 Chara braunii | reverse complement strand
GTCTTGGTCACACAGCCCAGCGCAGACCTTCTCAGGTCTGCGTGGCCTGGGGCTGAGTTCTGGGCCCCAGGCTACTTCTGAACAGGGTTATTACAGAAACTATGCGGGAGTCACAAAAACGAGTTGTAACTGCACTATGGGCGAAGAAACAGTTTCGAATTGCAGTTCGGGCAATGTACACAACCCAGTTTTCTGGCCAGGTAGGGTGCCCGGAGTGCAATTGCAAACTGTACCTTGCCCCATAGTGCAATTGTAACTCGTTTTTGTGACTCTACTGAAGTCACCCCCCCCCAAAAAAAAGCAGAAAAGCTAAAGCTACAAAATTCATACAAAGCACAGGTCATTGATGAACCTCACGAATACAAATGCCAAATAGGACAGGAACATGTCGCACATTCAAAAACACAAGAGGCCATACTGAAACTCCCATGCGACCCAGAAGCATTGCCAGCAGCCCTCTGTATGTGTTGTAAATAATCACCACAGCAACCCCTTTTTCACCCCGTGCATCCTTTTTTCACCCAATGCATCGATATCAAACTTAAACACTCTTACCACGAATCTTAATTAGAGGTTCTTCTGTAGGTCAGAATACGCCCTTGCAACATTTACTTTGAGAGTCTATGCACTAAAGGCTGCAATTCCAGTTTGGATGAGGAGAGAAAAAGTGTTGTGAAGTAGCATTTTGGCTTTTGTGACAGTCAGCCAGGTTCGTGAAATAAAACGACTTCACATTGTTCATAGTAACTTCATACCCCTTTCTTTTTCTTTTTCTTTTTCTTTTTCTTTTTCTTTTTTCAAACAAGCCCACATAGCACATTGATGCTTCTTCTTCTTCTTCTTCTTCTTCTTCTTCTTCTTCTTCTTCTTCTTCTTCTTCCTCCCCTCCCCCCCCTGTTTCCTCATCCTCCTCCTCCCATCCAGCACGTACGTGATCTCTATACCAGCAGCAAAGTCCTTGCCATCCACTTCCGGAGCATCTATCCATCCACCATAGTCCACAACGACAAAGTTTTCGAACTTGATGGATCCCACGTTGGATGCAATTGCACCTTTATGTCCCGTTCTGTATCCTATGAAGTCGCGAAAAACCTGCAAAATACACGAAAAGCCAAAGTCGAAATGCAGTGAATTCCGGCACGCCCCGCTAAACAATATTGATGAAAACTGTACTGGCAAGAACAACAGGAGACTTTTAGTAGCCTTCAACATCAAAGGTGGGTTCAAAAGGGGACAAGAGGCAAGAACCAACCAAACAGGTTCGCTTTTTACTCTGGATGATGTGACAGACAAGACAGCAATGTGAGCACCATCTTTCCTGGTTCAGTGAGGTAGGAGGGACGAAGATGGGGGGAGATAAGTTGTCCAGTCTATCCGAACAGACCAAGTATCGGCAAACACTTACTAATTTTTAGCACAGAGGAGATCACGAGGACATGAAAAATTGCAGACCAAGTTTCCTTTCTACCTGTACTTTTCAAAATTATGGGAAAAGAGAAAAATAGAATCAAGAAGTCTCGAGGCGGGAGTGGACACGCTCACGCCGTTCCGGTGAGTGCGAGCGCTAATTTTTGAATTTTCGCGCCAACAAGCGCGGACTCGCCGCGCGCGGGGACTTTCATCCCAACCTACACCCTTTCGGTGGGAAAAGCCTGGACGGGCGAGAAGCCCAGCGTGCCATGTCACGCCACGCCTACGGGCATGGCTCTTTTGGACGGAAAGACAGAAGGGGGGAGGAGAGAAGGGAGAGGAGAACGACATGGGAAGGAGAGGAAGCTAAACAAAAGAAAGGACAGGAGACACCATAAAGAGGAAAAAGGAGAGTAGGGAGAGTTGAGTGGGAGCAGTGGTATAACAACAGGAAAAGGAGTAACACTATCGGGCGGGTGGTGAAAGATGGAAGAAGGGATCCAATACGAGAGAGTTCACCACGACCAAAGGGGGAAAGGACAAAAGAAACACCCAGCGCGAAGGGAGAGAAAAACGAGACTGGGAGGAGGAGCGCTGCCTGATAAGGAAGGACGTCTCAAGAGGAAAGTATTAGGGAGACAAGATACAAGCAGCCAAAGGAGCCGGACGTGCATCATTTCCCCAACGACTCTCGCCAAAACCAGGTCGATCCCACCCACAACCAAGGTATGATACTCTGAACACAGACTCACAGACCGACAAGCGGGCAAAGGACAGCGGGAAGGACAAGGGAGCAAGCAGGGAAGCAGCGGCTTCTCTCAAGAATAACGGGATTGATTTCGTTAAAGATATGAGTAGAAATCCATTTTCCGTATGCCGTCCAATCCCTAGACATTAGAACTCTCCAATAATAGAGTCGGGTTTATCCCTGTCTTCGCGCTAGCATTCCAAATCTGTCGATAGAACGCAACTGAAGGCTAGACCCCGCCATGAGCATACGGACAGACCAGAATGGACAACGAATACAAGCACTATATCTAGGTCACACTTCTGCCCATAGAGAAGTACAAACGTGAGACACAATGATTGCGAACACACGCCAGGCAGGATAAGCAACAACCCTCGTAGCCATACTGCCAATAGGTTCCACCAGCCGCCTACACAATCCAACCATCTCTCGTCGAACCCGATCCAACCCCACCCCCCCAACCCCCCTTCTCACTGCCATCCCACCACTCCCCTACCCACCGCCCACGGGCCGCAGAGCCCCCAATCATCAGCACCCCTGCCCTCCCGCCCACGCGCAACCCTCACTCCCTTCCTCCACGTCCAACAGCCAGATTACCCAAATGAAATGGAACCAAGCAGAAGCCAGTAGTACAATAGACCCGCAAAAAAGAAGACGGGTTAAGTCGAATGAAAAAGGAAATTTCCTACCCTATCATTCGGGTGCAACCTTGACACTATTGCAGCATATAACCAGATTCTTACTAACAAGGATTAAGTTGATTAACCCAATTATCAATTGTCCGTCAATTTATTCAACGATTAAATTATTCTTTTAGCATAATTAATAAATTGTTAGACCCTGGCGAGTGCTGTCACCCTTTTCTTTCGGGAAAAGCACTCATCGCTGTCAGGATCCAGCGCCGAGAGGTTAGTTTTATAGACACTCTCACTTCCCACACAGTAGTCGCATTGGGACAAGCCTTCAGACAACATAACCCGCACCTAAACTACCCCCAACCGGTTGCTGCCGTATTCCACAGGAGAAGACTACACTCGCTCAAACAATGACAATCACGTATAGTCAAGTGGCCAGAAAAGCCATGACCGAGGAAGACAAGTCTCAGTTGAATGCCAAGTCGAGCACAAGAGAAACCAAGCATAATCAAGAACGGAGGGGAGAAGACGTTGAAGTCGAAGTATGGGAATATCCAAAGCAGGACCTGCAATCACTCAACGAAGTCTATGGAAAACATGTCGTGTTGTTCAATTTCACAAACAAAAACATGGACTTGCCACTCAATGAAAAAAGGAAATGGGTGGTGGAAAGACTAAGAGAAATGGAGAGCGTTCCAGGTACGGAGCCAGAATTGTCCTACCACAAAAGAGGTAGGTACACAGTCATGATTCTCTGCGTGGACCCATCCTATGCCCACTTCCTCATTTCCCTGGGCTCACTAAAATGCAAGGGGTCTGTAGTTACAATCCAGCATTGGAAACCACCAAGGGAACCACAGGTCGCGGCTTCCAAACACAGGCAGGCAATGCTCTAAAACCACTTCTGGGTTCAGTTTGACAACCTGTCGGAAGGCATGCATAGCTTCGTACAGAAAAGATTGCAGGAGGAATATCCCAGCAATCCTATGATAGATTGGCTCCCAGCCAACCCAGATTTCATGGCACCCAACCATGATTCACGAGTGGCCTGCCTGGAGGTCTCATCAGGAACACCTCCGAACGTCCCTGAATCATGGATTTTCATAAAGAACGGACAACGAGTAACAATCTTCATCTCCACCAAAACGAATCCCTACTGTTTTCGCTGTAGAAAGAGAGGTCACCTGGGAACAAACTGTCCTCAGATGGGTGAAAGGGACATAAAGGTGGTTCTCAGACAGTCGATGCTGGTAGAATGTGGTGCCAAGCCAGGGGTCTGGTACATAAACGATCCACAATTCAGAGGCTGGATCTTCAATAACAATTTGGAGAACCCCAAATGGATTTGGGTCCTGCAAGGTGAACCGAAGTACAAACTGGACATCTACCCCCCCCTACGACAATAAATGGAGGGAGGTGGGGCCCAAGAGAATAGAAGATAAAAACACCGGTTTCCTCAGACAATAGGTGATCCTAGACACAGGGATCATGGATGAGAAACAAAGACTAGAACCCATGAAAGAACTGCACGAAATTGGGCGGAACACGGAAAAAGCATATCTAGAGAATCTAAGAGTCAGAACAGCCCAGGAAATGCAAATGGATTCAACATGTTCAACGCCTAAATCAGCAGCCTCCAAGGCCCATGCAAGTGGCAGCCTGCAACTAGACGGATTTCTAAAACGGAAACCAAGTCAATCTGAAAGCTCAAAAGCAGACTCATCAACAGAAGGCACAAACAAAAAGAAAAGGATGCCCGTGGAACTGGCAAATGCGATCTCAGCAAACATGGAAGTGGAAGAAAGGGACCTCAGTGAGCAAGCTAGCAGCGCACAAGGAGAACCCGGGGAAGCACCAAGAGGAAGCGAATCAGCAGATATGGAGGTCATCTCCCAACAAGGAACAGGGGAAGACCGACAAGGAGAAGACGGAATGGACTGCCAGTAAAATCCAGGAAGAGGCAAGAAGAGGAGTAGAAGCGGATCATTATCCAGCCAAACGACTATTGAGGGAGAGACGGACCGCCCAGAGGAAGAGGAAGAAGAAACGGAGGACGAGTCAGATGAGGAGGATACAAACGCAGAGGAGGAAAAGGAGGACTTATCATAGGAGGAGAATCTGAAATACGTAAAGAGTTACGTCCAATCACTAGACAGATTCGTGGAGTTCGAGGTAAGGCTGTCACACCACAAACATCTCAGAAACCTCCAATCAGTTACTGCGAAGAACAAATTCGAAATCCTGGAAAAGGAGAAGGAACTGAACGAATTTTACGCGGCACAATATACCAGGAAAATGAAAGTGGAGAAGGACACAATCCATGCGAACCCAAGAGGTTATGAGCAACACTTCATCTGGCCCAAATCCTATGAAGAACACGCAACAACAAGAAGGGCAAAAAAGCAAAGGAATGCAATGAATAACTCAGCCATGGAAGAAGAAATGGATCAGACTTCACAGGCAACTGAAACAACTGAAGATCTCAACAGGAAGGCGGTCATCCTTGAAGCACAAATCAGCCTCTTGAGGGACCAGAACAGGGAACTCGAAGAAAATTGTGTGACCCTCAAAGATGTTGCCACTGGGTACAACAAAGAAATAGAGGCTATAGCCAGACTGGATGCTCGTAACAGCCCTAAGCGCCGCACAATCATCCCGTTCAGATGGAACAACACTCTTAAAGCCTGGGAAGTTGCGTACCACAAGTCTCTTTCCTTGATCGCGGTCAGGGAGCATGACTGCACACAACAGTTCCTGAATGAATCATATATCAGAAGTCATGCCAGGAAGGGTTCAAATCCTGGGTTCAAAGAAGGAAGGGAGGGAAAAGTGGAACGATCAGGAAGGAGCGCAACAAATTGCTGATTTCAGAGTCAGTGTTGTTCCAGCTGGAAGAAAAAGCAGAACTCAAGGAAGACCTGTGCTGGATTCCTTGGCAGGTCGTGAAGTCAATCCCCTACGGTTTATTAGGGGGAGACATGGTAGCAGAGAGAGCAGCGCTGAGCGGTGCATTGATCACATTCTACCAAATCTCTGAAATGTCACCCAAGCAATTTGTTGTGAAGCTCGTCGGACCAATTTTCACGGGGAAGGACATAGGCCCTATCGGCTCCTAAATTCTTTTATCAGTATGTTCTCGGACCAGGGATCTAACATAACAGGAAAATGGGGGACGTGGCTGGTGGAGCACAAGCCCCCCAGACTTGCAGGAAGTTTGGTCTTCACAAGCCAGAACCATATCTGAGAGTCATGTCTTGGAATGTGAATGGCATGTCTTCCCTACTTAGTAATCAACACAAGTGGGACAACCTAACGAAGGCCACAAATTGGTTCGAAAGATCCCCACCAGACATATTGTGCATCCAAGAAACCCACCTAACACGAGCACATGATCACCAACGGACGCAGAAACACATAGTTAAAAAACTACGATGGGTGAAAGATGCCATTTGGGCCCCAGCCCAACCTCCCCACTCAGCCGGTGTAGCAATTCTATTACACGCCAACTAAAAATCAGTCAACAAATTGCACAAGATATCTGACACTACAGACACAGAAAAAGGCAGATGGACAAGCAATGAGTTTCATTTCAGAGAAGAACATTTCAAACTGTTCTGCATATATTGCCCCAACATCGTTCCCCAAAGGAGAAGACTAATTGAACAGCTAGCACCGGAATGTGACCCTCACAAGCACCTGGTGCTAGCCGGAGACTGGAGCGCCACATTGGACCCAGCAAAGGACCAAATTTCAGGAGGGGCCTCAGCGACACATAGCACCTGGAGTGAAGCCTTACCTATCCACGAACTAATGACAGAAAAAAGTCTCATAGACCCCTTCAAAGTCAGATATTCAGATAGCAAGGAGGTCACTTATTTGAAAAGGAATAGAAGCCAACACGTATTTGTCTCTAAAATAGACTACTTCTTAACCACATAATCACTATAGGGCTCAATTCACAGTATAAGAATAGAACACCTCCCCTACTACACGGGATTGGATCACAATCCAATCACCATCACTCTTAACATGGGGAACAACCCAAATAGGGGCAGTATTTTTTTCAGGATCAACAATTTTATCCTAAATTCCACCGAAATCCGCGACGCAGTCTTAGAAACCTGCCTTAACCATGACTACAACAAGCTAGAATTCCCTGGTTTAGTTACTGCAGTATCAGAAACCATGGCAAAAGCCTCAAGGATAGTAGTGAGCAAAAGGAAAGCGAGGGAAGAAGAACTACAACAAGTTGTAAAGCTACCAGAAAAAAATCTTTTAGCCTGACCAGGATCAGCACTATATGAAAGTACATTGGAAAGAACCAAACGAGAACTGGCCGAATGGGAGTGGAGAAACAAGGGCCTGAGAATGAGGGCAAGAGTGAGGGAGTGGGAGGAAGGAGAGAAGATGACCAAAATTTTCTTCCACAAAATCAAAACCAACGCTGAAAACGCAAGCATTGCCCAACTTCAAACAGATCAAGGTCTCACAGCAGACCCATATTGAATGTTGGCAACGGCCGCAACATTTTTCTAGAACCTCTACACCTCCAAGGAACACGACTACACACAACAAGAAACATCGCAGGCAAGAAACATCGCAGGCAAGAAACAAATTCCTTGCACACCTAGACCGAACCATCACAAAGGAACAAGCCGCAATGTCCCAATCATAGAACAAAAAGTTTTTGAGGCATAATGAAGCCGAACCAAACGCCTGGAATCGATGGCCTTTCCAAGAAGTTCTGGGTTGCATTCTGGCCAGTGCTAGGTCTTCAATACTTTCATTTCCTAGAAAAAGCTTAGGAGAAAGGAACGTTGGGAAAGCTCCAGAGTACAGGGATAGTATCCAAACTATACAAAAAGGGAGACCCAACAGATATAAAACATTACAAACCCATCTCGTTGCTCACAATAACTAACAAGATCCTTGCAAAGCTACTGGCCAATAGAATAAGAGCACTAACAAGAAACCGCTTTCATCTAGATCAAACAGGTTTTATCCCAGGGAGATTCATTCTAGATAACGTAATGACCCTCAACGAATCAGTTAGATACATACAACACAAAAGAATGAACGCGGCTATTCTCTTCTTCGACTTCGAGAAAGCCTACGATCAAGTAAACTGGGATTTCCTACAACAAAGCATGGAGAAAATGGGAGTGGGTCCGAACTTCAGAAAATGGGTTTGGATCCTCTACTCAGATGCACAAGGTAGGGTACAAGTCAACGATCACATCTTGCAACCATACAACATGTCACGCTCCATAAGACAAGGAGACCCATTAGCGGCCCCCATCTTCCTCTTTATTATGGAGGTCATTGCCTCATTCTTAAGGAAGACCCCTTGATCGAAAGGCTAGTAGAAGATGGACGCCAGCCAGTCAACCTACCCACCACCATCCTCTTTGCGGATGACCTAACAGTCCTTATACGCGCTTCAGACTCATCCTTCCAAGCTCTGACACGAACAATTCAAGCATTCCAAATAGCATCAGAAATGAAAATAAATTGGCCAAAAACAATCGGCTGGTGGCTCGCGGATGATCAAACAGATACCCCACGAAGCACCCCAGAAGGAATGAGCTGGTCTCGAGGTAACGAGCCACTGAGATTTTTGGGAATCCAGGTATCCAAAATAGGACCCAACCACACCATGGCCCCGACAATAATGAACAAAATGATAGCCAAATTAGGAAGTTGGTCCAGTATCTATACCTCCATATTTAGGAGAGCTCTCATCCTCAACACATCAATCTTCTCAATGTTATGGTACGCATCAACAATTTGGTCTCCCCCTAAGCAACTGAAAACCCAACTCAGAAGGAGAGTTGCAGCCTACCTCTGGTCTGGAGATCCCTCCAAAGTCCACTTCATCTCCAAGGTAGCACGAAAATACGTCATTATGAAGAAATCACAAGGCGGGCTGGGGATCCTCGACCCTGAGACATAGATCAAAGCACTACAATCCAAATGGATCCTCAAACTAATAACTGACCACAACCTACCATGGAATGAACAAGGTCTACGGAGAATAAAAAACCTAGTCAAATTCAAAACCCCTGACAATATGAGAGGGTTATTCTGGATCATGGCCAAATCATGGGCAATGAAGGGCACTGTCAGAGAGAGACAGCTGCAATCAGTGAGTATAGGTAGCCTGCCGTACGGACTGGGCCTGGATCACAAACCTATCCATCTGACTTTGTCACCAGACAAACAAGTCATCAGAGGTAGGGGGTTCTACAAAATCAACAACTCCCTCCTGAAAACTCAGGAAATGAGACGTGGTCTTGCAAGTGTGTCAGGAACACAACCCAGACACACATACATTCCCAGAACTGCTATTGACACTGTCTAATGCTTCAGCAATAGTGGCTAGGCTGGCAGCAAAGAGGAGGGAAAGAGAAGAAGAGTTGGCGAGAGCAATAGAGATAGCGGAGCATAATACTATTAATTGGTCAGGAGATGAATTATACGAAAGAGTACTGGAGACGGCAAGAAGAGAGATGGCGGACTAGCAACGGTGGAGAATGAAAGGCTTACAAATGAGGGCTAGAGTCAGGGAATGGGAGGAGGGGGAGAGAATGACCAAATTCTTATTCCAAAAAATAAAGTCCAAAGGAAGGAATAACCTCAGAGCAATTAGAAGGGGAAGGGGGGATTACCTTAGACAAGGAAGGGATGTTAAGGGTGGCTTTCGATTTCTATAGTAGACTATACACATCTACAGAGGACCAGCTCCCGAGGGTAAGGGTGGAGGAAGCGAGATCGAAGTTCCTGAACTACCTACAGAACACAATATCACGACAGCACGCAGCCATGCTGGATGAACCCTTATCATAGGAGGAGTTATGGGATGCACTAAAAACGATGGCCCTGAACAAAACCCCGGGGAAGGATGGCCTGACCAGATAATTCTGGCTAGAATTCTGGCCATTTGGGCGAAGAATACCTAGCCTTTCTAGAGCACGCTTGGCAGGCGGAGGGCATAGGTAGTGAGCCCGCAACTGGAATAGTCACGCTGCTTTACAAGAAGGGGAGTCCAATGGACATACGGAACTACAGGCCAATAACCTTGTTGACCCTCACACACAAGATAGTAGCAAAGGCGCTAGCAAACCGCTTATCGAAGATCACGGCAGGCTGCTTCCATTGGGATCAAACAGGATTCATTCCGGGAAGGTTTATACTAGACAATGTCATGTGCCTAACAGAATCTGTCCGGTATATAAGAGACAAGAGAATCAATGCCGCCATTCTTTTTTTCGATTTCGAAAAGGCATATGACCAGGTCAGTTGGCCCTTCTTGCAGCTGTGCATGGAAAGAATGGGGGTAGGGCCAAACTTTAGGAAATGGATAAGGGTCTTATACAACGACGAGTGGGGACAGGTGCAGGTTAATGGTCACTTATCTTTGACCTACCCGATGTCAAGATCAGTTAGGCAGGGTGATCCCTTAGCAGCTCCTATCTTTCTCTTCATAATGGAGGCAATAGCCTCCTTTCTAAGAAAAGACCCGTCAATAGAGAGATTAATAGCACCGCCAGACCTGCGAGGACACACGGTCAAACTCCCCACGACGATTTTGTTCGCAGACGACTTAACGGTTTTGATCAGAGCAACAGACTCTTCTTTTCGAGCGCTAACAAGGGCAATGGAAGCGTTCCAGCTGGCTCCAGAGATGAAAGTCAATTGGTACAAAACAGTGGGGTGGTGGCTAGCAGAATTGGATAAAGGAAATCAGATTCCGGTCACAAGCCTGGAGGGGCTTAAATGGATGACGCCACAACATCCGTTCCGGTATCTAGGGATCAAAATAACAGAAGAGGGGGCACACCAATCAATGGCGGTGTACATTATGGCCAAGGTGTTAGCAAGTTCAGTGCTTGGTCGGCAGTATACACCTCAATTTATGGAAGAGCACTGATTTTGAATGCATCAATTTTCTCCACGATGTGGTATGCAGGGTCTATCTGGACCCCGCCCAAGGCCATGTCGACCCAGCTTAGGAGAAAGGCCACAGCTTTCTTGTGGACGGCAAAGCACAACACGGAACATTTCATAGCCAAGGTAGCTTGGAAAAAGGTAACTAGACCCAAGGGACAAGGGGGCTTGGGTATTCTTGACCCAAGTCAGCAGCTGAAAGCGCTTCAAACAAAATGGGTGGTTAAGCTAATCTCACAGCCTAGGCTGCCATGGACATAGAAAGGATTAGACAGATAGCCAGGTATAAAACACCGAGCAACATGACGGGGTTGTTCTGGATTATGTGTAGCAACTGGGCTAAAATGGGCCACAGGGAGGAGAATAAGGAAATACAAGGAGGGAGAGTTAGAAATTCGGCCTATTGGCTACAACTAATACAACTGTGGAAGGAGGTCTTCCCGGCGAGGGTAAGAGAGCCTACTACAAGAGAGGAGGTATTAAGACAACCGTTATTCTGCAACGCAAACATTAAGGACATTGGCGGTAAGCCTCTAACATTAACAAGCAAGGATTCGAGATGGGGCAGATGGTTGGAGCACGGGGTATGGCAGATCAAACACATGTGGAATGAGGAGAACAACAGATGGAAAACAACAGAGGAGCTGAGAAGGACATTGAAGGGGTGTCATAAGCTTCAGGACAACTTGAGTGTAGTCACAGGCTCCATACATCCAACCTGGGTGCAGTTGCTGAGGGGGGGAAAACAATGGCAGGAGGGAGATTGGGCCACATGGGAAGACGATGCAGAACCTAGAGAGGTGTTCAGGGTGTGGGATACGGTCAAAGACAGGAACGAATGGCTAGTAGCAGACAAATACAGCATAATACAGCCGCGCAATACCACGTCCCAATTGGATAGGACATCAAAAGCRCCGCTGTRTATTCTCAAACAAGGGTKGYGGAAGGTAAGAGTGATAGAGATGGAGGAGTTTACAGTGTACAATCCAGCGGTACCAATTGAGGAGCTAGAGGTGGATCCTGGTGAATGGGCCTGGAACATTARGGGGGRACAATCAAGAGTAGCAAGGAGAATCAACATCCTCCACTACACCACAAGAATAGGTTACAGGTTGAGGAACAGATCCCTGGCTATGGGACCTACTCTGCTCAAGCACTGGGAGAAAAGGGTGGGGGTCCCCAGAAGCCAAATGGCGGACATACCATGGGCAAATATTCTTTCAATAAGACTGGGACAAGTGAGGAGTACGCAATGGCTAATAGCACATTTGGCGCTGCCAGTGAATGTTTGGCTCAACAAAAGAAGAAGTCACAACCAGAGGAGCGATGAAGCTGAGCTGTGCAGAGTGTGTCAAGAAGGACTCCCGGAAACATTGGTGCACTGTCTACTGGAATGCAAGGAGGCGGAGGGGATGTCGGATCAAATCAGGGGAATTTGGAAACGGGTGGCGAACATTCCCTTTCCGGAATCAAGAATTGTTAGGCTATTGGGGGCTGAGGTACCCAAAAGGATGCAACCCTATCAGAAACATATCTTTCAGCTACTGAGGCAATACGGGTTGTGGATCATTGGGAAGAGGAGATGTCAGGCCACTATGGAAGGAACGCTATTGCATAGAGAGGAAGCCAGGGAGTTGATCCTCAAGGCAGTGGAAACACACCTCAATGCGCAGTGGAAAAGGGTGAGACAGCAGGCACAGCAACAACCAGGGCAGGAGGAGGAGATAATTAAAAGATTCAAACAGAACACGTTGGGTCAGGGGGCAGTAGCAGAGGTCAGAGGCATACAACTACGCTTTAAATGGAGAGAAGAGGGTGGACAAAATCAGGGGTCGGGAGAGAGGTAGGATAAAGGGAAGGGGTCGATAACCCAGTAAAAAAAGGAAGGTTGCACCCAAGATCTTCTGAAAGGAAGGAGGCTGCGGGACTGTAGAGGCTCAGCCCAGCACAAGAGAGAAGGTACGGGTGCAGTCAAGATTTTTCAACACCCTGTATGTGATTCATAAGAGTAGCTGGATTTTCGCTGTCTGGTAGTAAGATCCATAGCTGTAATCGGATTTTTGCTTTTTGGTAGGAAGGTTCCACAGAAGAAGTATCTGGATTGTCCAGATTTTTGCCGTCGATTGGGAAGGTGCACAGATTCAGAACTCTGCTGTTAGGTGTAGGAAGGTGCACCATGGTATTYGGATTTTAAGGGAYRSGTAGGAGGGGGCATAGTATTTTCAAGGAAGGAAGGTACATCACAGTCATGGAATTTTTCGCTGTCAGGTTGGAAGGTGCATTGGAGTTTCACTGCCGGGCGCGAGGAAGCATAGTAGTGTTCATATTTTACTGTCAAGAGGGAAGGTGCATGGTAGTTTTTGGATTTTCACTGTCGGGTGGGAAGGTGCAAGGCTGTTGGATAGGGTAGTATTCAGATTTAGCAGTCGTGTGGGAAGGTGCATCAATACTACCAGACTTTTGCAGAGGGGTAGGAGCACTCAGATTCTTGCCATCGGATAGCAGTACCCAGCGTTTTGCTGTCCAGTGACAAGGTGCATAGTAGTACTCAGATTTTTGTTGCCGCATAGGAAGGTGCATTTAAGTTGATTCAACACTCAGATTTTAGCTAGAGGGAGTAACAGCAAAAAAAAAAAAAAAAAAAAGAACTGGATCGACGCTTCCCAGAATTCCAAGCAAGGATTCCAACAACGAGCAAGCAGTCCCGGATCAAGACACGGACATGTGAAACAGGAGACAGGGGAACAGGTTGGACTCAAGGGAATGTTGAAGAAGGGACATACAGGCTGAGGGTGGAGGTTTTAAGGCTGGGGAACAGACAAAATAGACAAGTTTAAACTGCCACAGTCAAGGTTTGATAGCACAGATTTAGACGGACGGCACCAAAGGACAAGAGCAAGGGGAAAGGACAGACTCAAAGAGTGACTGGAACTCGGTTTCGCAGGTTGAGGGTTTAGGGTTTAGGGTTTAGGGTTTAAAATAGGTTTAAAAAAAAAAAGGGGGAGACAAATAAGCTGAGAAAGGGGACATCATGCACCACAGGTAGGGCAGATGAGTGGGGAGGACACAGGCCGACAGGGACAAAGGTTGAACTCTTTCTAGGGGACATAGGATTATATGGCAGATCTGTACTCCAGATCTGAGAGGAAAGAGAGGGGCACGGCAAGCTGACAGTCAATCCTCCACTGCGGTGGAGTAATCAATGCTGTTCAGGGGTCCTTCGGCCTGACGGAAGGAAGCATGTGTGAGTCTTCATTGATGTAATGTATATTTTGACTTGCCGGTGGAATAGGAACCGGACTGATGCTCCCCAGAATAGAAGGAGCTAGGACCATAAGG
>BFEA01000154.1:855294-872543 GCA_003427395.1 Chara braunii | reverse complement strand
AGGAGGCAGGCGGGGAGGCAGGCAGGGAGGGAGGTAGGTAGGGAAGCAGGGAGGCAGGTAGGGAGGCAGACAGGTAGACAGGTTGGCAGCGGCGTAGGCAATCACACAGGCAGGCAGGTAGGCAGGTATATATATATATATATATATAGATAGATAGATAGATAGAGATAGATAGATAGATAGATAGATAGATAGATAGATAGAGAGAGAGAGAGAGAGAGAGAGAGAGAGAGAGAGAGAGAGAGAGAGAGAGAGAGAGAGAGAGAATTGGTCAATTATTCTGATTGTTTTCATCTTCACTCTTCATTTGAGGACTCTTACCTCAATCCTTGATTTGACTTTTCCTCTTTTTTGTGGGCATTGCCCAGATCGCCCCCACCATGGACGCTGAGCTAGTAGTAGTTGAGAGGGTAATGACACTTTGACATGAAGCTTAAGGAGGAGCACTGCAATCAGGCTCAATTTCTTCTTCAACTCGCATGCATGCAAACAGATGGAGATGTACACTGGCGTTGTGCGTTCACACAAAGCTAAGAGATATTTAAGTCGAGAACACAGTTCAGATGCAAACTCGCTTTTAGCTGGCTATGGCGCCTCAGCGTCCGGGTCCACTCGGCGTTAACCAAGCGTACCTATACTCCAGCGAACGAGCAAACGCCCTCGGCTGGCCTACCTCTACAATTGCATGTAAAAGCTTTCGCACGTGTGTCAGTAGCTCGGTAGGGATACGCCCCTGAGGGTGGTGACAGCCCCTCACGGAAGGCAAGATGTGCCCTGCGGAAACCTATCCTGTCGTAGGGGACCGTGGGATGTACAGCTGGCGCACCCGGCTAGAGCGGCGAAGGGACGATGTGACCGCGACCATCTCGGCGGTTCGCGGATATTTTGCATCGTTCCCGAGTTGTCTCTGTTGTGTTTTGTTTTACTCCTACGTGACATGGCCGGGAGGGCTCTCGCCTTTGCGCACGACAGCGCCCAACATCCTTCCCAACTCGTGTTCCCGACCAACTATTCACACACACTCACACTTAACTCTGGATCTCCCTGGATACTCCACGCACACTCACTTTGTATGTCTCACGCACATACACACTAGTACCTATCACTAGCTATGGCAGCTATGGCCGCCGACTATCTCTACCGCAAGCAGCGATGGCTGCTCTAACTTCGCTTCTGCCCACTTCGACCTTGGGCAATCTGCAGACCACCTCGCACAAGACGCTAGGATAGCGCTTCCACATGGCTCATGCAGGAATGCATCAATGGTTGGTCGCTGCCTCCTGATTTATACTTTTGTTGGACACTGGTCTGCTCCCTTTCCACCAGGCCCTTGGTGCACACAGTCCCACATGGTACTTGCTGACTGGGCAAAGTGAGACTGGGACTGGGTACCGCTGACTTAGCAAAGTTGGACTCACCACTTGCCCACATGCCTCTAGTCTGCTGTGAGCAACGTTCGAAAGGCCACTTCCCGACCTTCCGGAAGCCTGCAGACTTGGCCTTTCGGGACTGTTGCAGCTACGACCTTGACCTTTCAGAATTGCTACAGCTACAGACTCTACATAACGATGACCCCTACTCAACAAGCCTAGGGTTCAAGACTCGATAGCTACATTGACCTACGACAGACAACAACTAAGTCCTAATACGCAGGTCACAGGTTCAAACACACAGGGGTACTGTACACGGGTGAGGTGAGGTCTAGGGATCGAGCCCTGGGATCTGCATCTGCTATTGCAAAGGTGAAAACCGTTTCACTCCCGCCGGCCTAAATTCGCGGTCCTCCGAGAATGCTTCAGTCCAAGGCAGGACCTTTACCTTTCCTATCTCTCTCATAGGCTCAAACTATATCGGGAGCGGTTTCTAGAAGTTTTGTTCGTGTGAACCAGCGGTCGTCCTCGGGTTCCTGAAAAGAAAATCTAACTTTATATTGTTTCTGTGGACGACCTCTACCTCCCGTTCTAAAGACATCTTCATCTATTATGTCGTCAATATCGTACCTTCCATCCATGTCCAGAGGGATCATGGATCTTCGTGATGGAAACTGTTGACTTGTGGTGCAAGGCAACAACTTTGAGGCATGAAAAACTGGNGTGATGGAAACTGTTGACTTGTGGTGCAAGGCAACAACTTTGAGGCATGAAAAACTGGGTAGGTGTGGAGGTGCGCTGGAATCTCTATTGTGTAGGACAGTGCATCCTCTCTGCCCTTAACTTCTAGAACTGGCCACGGTACTATGTAAGCAGGTAACAGTTTTTGTGAGATGTTCTCCTCAGGAACAAACTCTTTTGACTTGACCCAGACTAAGTNGATGTTCTCCTCAGGAACAAACTCTTTTGACTTGACCCAGACTAAGTCGCCTACCTTATATTGTGATGGGCGATGGTGCTTATTGGCCTGTTCTATCATCTTATGTTGGGCCTTCCTGAGGTTAACTAAGGTAGCTATCTCTTTCTCATGTTGTATCGCGAACTCCCTAGTACCGGGCGGTAGCCTTTGGATCTGATCCCGGTTCAGTCCTTCAAACGGTTTATGCGGCCTAAAGGACTTATGTAACTCGTTGGGAGTGTGGCAGGTTGCTAAATGCATGCTATTGTTGTATGCGCTGGCTACCTTTGAGAGCATCTCATCCCAATTGACTTGATCAGGTCTAATATACATTCTCAGAACTTGCTGCAGGATCTTGTTCATCTGTTCAGTCTGACCGTTAGTCTCTGGATGACGGCCAGATGACATCAATAATCTAGAGCCACAGACTCTCATCAACTCCTACCAGTTCTGACTAGTGAACCAGGTTTCTCTATCGCTAACTATAGACAGCGGTAACCCATGATCACTAACCCAATGGTCAAAAAACTTTTGTATTACTAAATGTGTACGTGCCTCACTATATGGGACCTCTTCAAGACCACCCTCATCTAATGTAAGAATAAGGCTATCTTTAGCCTTGACCTGACTAGTGATGGTGTGGCCTTTCCACTTTTTTCCCTTTGGCGAGGTCCTTATGCCAAAAGTGGTAACTGGCATGGACTGAGCCTCGAAGGCAACAGCCTCCCTACTCAGCGTATCATACGTCATGTTGGGTTGCTGCTTTCTCTCAAAGAAATGCCCATGCAACTTCTCCGACATAGCGCAAATAATTGAACCAGTTGGGGCTCAGTGACCCCATGGCCAGGAACGGCGACGAGCTCATCCATGGCGGCCTTCAATGCCCTAGCACTCTTCCACTGTCTCGTGTGGACAGTTTGCAACTTGTTAGAAGCCCTGAGGCCTCTGGTGACATCTGCGAAACACTCTCGCAGGACGCTGAGGAATTCATTGAGGGGGGTAAGGATGGAGTATGCGACCATATCGTTTTCGCATTTGGCAGCGCGGGCTAATGATCTGTCAAAATTGGCTGCTTCATCTTTAAGGGCATAAAAGGCCACAAGGACCTGGTCCTCGGGCGCAATATCCTGAAGATGTACATAGGAGTTCACACTCGCCTCCCAGTTGTCAAAATCCTCTTCAACTTTCCCACTATAGTGATCAGGAAACTTGACCTTTACACACTCTCCACGTGGTCGGGCCTCTTCTTCTTTGGGGCCCACTATCTTGGCGCCTTCAATGGCGCTCATGCAAAACTTATGCGTGCCCTCCATAATTGTGCGCAATTCGGTGCCTACATGCATCATCATATCCTTTGCAAAATCTTTAAAACCGGTGCGCATAGATTGCAGCGTAATATCGTGGCCCTTTAAATAGCGCAATTGTTCTTGCTACGCCTTCAACATTACCTCTACACTCTGTGATAGGATATCCACCTTCCTTTGGAGATCGATTAACGCTGCCAACTTCCCATGTTCTACTTCGGCTGCCCTCAAATCCTCCTCCATTTTCTCGGCCGCCTCCAATCTTTTTTGCCTCTCGCGGGCAAGGCGGAGTTTTCACTCTAACGTTTTCTCCTCCTCCATCGCCTGCCGCTTCATGGGATTCTCTTCACCCTCCAATTCCCTAGCAAATTGTTCTCGCTCTGCCTGAGGGACAAACAACAATGCTTCGTCCTCCTCCCCCAGGGCCAAGTTGGCTACCCACTCGTTCACCAACCTCTCCAACTTAACTTATGCCTCCATCCGGGCTTCTGTCTCCCACGCGCCACCGGATTCCCCTCTCCCTTCTGTTTTTCCTCTCCTTTCCAGTGGTACCTCTACTTCTTCTTCTTCTTCTGTCTTTGACTCTATTGCTGCCAATTTCTCCTCTTGTTCCTTTTTCCACTTTTGAAGCTCCTCCTCCATTTGCTTCTGCTTGGCCTTTTGCTCCTCCATCAAGGCCAACATCTTCGCCTGCTTAATAAGCTCCCTCTTCTCCATCTTCTCCTTCTTCTCTCTTAGGATGGCGGTGGTTTTCTCTTCTTGCTCTTTGGTGTACGGGGTGGTGCTCTTACCGCTACGCAACTCAACCATGGTGCCAGATGTACAACTGAGTGACAGTTCCACTCCTCACCACTTAGACTTCCACCCCCTGACTGACTGACTCTATAAGGACCACAGAGCCTTACCCTTCAATCCACCCAAGTTACCACGGCCGACAGAAGCTTTCGCCACCACTGTCCTTTACAAACCAGACCCAGATGCCCTGCACCTGCGGTCAATCCCACTTGGCTTTCTCTCCGGATCAGGACCCTGTCAACGAGGGTAACTAGCCTTGACCTACTCTAAGGTTGGTTTACTGCTGATCAGCAGGCATTTAAGGAGATCCCCCATAACTCCTCAGGGATTCTTTAACGTCACAGTCAGGACAACGCGATCAGCAAAGCTCTCTCAATACTTAGACGGCTGGTTGTGCAACCCACAACTCGGATTTTGGGCCTACCATGCCACGCTGAGCAGCCTGCCAGTTTGTACCGGTCCTTGGGAAGGTTTGTCCTCCCGGTCAGTCAGTCGTCAGACACAGCCTTTAGCCCTACTCAGCCCGTGTGGATTTGGTCAACGCAGCTCTATGACCTCATAGGCTGAAGGCTTGGCGAGAGTATACCAACTCCAACTTGGTCAATTTTGTGGTCAACAGCCCCGGTCAACGCTGGTCAACGCTTGGTCAACTCGCCAGTCAACGCCTTGGTCAACGCCAGTCAACTCCCTGGTCAACTCCTTGGTCAAAGTCTTGGTCAACGTTGGTCAACCCATCGGTCATCGCCTCGGTCAACCCTCGACTCGACTATGGCTGCCGACCCCTTACATTCTCCCCAACCTTCATTTCCCTCTTTCTCTCTCCTTCCTTTCTTCTTCCTTCACCTCGGCTATGGCTTCTCTCTCCTTCGTCTCTCCCTCCTTTTCCTTCTTCGGCTATGGCTTTTTCCTCTCCTTTTCGTCTCTCCCTCCTCCTTCACTAAGTCTTCTTTCTTCTTCGTTCACTCCTTTCCGAGCTCGGCGGCTATGGCCGCCACCTTTTTCCTTGGACCGCACAACAATCTTGTATCGCTCCTCTCTCTCTCTCTCTCTCTCTCTCTCTCTCTCTCTCTCTCTCTCTCTTCGTCGTTGTCTTCTTTGTAGGTACACGACACCTTGCTTCATCAGCGCAGCTATGGCGGTGTCGAGCGCATCGGTTTTGCGCCACGCAAGGCGGGACCCTCCTAACCGCGTCACGCAGGAGTTGGTCTACCTCGTCGCGTGCACATGGAGCTTTCGCAAGCCGCTCCGACCGAGTGCGCCAGCCATACCTCTCGCAAGCCCCTGCGACAAGATAGGGCCAATGTGAGGCACGACTTACCTCCACCTGTGGGAGTTGTCACCTCCCTTCGGTGGGTGTATCCCCGCCGAGCTACCAGTCCACAGTACGGAAGCTAATCAGTTGCAATCGCAGAGGTGGACCAGCCGAGGGCGTTTCTCGTTCGTTGCAGCATAAGGGGTACGTGCGGTCTTACGCCTCTATCGAACCCGCACGCGAACCGACGCACAGGGGGGCTGAAGTCCCAAGCGCGATTCGACGTCGGTCGACTAGGACACATCCCACATACCACGTGTTACACCACAACACACAGACAGAACAACACAAAACAACAAGTCCCTTCTGTAGTCACCCCATAACCTTCCGATGCGGAAAATCGGATAGGCGACGCGCACGAGACTTGGTAAAATCGTGAGGACGCAGGGTCTTCCCATATCGACTAGCAATGCAAGCATACGCAAGCGGTCGCAACGATGGCGTACTATGTAGTACCCATAATCACGCGGTCCTCGATAATCTCGAGGGTCGCGTTCGACACTCAAGTGTCGGCTGACACGCACCTTGAGGGGTCAATCTCTCGACGCTAGACAACCGCTCAGTGCGGTTGATAACCACACCCTCTTATGCACCCTGCGGAGAGTGGGTGGTACACAGGTTCATACTTGTGGTGGCAATCGTCTCTCGAGGCCTTGGAGATGAGCTCCATCATCCATAGTCATAAGAAAAATCAAGGGGTTTGACTTTGACGGCTGCCACAAACTTCAACGTCCAACTATAAAAATTAACAAGCAAAATCACTCAATAAATAAACAGGCATCCCAATACCCATATTAAATCAAAAATCGGGATAAGAGAAAAGAAGGGACAAATGAACCCATCAGGTATACAGATCGTGCGACACATGGTTGTCATTCTCATTGCCTCCAAAGTAAGGCTCGTACACAGACTCTAAAACACTAACCTGTATAAAACATAAGCACAAACGAATGCCACATTGTCATACACCAATGTGGTCAAGTTTACTGTTCTCTGTAAATCACACCATGCCTCACACAATTAAGCCCCAACCCTTGTTCAATTTTCCATAAAATATCGTAAGTTCTTTATAATGGCCATTAAAAGAAGTTCGGTTAAAACCCTCAAAGAAACATATCAAATCTTAGGGCTAAGGCATCAAGTTGAGGTACAGGTATAAACAAAGTTGTGTCGTGAGCCGACAAGTCGACGATCTTTAACTGAAATAATCTTTAACTCTAGAAAGTAAAATTTTGTCTAACTCCCGAAATTAATAAAAATTTGGGTAGCATCCCTTTTAGAAAAATAGACATCCCAGATTTATACCAAGTCAGATAAAAAATCAAAGTAAAACTTGAGTTTAGCCAAGACAAAATTTAACTAACTCCTTAGACTTGTAGAAATTTCGGCAGCGCTTCCCGTAGGAAAAGTAGCTTTCCAAAATTTATACAAAAATAAATTCAAAATCCAAGAATAACTCTGACTTCTCGAGGTCCAATTTTGTCTAACTCTCTAAATTAACAAAAAAATGGGCAGCACTCCTTTTAAAAAAGGAGACTTCCCATATTTTTACTACCCATATATAAAATTTAGACAAGTTGAACTTTGAGAAGTCAAAGCTTGACTAACTTCTTGGTTTCGTAGAAATTTCGGCAGCGCTTCTCGTAAAGAAAGTAGCTTATCAGGGTTTTTACAAGACCAAGTATAACAAATGATCCCAGAAAATGCAAGAATTGACCTAAGTAAAAGAAAGGTGGCTTACAAAATGCAGAAATTGAACTAACTCCTATAGCTCTAGCACGTGGCGAGCATTTAGCAACTACCTATCAAACTGAAACTCGGACTAAGTAGTAATCTCACTCAGCCACATGCAAGGTCAAACCACAATGGTCAGTACTTTCACCAGCCCAAAGTCAACTTGGTTAAACAATAGTTCGTCGTCTTTCAATGATTTATCCCTTATACCCAGCTTACATCAGGCGTAAAGCTAGACCACCCACTCTTATGGGAACCTATCTAGCTCAGCCATAGAGTATACACAAACACAGGGCACTACAACTTTTCTCTTCTTTAGGCATACGACTAGGCTATCCAGCCTAGTCGCCCTAAACTGTTTAAATATCCAGGTTATATATAATTATCTGCATTTAATCTTTTAAGGTAACATATGATTGAACCGATCATCTTAGATCAAGGTTCAGCATGACCTTTCTTACCACAAGTTTATTCTTAGTTTATACTCTTTTCAGTTTGTGATAAGCTATTGTCAGACCACCCATACTTATGGGACCGTGTCTGACTAGCCTGTTCATAGGTAAAATAGTAGTAAAATATAGTCATAACCTTTTGGTTTCAGCATGTGCTTGGCATTGGACCAAGACCACCCAAACTTATGGAACATGTCTAGTCTTCCGCCCGATCTATTTCCTTAATAGTAAAGCAGGAAAAGGTTGGGCCACCCAAACTTATGGGACAGTGCTCAAACCCCCTCGTTCAAAACCAAAAGAAACTGGGAAAACCCAAAATAAGCAAGGCAACCAAGCCACCCAAGCTTATGGGTCAGTGCTTGGTCCCCAAAAAGTCAACCACAGATAGCCCTCGCACGTGAAACCAACCAAACCACCCAAACTTATGGAATATGTTTGATCCTCCAGGCAACTCAAAAATAAACATAGCATTGCGTCTCCCTAAACTTATGGAGACTTGCCCAGTCTTTGATTAACCCAGTTAGACACAAGCGATACTGCCTTCCTCCCATCCTTCCACTAGATGCAATCCCTTCCCACAATCTGCTTTCAGTTAGACAACAAAACTGAAACTGCAACTTGCAGAATCAATCCTTTATTTAAGTCTGGTTTGTCCTGAAAGTCAAACTGAAAGTCAAAGTAAGGATGCAGACAATATACTCAGTCAACCATAGCAAGAATTACAGATAGGGGTTATAACAGGGTTTATAAAGGGAAAACAATGATTACCTCTCAGTTCCCTGACTCCAGAACTCCTCCTGAGTTCTGGTAGAGCTCCCGCAATCGGTGGGCTGACTCCCCACAGAGTCTTGCTGCAGTCCTACGGGTTGCAATCCCGCCTGCCGCCTTCCTCTCGTAACCAGGATTAGACTTAGATTAAAAAGGGCAGGAGGGGTTTCATACTCTCGAGATACAGGAGGCGGACTGACTCAACTCCCAGGAGAGGGCCTTGAAATCTCGATACGCGTGAGGGCCCCGCAATGGCGGCCAAGCCGCACTATGCTAGTCACCTCGCAACCAAACGCAAAAAAAATGGCACTCTCACGAACCTCAAGGCCGCAGCGGTAACCCCCTTGGAGAGCTTGATCACTATTCCTAGTCGCAATCCCACTACCTCAGGCCAAACAACTGTCATCCAGCCTAGAAAGCATTCAAATAGTGCACACTGCATGCAGAATGTTGCAAAACTCAACAAACCTCCACGTGTATGGTTAACACATGCGGCAACATGGCACACCCAATACTGCTCAGCGTGTGCGCAACAAACATACTCAAGACTCAACCATGCATGGTGCTCTGCGCAGCAGCTCGCCGTATCATGCAGCAGCAACCCAATGACCAATTTAACTGAAATAAACAGTCAAGGCCCAATAATCCGTAGTAACCACAACAACCGAAGTAATACACACGCAGCCAAAGCGAGTCAGCCAAACGCACAACAACAGTGCGGCTAAGCCTGGTCATGCGATCAGCACCACAACACTGTCCGCCAAAGCAACCAGCAACAATCCTCCCGCTAACAAGTAAACCTCTAAGTCCTGCTGTTGTACCCTTGCTACCCCCGTCTGCAGGTAAAGGGCACAATGGTCGATCGAAAATCTGCAGTCCCTTTGTTTTTTTTGGTGCATGAGCCGTTGGGTGAGCAACACACCGGTCAATCAATATGACTCCTCCCTCTCCGCTTGCTCGTTGCACCTTCGTTTGGCAGCGCACAACGTACCAGCCAAAAGGTAAGCTTTCAACCTTCGTGACTCGCTACCCCGATTTAGTGGGATCAACACACACCAGCCTACAGGTAAGACTTCATGTCCCGTGGCTGGTTTCTCTTTCTCCACTGCTGCCAATGGAATGGGCAACGCACAGACTAACAAGTAGTTTGTACTCTCGTGCTGATCCGCTACTTCAATAGGTAGGCCTTTGATCCCTGTGGTTGTGCCCGGATCCGCTGTAGAACAGTCGCTTTCAGCAGCTGCACTCAGGCCGCATTAGCCACCTGCAAAATCAGAATGAAGGATACAGTTACCCTGGCTTGCCTGCCGCTCGCTAACCTCTCCTGCCTGCCACTTCTTCCCCACATATCCGGCCAACCGCTCGCGGAAAGGAGGCAAACGCCAAGCTACTGAGGAAGAGAGTCACCACTAGCAAAGACATTACCACCACCACAGCCGAGACTGCCACTATTCCCACCAGGATCAATACCACTTCAAACGGAATCCGAACGCCACAGTCGGAAGCACATATTCAAACTCAATCACCGAAATCCCGTTCACGATGAAGACGGGCATGTGCACTGCGATTCCCAGTTCTAACGCGCGGATGTGATGATACTCATTGGGCGCTCACACTTATTGCTAGTAGTCGGCTAGCTACGTTGGCACTTCGTCAACCTGCACCACCTCTGCGCGCAGCACTTGACCTCTGCAGCGTCGAGATTGGTCATTCGGCCTTACCATCGATCCAGTGGTCAGAATCATAATGAATCTTCCACAAAAATATGGACAGATTCATTCTCTTTTCATAGTAAATATTCTCTCTCTTCCCACACGCAGCTCATACCACTTGAGTCGGTCAAACCGTCAGCCCGTTCGGAATTCTGACGTGACCATTCAGCTTGGAATGGTCAAAACCTATTACTGAGCATTTCAGATTGGCAGATTCGGTCAAGGAACGACTGAGAAATGACACTATGGCACTCCCTTCCTCCATATCCTGCTTCTACCATCCCTCAGCGCAACTCTTTTTCTCACTAGCTCCTTCCCTACTAACCCTCTATTAAAACTGCCCTCAAAATCGGGCTCGCCCAACATCAAAACCCCAACTTAGCTTCTTTTCCCGCTCGATTCCACCGAGAATTGAGTGAGTGATCCCTTCTCACTCCCGCCATAGCCAACTCCCACCCACTCTCCGCACAGTCCCTTTTCCTTTTAACTCCTATCTCACTAACTTAGGACCAAAACTGAGTGCAAATTTGAATCCGCCCTAGCCAAAAATGTTGGAATAACATTCTCCCCCACCCGATATGCTCGAGGATCGAGGGAGATATCCGTTCTCCCTTCACACTGTCTTATTCCTTCCTCCCATCACCGCGCAGCTCCGGTTTCGTGCATTGACCAACTCGCTTTCCCATTGCCAATTCTAACCGCGCCATTCAACTCGCGGCAACTCTTAACACCGAGTTTGCATCCTGGTTCGCCTGATTCCCTCAAGGATCGAGCAAACTGCTCGATCTCCAGCTTGCCATGTCCATTCCTTCGATTGTCTTCCACCTTTGAGTGTATCCGGCGCAAAACCGCGCCAGATCCATTCCTTTTGTCCTCTCGTTCCTTGACAGTCGGAGCCGTTCGATGGCTCAGAGGGGGAAAAAATACAAAACAAAAAGGATTCAATCGAGAGCAGCACAAAATCACAACTCCACAGCATTTTACAACAACAAACCAGGCTCCTTACAAAGGATTCAGTCGACAGCAGCAGTGCAGCACAGAAAAAAAAAACAAAAAAAACTCCATTATAGTCTCACTGTCCCGACGTCCATGAAGTCATCGAAAACATAGTCCACCCCGGACATGGATGAAAGAGACGAGGAGGAAGAAGCAGATGATGAAGAAGTGGAAGAGGAGGGAGCAGTAGAAGAAGAAGAAGAAGAAGAAGAAGAAGAAGAAGAATGTTTCACTCCCTCCCTCCCTCCCTCTCTCTCTCTCTCTCTCTCTCTCTCTCTCTCTCTCTCTCTCTCTCTCTCTCTCTCTCTCTCTCATTCGCTGCTGCTACTCGTGCCTGTCTCCTCCGCGTCACTCGACGATGTGTCAGAGGAGGACGACGCGTCACTCGACGACGACACGTCGGTCGATGACCTCGGCCGCGCTTCCGCTTCCTCTGCCGAAGACGAAGTGCTGCTGCTTGCGGATTCATCATCCTCTTGCACACACTTCCTCCTCTTTGTGGTGGCTTTCTTTAGAACTTTTTGTGCCTTCCTCTTCTTTGCCTGCCGAACAACAGCACGCTTCTCTTGCAAGGTCGCCGGCGGTGTGACTGTCCTGCGTCCCTTGCCTCGTCCACCTTCTCTCGACGGTTCCGCTGTCTCCTTCAGCTTGTTCTTCCCTCCTTTCTTCCTGCCCGCCAAACTCTTCACTTGGCGCACCAAACTCGCGTTGATTTCGGGCGGCGACACTGGCTCACGTTGTGCAGCTGCATCTTGTGGGTGGTCAAGTCCAGCAGCTCGGGTCCTCCTCCTGTACACCATGCCCTACGATCCATCCCCGGCCTGTATAGGAGTGTCCTCGCTCAACTGTAGAGTGGGAGGGGTCGGTCCAGTGAATCTGGCCCAATCAGGAGTCTGTCCCTCGGAATCACTCCTCATGGGGGACATCGCAGCCAGGTGTTTCTGGAAGTCTGTCTTGGAGCCTCTCGCAGCAATGGGGGCCACATGTTGCAACAAGGAGGCGAATCTGTCAGCCAGCAGCAACCCTGGGTCCGGAGTGGAGAACACATCGCCTCCGGTGCAATGGGTGTCCTCCGTTGCTCCAGGGACCGGGTCGTCCTTGTCCGCACCTGTGTCTCCATCCTCGTGTTCAGCAGCACCGGGAATCAGAACGTCCACAGACACACCAAAGTCTCCAACATCCCCCGCAGCAGCACTGTCCTCGTCAACATCCGTCGATCCTCCGCATGTCGCCCCGCAGCCTGTGCATAGTTCCTCGACCGCAGCTCGCTGGTGAGGAGTGTGTTGCGCGCCCAAGACTGTGCTGGTGCCCTGAACTGAAGCCACACCACCGGCCGCGCAGCTGCGCAGTCGTGTACCGGCACCAGCGTCGCCCATCAATGACACCAAAGCAACCGTCGAAGGCCCGCCGGATGCAGGGCCAACCAAAGGCGTGATGTCAACATCTGTCGCGGAACATGACCCGCCGCCCGACCGCCTGCTAAGCCGCTTGTCTGTGAGCCGCACTTCGAGTAACTCATCATCACAATCGTTGTCGTCTCTGTCGTCCTCCTCCTCATCAACAGCAGCAGCGGTCTTCCCGCGGTCGTCAACCGCGAGACGGCGAGGGCCATAGGAAACATCAAGGAGCCACGCCCCGTCATCCAACCTCTCCTCCTGAATCTCCCGCACGTCGAATCTAGTGCTCTTCGATCTGCGCCCTCGAGATTTCAACCAGTTGGCAGCCCTCCTCTTCACCTCTGCGGGGTTGTACTCCCGTCTTGCATGAAACCGTCGAAAGGAGCGTCGTCCTCAGGTGTCTCCCACTCTAGCTGCTCGGTGTTCACGAATCCCATTTTGGCCTTTGACATGCGCAGCAACTTCTTGTTCCAGTGGATGAAGACGAGCATCTCCAGGTTCTCCGGGCTCAACAGATTCCTCCTCTTCGAGTGAACAAGATCGAACGTGGACCAATTCCTCTTACATGGAGAGGCTGTGGTCCACATGCTAAGCACTTTGACAGCGATCTCCATCAAGGCTGGGTGCCTCTTCCCATAAGTCAACCACCACTGCGCCATAGACACGTGATCGCCCGTCAAAGCCTCCTCAGAGTTCTTCCCAATCCACTCCGGATCCATGTGATGGAAACTCTTAAGGGAGTTCCAACACTCTTTGTACTCCTTTGAATTCTTCGGGTGAACCGAAGCAAAGCGTGTCAAAGTGTTCGCAATCTCCTCGGAATCCAAGTCGTCGAAGAGTAGAGGTGATCGGTGGAGCGGGTGCAACATCCAAGCCGCTGCATGCACAGGTAGAGCCATCATCTGCACACGGTCTTTGACCTTCGCCATCACGAACTGCCTTGTCTCGTGATCCATGGGTAGCACGACCATTCTCTTCTCCAATGTGATGCCCAACGACCACACCTGCATACCCATCCTCCCATCTCTGTCCATGTTCTTCATCAAGGCGTAAACGGGCTCAAGCAAGGTGCATGCCCTGTCCACAGTCAACCACCAACCAGTGTCTCGTATGAGCTCCTTGCACGACCGCGCCCGTGTCGTCGTTGTCCTGTCCCATGGAGTGTCATCGCACCACGGGTAGGAAAAAGTCAACAGCAACACGCCCTCACACTCCCGAAGACGCTGCAGCATGAGGAAGTTTGTGCCAAATCTAGTCTCCCTCGATTGGATCAGCTCCAACGACCTCCCTTCTTTGATGTTCATCTGTGTCCTGTACTCCCTCCCACTTTTTCGAAACATCGCCAACGCCCGCTGATGTCTCTTGATGAAGGTTGTGATCTTCCTGCCCTACGGAATCACCTCCGCGACCCATGACACCGAAGCAATGTCAGACATGAGCAAGTTGCACACATGGCATGTGCACGGCACCCATGGAATGCTTCTAATGGCAGGGTCCTCATGCTCAGCCAAAATCTTCCTGGCAGAAATGTTGACCTGCGCTGAGTCGGTGCAGATGGCGTTGGCCCTATGCACCCCCAACTCCCTTATGACCTCCTCCCACATCCTCGCCAAAGCCGGAGCCGACTTATCCTTCCCCTCCATGTCCACACTCCTCACCATGACCGCCCTCGAATCGCCGGCTGCAATGAAGTTCATGACCGGCCTATTGCTGGTCGTTGTTGTGCCATCCGTCATCAAGGTGAGGCTTGTGACATCCCACGGCTCTCGGATCTTGTCCAAATCATTGTCCACCACTTTGTACTCCGTGGGCAAGGCCTTCGTCCTCAGGTAGTTGTACCCTGGCATTCACAACATCTTCCTCGACCTCGCTGCCAGAGAGAAGGTTAACAATAGTCGTATTTTTCATCACCACTTCAGGACAGCCTTCACCACTTCAAAATGCAGCCTACCTAAACAGTCGTATTTTTCATCACCACTTCAGGACACCTTTCACCACTTCAAGACCATTCAGGTTTGAAAATCCTGCATGGTCCTGAAGTGGTGAAAGCTCCGAAGACCCTGAAAACCACTTGTTTAGGCAGATTGCATCCTCAACTGGTGAAGAGTGGTTTTCATGGTCTTCGGACCTTTCACCACTCGGGACCATTCAGGATTTTCATGCTGCCCAAAACTCTCACTTGACCACTTCAGGACACCCTTCACCACTTCAGGATGCAGCTTGCCTAAACCGGTGGTTTTCAAGGTCTTCAGACCTTTCACCACTTCAAGACCATTCATGGTTTTTAGACTGCCCAAAACTCTCACTTCAGAATTTTCATTCCTGAATTTTCAGCTACCCGATAACCGCTTGTGCGCTGCCAGGTTCATGCCTTTCCAAGTTCTTGTAGGAATCTGAGCGCGCGACATTGAAGGCGATGGCATTCTCAAAGAAGAACGAAGCAACCCCCTGGTCGAACTCCTTTTGCAGCTCATCCACCACGTAACTTGTCATGGACGACTGCTGCACACTCGATGGAGGTCGCGGAGGGCGAGCGGCAGCCAGAACGGGACCCCGCAGGTGGTCAGCAATCTCCGACGGGAGGTCAGGCCCCCTGGAATCCGGAGCGGCTGTATAGGCAACAAAATCTGCCCTCTCCCGCCGTTGAACAGATGTCGAATCATAACCGACACCACTGCCTTGTCCCCCCGTTGAACCTGTGTCACGCCCACTGTCTCCTCCTGCCGACGACGTACCGGGCTCCCCTAATGCACCAGCTTCATCACCCAATGCAAGATCCTGCGGATCCTCAGCATCTGCTGGACGGCCCTGCAAAGCATAACACTCGTTCAATTTCGTCATCAGCGCAGGGAACAATTTCACCTTTGGGTGCTTGCTTCGAATCACAGAAAGAATCTCACCGGTGGTATGGGGACAGCGGGCATTGCCCGACGGTTGGGTGTGGTGATTCACGACTTTGCTGAGCGTGCCGATGAACTCTTTGTTGCACAGACTGCAACGCAACCTCCACGAGTTGTGCGACATGTCGGTCGTCACCCTCTGGCCTCTCTCCGCCCATTTCCAAATCTCCGATTGGCTGAGCGTCCTTTCTCTGTTTGCACCAGTCTCAGGCTCGAATGATACTCGATTGCCCGCCATGGTCGTCGCAGTCGAGGTGGGTGGTTGGTAGGGAGAAGAAGAAGAAGAAGAAGAAGAAGAGGTGGGAGGTATGTGCCCGCTGCCCAATGAATTTCCAAAAAAAAAAAAAAAACGGAGGTGGGTGATGGTAGGAGGAAGAAGAAGAAGAAGAAGAAGGGGTGGGAGGTGTGTGCCCACTACCTGACGAATTTCCGGAAAAAAAAAAAAACAAAAAAAAAACGAAGGTGGGTGATGGTAGGAGGAGGAGGAAGAAGAAGAAGAAGAAGAAGAAGAAGACGATGGAGAGAAGATGGAGATGAAGAAGAAGAAGAAGAAGAGGAAGAAGAAGAAGAAGAAGAAGAAGAAAAAGAGGAAGAAGGGGTGGGAGGTGTGTGCCCACTGCCCGACGAATTTCAAAAAAAAAAAAACAAAAAAAAAACGGAGGTGGGTGATGGTAGGAGTAGGAAGAAGAAGAAGAAGAAGATGGAGAGAAGAAGAAGAAGAAGAAGAAGAAGAAGAAGAGGTAGGAAGAAGAAGAAGAAGATGATGGAGAGAAGATGAAGAAGAAGAAGAAGAAGAAGAAGAAGAAGGGGTGGGAAGTGTGTGCCCACTGCCTGATGATACACCGGAAAAAAAAAATGAAGTTGGGTGAAAAAGAAGAAGAAGAGAAGGCAATGAGAATGAGAAGAAGAAGAAGAAGGGGTGGGAGATGTGTGCCCACTGCCCGACGAATTTCCGAGATGAAGAAGAAGAAAAAGAAGAAGAAGAAGAAGAGGAAGAAGACGAAGACGACGAAGAAGAAGAAGAAGAGGAAGAAGGGGTGGGATGTGTGTGCCCACTGCCTGATGATACACCGAAAAAAAAAGACCGAAGTTGGGTGAAGAAGAAGAAGAGGAAGAAGAAGAAGAAGAAGAAGAAGAAGGCAGTGAGAATGAGAAGAAAAAGAAGAAGAAGAAGAAGAAGAAGAAGGGGTGGGAGGTGTGTGCCCACTGCCCGACGAATTTCCGAAAGAAAAAAAAACAGAAAAAAAACGGAGGTGGGTGATGGTAGGAGGAGGAAGAAGAAGAAGAAGATGGAGAGAAGATGGATATGAAGAAGAAGAAGAAGAAGAAGAAGAAGAAGAAGGCAGTGAGAATGAGAAGAAGAAGAAGAAGAAGAAGAAGAAGAAGGGGTGGGAGGTGTGTGCCCACTTCCCGACGAATTTCCGAAAAAAACACAAACAAAAAAAAACAGAGGTGGGTGATGGTAGGAGGAGGACGAAGAAGAAGAAGAAGATGGAGAGAAGATGGAGATGAAGAAGAAGAAGAAGAAGAAGAAGAAGAAGAAGAAGAAGA
>BFEA01000154.1:843297-853393 GCA_003427395.1 Chara braunii | reverse complement strand
GGGTGGGGTTAAGTGCTCATCTTGGGGCTTAACTTTCACCCCAGTCCACTTAGCCGTTTGGTTGAGTGAAAACCTCGTGATATGGAGGTCGCGCGTTCGATCCTTGTGTGGTCGGCTCGTGGAGTCTATTTTCATGTGTGCCCACTGCCTGATGATACACCGAAAAAAAAAAAAACGAAGTTGGGTGAAGAAGAAGAAGAAGGCAATGAGAATGAGAAGAAGAAGAAGAAGAAGAAGAAGAAGAAGAAGAAAATTAGGGCGAACTTCACAATGGCCGACGAATTTCTGAAAAAAAAAAAAAGMAARAAAAGGGAGGAAGAAGAAAAAGAAGAAGAAATTTAGGGCAAACTTGACAATCTGCAATTTTTCGAAATGAGAAGAGTAGTAGAAGAAGAAGAAGAAGAAGAAGAAGAAAGAGAATTGGAAAATTAGGGCAAACTTGACAATGTGCGATTTTTCGAAATGAGAAGACTAGAAGAAGAAGAAGAAGATGAGGAAGAAGAGAAGAAGAAAATTAGGGCGAAGTTGAAGAAGAAAAAGAAGAAGAAGAAGAAGAAGAAGAAAAAGAAGAAGAAGAAGAAGAACAGGATGGAAGAAGAAGAAGAAGAAGAAGCTCTTCTCTCTCAGCCAGCGGCTGCCAATGTCTGTCACGCATACACTGACCAGTGGAGGCAGAAAGCGGCAGCCTTTCTTGAACGTCGCAGAGAACAACCTCGGAGTTGCAGCCTTGTCTCCCCCACCATGGCCAAGTCTCCCTGCTACGACCAAGCTGCCCACACTCTTCTCACCCTGCCTGAGCAATGCAGCTGCCCACACTCACGGCTGCCCACAAATGCCACGACGGTAGAATGGGAAGGGTGTGGGCAAGCACACTCTTTGTACTGCTGCCGACCAGGGAAAAGGCAGTGTCGACGGTCAGCGGCCTCCCAAGCCGTGCCCCGATCGGCCGACCCCCCAGTACCAGCCCAAAACACAAAAAACGGGCCTTTGGGGTGGGGGTGGCCGCCGCACAAAACTGCGCCAGGCGGACCCCGCTAATCGGTCGGCGCCGACGGCCAAAACGGTCGGCGGGTCGGCGGTCGACCGACCGAGATCCGCCGACGGTCGGCATGTGCAACCCTGCTAGACAGACAAAATAGATGCATGCATGATAGATTAGCATTTCATGATTATTATTTGCATGATTCTGCACTGTTTCGAATCAAAATAAGACCGAGGACCGGCGAAGTCGGACGCACACAATAGGAAGGGATTTGCTTTATTTAATTTATTTTATTTATTGCAATCGCATTCAAAATCCTGCGTGACAGCCTGTTGGCTTTCCGGTCGCCTGAAGCGGTCCGACTGGGAAAAGTGCGACAGTGGGCGCGTGGCCTACTCACATCGATTCGCAATGCAAACGTATGCAAGCGGTCGTGATGATGGCGTACTATATAGTACCCATACTCATGCGGTCCTCGTTAATCTCGAGGGTCGCATTTGACACTCGAGTGTCGGCTGACACGCGACTTTGATGGCTGCCACGGACTACAACGTCCAACTATAGAAACTCTAAAAAGCAAAAGGTAAAAGGGAAGCTCCCTTCTCTCTCAAAAGCGTAATCTGTTTAACACTTATGCGCGGTCATGGTAGGCCGCACGAAAACACTCAAACCATAAATATATACATATATGAATAAGGGTTATTAATATAGGACGATCACTTCTCACAGTCACAGTGGGACTTCTCTCAGCCATGTATATATGTATGTGAACGCAGGCAGTCAAATCCAAAGTCTGAATCACCAAACATACCTGCAATCACATCAAAGATTCAACCGAAAAGTCCATGCACAACACGGGGTCAACTTCAACCATTCTCTGCGCTCACACTCCTTGCTTTAGCCACACAAACCTCAACCTTAGCGCACCCTTCCAGCAATAAAATACGCAGTACCTTTGTTAACGGGTCATTCAATAAAGTCCGGGTAAAAACACAATGAAACATTTCAAACCACAGAGCTAAAGCCTTTAGGTTGAGTGGCAAGAGTGTATTGGGGTTGAATCGTAAACCGACGAATCGGCAACCGGCCTGTTATTAGTGATAACAAAAGGTGATCCTTGTAGGATCAAGCTGAATCTAGCCCAAATCCTGAATCAATCGATCAAGAAGACTTGTAACACAAGACAGGCTAAAATCATAAGTGTATGGAGAATACAACTCCATAACACATTCTCACCCAAGATCCTTCTACAAGCTAAGCCTGAGGCTGCCCCTAAGCTAGTGCCCAAAGAAAGGTAGACCCTGGCAGGATCTCCTCTATATACAGAGTGAATCGCCAGAATCGCCACCTGTCAAAATATATTCTCTCCTCTTAAACTAAAAAAATTTCGACAGCGCTTCACGCAAGAAAAGTGCCTTCTCAGAATTTATAATAACTCAGATATGAGAATAAAACGGTCTCTAACTCTGAAAAGTCAAAATTTTGTCTAACTCCCTGAATTAGTAAAAATATGGGCAACACTTCCTTTAGAAAGGTAGATTTCCCAGATTTATACTAAGTCAGATGTGAACTCAGACATGAAACCTGAGTTCAACTAAGACAAAATTCAACTAACTCCTTAGTTTTGTAAAACTTTTGGCAGCGCTTCCCGTAGAGAAAGTGTTATTCCAAGATTTATACAAAGCTAAGTTCAGAGTCTAGCATGACTTTGACTTTTCAAGGTCTAATTTTGTCTAACTTCCTGAATTAGCAAAAATTTGGGCAGCATTCCTTTTAGAAAAGGAGGCTTTCCAGATTTTTACTAAGCCAAAAAATCAAAAAAGTTGGACTCTGAAAAAGACAAAATCTGACTAACTTCTTGGTTTTGTAGAAATTTCGACAGCGCTTCCCGTAGAGAAAGTAGCTTACCAAAATTTATACAAAGCCAAGTATAACAAAAAATCCCAGAAAATGCAGAAATTGATCTAAGTAAAAAAACTTTGCTCAGAAAATGCAGGAATTGAAACTAACTCCTATGGCTCTAGCACGTGGCGAGCAACTAAAGCAACTACCTATCAACTGAAACTCAGACCAGATAGTCATCTCACTCAGCCACATGCAAGCCAAACCCACAAGGGTAACTACTCTCACCATCCCAAGTTTATCTGAACAAACATTAGTTTATGATCTTTCAATGATTTAACCCCTTATACCCAGCGTACATAAGGCATAAGGTCAGAACACCCAAACTTATGGAATGTGCCTTACTTAGCCAGGCATAAAGTCAGGTCACCCAAACTTATGGAATGAGCCAAACTTAGCCATAGAGTATACACAGAACAGAGGGTACAACTACTTCTCTCTTTTTTGGGCATATGACTAGACCATTCTAGTCGCCTTGAACCGTTTAAAATATCTAGATTATATATACCTGTCTTCCGTTTGTCTTCTAAGGTTGCATAGGACTGAACTAACTTAAGTTCAGCCTGCCCCATCTTACCATCAATTATATTCTTAATTGTACTCTCTTCAACATTATGATAAGTTATAGTCAGACTTCCTAAACTTATAGAATAGTCTGACTAGCCTGTTCTTAAATAAAATAGTAATAGAATATAGCCAAATTATAACCTTTGGGCTCCAGTATGTGCGGGGCTTTGAGTCAGACCACCTGAACTTACAGAATAGTCTGGCTCTCTGCCTTGTTCGTTCCTCTCTGATCCAATTTGTGCGTGGCAGTGGGCTAGACCACCTAAACTTACAGAATGGTCTGCCCTCTATCAAGTTCATTTCCCCAGAATAAAGCAGGAAGAGGCTGAGCCACCTAAACTTATAGAAAGGCTCAGACCTCCTTGTTCAAAACCAAATAAACAAAGGAAAACCCAAAATAAACAAGACAACTAAGGCACATGAACTTACAGAACTTGGTCCCTAGAAAAGTCAATCATAATTAGCCCTTCCAAGTCAGAGCAGCCAGACCACCTAAACTTATAGAATGGTCTGGTTCTCAAGGCAATTCCACAGCACTAGGTCTCCCCAAACTTATGGGGACTTCCCAGCCTCCAGAGCAATCAGAGCACCTAAACTTATAGAATGGTCTGATGCTCCACACAATCCAAAATAAACAAAGCACTGGGTCTCCCCAAACTTATGGGGACCTCCCAGCCTTGATAACCCAGTCAAACCTCACGCAAAATTGCTTCCCATCCTGCCCTTTCCCAGATGCAATCTTTTTTTACAGTCTGCTTTCAATCAATCAACAAAACTGAAACTGAGATTTGCATGCATTCCTTTACTTTATTTAGTTTGAGTTTGTGCCCTGAAAGTCAAACTCAAAGTCAACAATATAAGACATACTTAGTCAAAACACAATAGGTAGTACAGATAGGGGTTATACTGGGCTTATAGAAAGAAAGCAACAGTTACCTTTCAATTCCCTGCCTCCAGAGCCTCGCCTAGGCTCCGACAGAGCTCCCGCAATCGGTGGGCTGACTCCCCACAGAGTCTTGCTGCGGTCCTACGGGTTGCAATCCCGCCTGCCTCCTTCCTCTCAGAACTGGATTAGACTTAAACTTAGAAAGGCAGAATGAGAGGTTTCAGACACTCGAGATACAAGAGAGGGACAACTCAACTCCCAGGAGAGGGTCTTGTTACCTTCACTCGCCTGAGGGCCCCACAATGGCAGCCAGAACGCGGTGTGGCAACTACTGCCCGTTGACTCTTCTGACGACCTTCCAGATCACACCAATGCCCTCCTTGTCAATGCGCAATCACTCCCTAAGTTTTCATAGTGCCTCCTTCAATCTTCATGGCACGGACTTAAAACGAATGAGGTTCAAACAGGACGCACCACCCTGCGTTCAAAACCAGCTCCGGCGGTAACTCCCTCGCTGACCGCAAGCCCACTATGAGGACGCACCAATGGCGGCGACTCATCCTATAGCTAGCCTATTGTTGTTTCACTCAGCAGAAGGCGATGCTGCTGTTCAAGGGGCAAACTTGCCATTGTGCGGCTCACGCTTCTTGTCCCCGTGCATGAAACCGATAAGGAATTTTGAATGCCATTCAGGTATCTCACCAACCGAGCCAATCTGCCAAACTCGAATTCTCGTCTGCGACTCGATTATTCCTTGCGCCAAGCTCTGCAGCTTACTAGTGTGCAGAGTAAAGCGGGATCTGTTTCTATGGCACGGCAACATACACAGTTTTCTCCAGCCTCTCACCCGGGTTCCCCTCTATCTATAAGTGCACCCTGCGCCAGCTCGTGCCAGGTTCACTCCTCCTCCTTCGATAGGTAAATCCCCAACCCTGCAGACTGTCGGCTCCCACCACCCATTGAGCCAAAGAGTCGTCAGACATCCGTCATCCCCTACAGGCAACGCAGACATCCCGAACCGAGCGGCCCCCTATCAGGTAAATATTCAGCCTCACTGCCTCGCTCCCCGCTACACCAAGTGCATATCTCAATCCCTTCTTTTTCCTCTTCTCATGTCTACTTTCCCCGCATTCCTCGTTTCCAGTGAGCTTGGCCGGCATCCCGACTAGGTGAACGCATCGCTCAGAGCGGCCTAGGGGTGCTCAACCCATAGTGGAGGGGGGGAGCTCCCACGACTGTGATACCCACCGGGATGGCCACCAACCACGAGCGCAGTCAACAGGTAAGTTATTCCTTCCTTCTCTTCGCAATCCCCTCCGTCTGACGAACCCCTCACTCACCTTTTAGTGGTATAAGTACGTGGCCACCACTACGGCCAGGTTCAGTTGCAAAAAAGCCTACGCAAACGGGCGCAGCCCCGAAATGCTACACCGCCAAATCTACGAGTTAGCTTTCGAATCCGACTTTGCCATCGGATTCGCCCGATCTGAAAACCTCAATTCAACTTCTTCTCCCGCTTGGTTTTGCTAAGATGGGAGCGAGACTCTCGATTCTCGATTCCTGCCATAGCTCTTACCGAGGACCTTGGCGCACCAATTTTTTCTTACTATCTCCGATTCTACACTACTAACACGAAAACTAAAGTTGCCATCCTACTCGCTCCGAGCCAAAACCCCTTGTTAGAGTCTTCGTTCGTTCGGTTTCGTTAAGAAACGAATGGGATTAGTATTTTCCTCCTCACGTTCTTCTTCACTTCCGCCATAACTCGTCGCACCATATTCTCCACTAACCTACAGTTGAACCTAACCTCATCACCATACTCACCCTATGCTAAAACCCCAGAATCCCCCTTTTCCCCGCCTGTTTTCATCTCCTAACAGGCAGGCTATCTGATTTCTTCCTCCGCCATAGCTACCTTTCCCTCTATATGCACCCGGCGCACTGGTCCGTCCGGGTTCATTCCCCCCATTTTCACCAGCCTTCGTCCTGTCGCCCCGCTGCCTTAGTTCTAGCGCCCGTCGCCAATCTGCCTCGCTGCAGCGCTCTACTGTTCCGCCCGCTGCTGCGCATCGCTGCCTTGGTCCCCGTCACTCTGCTCCTTCCTGCTGCGCATGCACCCGGCGTCCGACCCCGTCCCGATTCACTCCTGCTTTCGCTGCCTTTGCTGCCTCGGCTCCCTATCTCCATCTACTGCTACGGCCTCCAGCAGGTAGCGGTCCGACAGCGCTCAGCACTGTCGATACGCCCATCCTCCCTGGCAATCACGGGGTAACCTCCAAACTGGATTACTATTGAACAACTCGGTAGTATCTCATCCGTATACCCAAGCCCGACGAACGATTGGTACTTGCAGTATTACTGCTACCCTGCCAGTCTCCTTTGGCCCCGCCTTGTCCCCAAGGGAGATTGCCACCTCCTCGGACCCCCACCAGGCAGTCGGTCGTGGGGTCGATGGCGCAACTTGCTATAAAGCCCGAGCGTGGGCCTTGGCAGACCGGCCCGGTGCCTATCGAGGTAGTAGCGGCAAATACCCATAGGAGATTTTTGGAGACCGGAGTGGGAAGATGTCCCATGGGAACAACCGCTGGGGCAACTCTGCCGCACAACCAAAACCACGGCGGCCTCCCACCGGTGCCCCGCCTACCTAGGCATAGTTCGCCATCGTGCGGGCCCCAGCGGGCATGCTCACGTCCAAACCTCTTGCAACATATGGTGGGGAGCGGACGATGCACCGCATCGCTGGCCCTGTCACTCAGCCTTTTCTCCTGCGCCGTGGGCTAACCTGAAGGGCGCGCACCCAAGGTCCTTGACTATCGTGACGCCCATTAAGCCCGGCGTCGCTTCCAGGTCGACAGCACGCCGGCCTCTAGCAAGAAACTATTAGAAATATGGCCCCAAAAAGAGTTACTTAGACAGTGCCACCACCGATCGGATGCCGACGACGGCAAAACCAAGGGGGACAGCCCCACCGGGCCTTCAACCCCGTGCTCCGTCCGCGCCACTCTGATACCCTCGCGTCGTCGTCGCTCAATCTCGATCCCTGAACCTCTCAGATGAAAGTCCGATGTCGTAACTAATAGTGCTAGGCCCGAGTCTGGGTCTAGGTCTGGCGGACGCCTAAATAAACAGACACTGCACAACGCGTCCAGCTACCGAAACGCCTTCAGAGGTCACATTGTTGTCGATGCCGTCCTCCGTACGTACGCACAAGTCACAGGTAAGTACATTAATCATCGAGACGTAATCTTTTAATCCTAGTTTAATCAAAAGTTCAAAATCAGGCCGGCGACCAACGCCGACTTCCACAATCATCAAAGGGGAAACAGATCACGCGCGCCTTAAATCTGCGCGCCCACACACTCTCTACTCTAGTCAACCATCCTGTCAAACGTCAACCACAGACTCAGCCGCGCCTCATGCGGTATACTTCAAACCAAACTTACTTTCTGTCACTTGCAAAAACCAGGGCGGATACCCTTGTAAGGGTATTCGCACCGACAACACTCACCTAGAAATAAACTACGCAAAGACTCTCTATTAGGAACACACGGACGCTTATTCCTGGCCTTCTCAAGGAACAGCAGGCCGTTGACCAACTTAAACTCGGCCGAAGTCTCTTTGTCCTTCGCCTCGAGTCTGCGTATGATCTCGGCCATAAACAGGTCCTCGCGATAGGCATCCACCAAAGACTGAGTAACATTGTCCGCAAGCCCAAATTCGGTGACCAGCGCACCAAGAAAGTCTGGTCTATGCGATAGCGCATCAACAACTTTGTTGTACTCCCCCTTGATGTACAGGGGTTCGAAATCATACTGCTCAATGACTGCGATCCAACGCTTCAGAGCGTCGGAGAGTACCGATGAGTCTTCATCCATCTCAGGGTCTGATGATCAGTCCTGACATAGAAGAAGCGCCCAAGGAGGTAGTGTCTCCAGTGGGTGAGCGCTTTGTAGATCACGTAGAGCTCCTTCTCATAGGTGGACTTAGCCAGCTTTTGAGAGGGCATCTTCTTGGACATGTACTCTACCCGCCTCAACTTCTTCCCCTCCTGCTGCGCAAGTACGGCGCCTATGCCATATTGGCTGGCATCCGTACTTACTACGAAAGGTTTGTCAGGATCAGGAAGTTTCAAGACCTCATGGCGTGTCAATGCATGCTTCAGATGTTTGAAAGCAGCCTCACACCTGTCTGTCCACTCCCATGAGGTGTCAAGGCGAGTTAGGTCCGTCAAAGGGGCGGCCACTATGCTATTATTCTTAACAAAATTGCGGTAGTAGCCTGTCATCCCTAAGAAGGACCTAGTCTTAGTCACAAACTGAGGACGCGGCCAGTCACGAATGCTGGCCATTTCGCGTCATCGGGCTTCAAACCCTCTGCAGAAACCTCATGACCCAAGTACAAGATCTGGGTGCGACCAAACTCACATTTCTCCTCGTTGATCTTGAACTTGTGTCGCCGAACGAGCCTGAGGACTTTATCTAAGTGCGCAACGTGCTCCTCGACAGTCCTACTAAAAATAAGTATGTCATCGAGGTACACAATGACAAACTTATCCAAGTAGTCATGAAAGATCCGATTCATAGCGTGCTGAAAGGTGCCAGGAGCATTGTAAAGGCCGAAAGGCGTCACCACAAACTCGTACAGACCTTACTTGGTCTGAAATGCGGTTTTGTGTTGATCCTCGGGCTGAATTGCAATGTGATGGTACCCGGACTTCAAATCTATCTTACTGAAGTACCGGCACCCTTGCACTCTATCTAGCAAATCGTCGATGCGCGGCAGGTGCTCTCGGTTCTTGACAGTGATGGCATTGAAGCCCCTATAGTCAATGCACATCCTCATTGTCCCTCCCTTCTTTATCACAACTGAAACTGGCGATCCGTAAGGGGAGACACGTGGCCGGATCCAACCCTTCTCTATGAGTTCCTTGAGCTGCCGGCGAAGCTCGTCAAGGTCGCCTGGAGACATCAGATAGATCCTACCCTTCGGGATGCTAGACCCTGGGATAATTTTTATCGCGTGGATGGCCTCCCTCTCGACAACCCCTGTCGTCTCTTCAAATAGATCAGGGTACTTAGCAACTACTCCCTCTGTCTCCGACGGCATTTTCACCGGCTCGCCTGCTGCAGAGACATAGACTAGATACATACCCTCCTCTAGATTTTGCTTATAATAGTTATAGAGCGCGGCCCCACACATGCATTCGTAGGACTCAATCAGGCTACTAGCTTTGAACTTACATAATCTAGCGGTCCCCCCACCTGGCAAAGTGTGTTTGACCACTTTTCGGTCCCAGCAAACTGGGGCTGCGCAACGGAGAGGTAGTACATACCTAACAAGATATCCATAGGGAGATCATCGCTCACTAGGAATGAGACGCGATGTCTTAGTTCCCCTCCCGCGTACGGGAAACAACACTCAACATTCTGAAGGTAGTCATGGACTACCATGCGTTGTTTGTTGGCACAGGTCGACTTCACAGGTCGACTCAGGCGCTGCACTTGCCTTTGTAAGCGCAGCCTCTCAACGCACACGCGACAAATGAAGTTCCTTGTCGAACAAGTGTCATAATAGGCCCCGCCCTTGCGGCCGCCGATGACTACCTCGCCGACGAACATCTCTCCCTTAGGGGCTTTAGCCTCCCCACAAATAATTGGATCATCGACAGGACGAACTTGGAACAAAGGGGGGAGGCTCTCCCATGGTGCAAACTCTGTAACGCAAGGTTCCCGGGGCGTAGAATATGTGAAACAATAGAA
>BFEA01000154.1:802809-820657 GCA_003427395.1 Chara braunii | reverse complement strand
CGGGGGCGACCGTGGAAAGGGGAACGACGCTGGGAAGTGCCGTGAGAGGAGGAGGAGGCGCAGCCCGTGCGCTGGGGCTGGGAGGAGGAGGCGAGGTGAGGACGGGCTCGCATCCGCTGGTGGTCCCTGGCGGCCTCGTAAGCCTGTGGGGCCGATGTGAACTCGTACCGCCATAGCTCGGAGCGGTACTCGAGCAGAAGGCTGGCCAAGAAACGATCAATAAGGGCAGCCTCAGGGAGGAACGCCACGTCGCAAACGAGGCGGGCGTCCATAAAGACCTGGATGTGGCGATCCAGGCCGGCAGGGCCACCAGAGCCGGACCAGCATGTAGTGACGACACGCTCGAAGGCGTCAGTCACATCGTATCGGGCTCCGAAGCGATTCTCGAGGAACGCCTGGAAATCCACGAAGGTCGGAGTCCGACCCTAGCGAAGGGAGTAGGCATAGAAATCCTCCCAGGCCTCGAAAGGACCGCCACGCAGGCGCGTGGAGAGGTGACCCACCCACGTCTCAGGTGTGGCGCCCATGAGCTGGAGTGTGCGGGTGGCAGACTGCAGCCACCGAGACATGCGTATGCCTGTACCATCATACAAGGCAATGTCCGACAAGCGGATGAGTGGTGCGCCACCGTTTTGGCGGCAAGGGGATCGAGGAGCGGAGGCATGTGCAACGGCTAAGTAAGTCGGCGCAAGTCCTGGAGAAAGGGGCGCAGCTGACTGTGCGCCCGGGCCGCATGGGGGAGCGGCGGTGGGAACAGCGGCAGGCTGCGAGGGTGGTGCGGTAGAAGAGGTCGCAGCAACCGCGGGAGTAGGAAGAAGGTAGGAAGGAGTTGTATAGGGTGCAGGGCGCGGAAAGCGAGCCTGCATGGGAGGAAGGGTAGAGGAGGTAGAGGGTGCGCCCGAAGGCGCGGCCACCTGTGAGGGTGGGGGTGGCTAGGTTGGCCCGAGGCTGGGCAATCTAGTCCTCGAGACCTCGAACGTAGGTCGTGCGAGGGGTAGCAGGGGGAAGAGTGGAGGAAGTGGATGCACAAGCGGCGCGCGGCATCCCAGAGGGGGGAGAGCTAGGTGGCGCTGCGGTCGTGCGAAGGGGGGGGAGGAGCGGGGCACCCGGAAACGCTGAGACCATGGTAACGGGTTGTGGTCCCGTGGCCGTCGTAACCGGAATCTGGGGCGGTGCGCCCGTAGACTGAGGAAGGGCCTGACTCGTGGCGGCCGTCGAGCTAGGGGCGTGGACGGTCACCAAAATGGCCGGGTCGGGGGCGGCAGAGGAGGAAACTCCGCCGTGGCCACCCTGTCGGAGAACTGGGGACCCGGACTGAGAGCCAGGAGAAGAGAGAGGATGAGGAGAGGAAGGACGACCAGCGTCCTGGAGTTGCTGCACGCCGGCGGCAAGGGTCGCCACCTGCGCCTGTAAGGGCCCGAGGGTCGCGAGTTGCGCCTGGATGGGCGCGAGGGTCGCGAGTTGCGCCTGGACGGGCGCAAGGAGGGAGGTGAGGAGGGTGTGTAGATCCCTCCTCTCACTCCGGTTGAGTGTGGTGCTCCCTTGAGCTCATGCGGCGAGCATGTATTTACCTCATGCAACTGTGAGGTGGCGGGTTGCTCCCACAACTTATATAGGTTGGGCACAACACTTCGGCCAGCCCATGGGCCTCTCCATATGCCTCATGGTGAACCGAGGTACCCCCAAGACTCTCCCTCATTACTAGACCTCTTTGGGAGTACCTGGGTCTTTTTTTGGCCAAGTACATGCAGTCCGAGTGGTTGGTACCAACTTGGACTGCCTCTAGAGCTTCCTCATGCTGTATTTTCATTTTCAGATGTTGCCCTTTGGGTCTAAATAATCAAGAGGCAATCTTTCTCTAGTCCTACCCCCTTTTGGGTTGGCCGTGGTACTTTCTTGTACCTCGGTTCAATTTCAGTCTTGGATCTGTCTGAGATCCAAGACCAAGAATATTCTGAGTTACCCACAAGTGGCCCATGCTTCAGATTTGATTCCCATGGCTCCCCTCTTCAATTTTTTTTGCATCTGGCCTCCGTTTTTGGCCAAATGCACTATCTCGTCTTTTTTTTTTCTTTTGTTTCTTTCCATTTTGGGCTGCCAACTCATTCCAGAGTTGACCGTTTGAGTTGGCCCCACAAACAACAACCATATTGTCGCCTCCATGAGATATGATCTCAGATCTATGGCCTAAAAGAAAACCGGTGAACTCCTTTTTGCTTTTTTTGTCTATTTTCACCTTTTTAATTAAGATATTGTCGAGGTAATGCCCCAAGGGCTGTATCTTTTCACTCCGGGGTGATAAGGTCATAGGAGGGACCTGCCAGTCCCAACTGGCCGGCTCATTTCCCTCCACCTTTTTTTCCTCCTTTGTCTCAGTCTTCCTCCTGTTTCTCTTCGTTTTTTCTTTTCTTTTATCTCTGATGTGACAAGTGTTAAGTAGCTGTTGGGACGTTTTCTAGGCCATGGATCTTGATCTAGATCAAGTTGTTGGTCGTCATTTCTTGGATCACCATAGTGGGAACCCCACACTCATAGAGACTTTTCGTTTTGCCTCCGTTTGTCTGAACTTTTCACCCCCCTTGCTCCGATGTTTTTTTGGCAGCCTATTTTCTGTACAAAGCCCCTTGAGGCTCTATTTTCTCTCGCTCGACTAGTCCGAGATATCTCGGCCTACAAGGTAGGATTCCTTTCTTTGTTTCTTCCTTCCTTTCACCCCGACTTCTTCTCACCTTGACCCTACTAATGCTTGTATTAGTAGCTAATATTTTCTCTCGCTAGATCTAAATCTTGACGGTGTGACTTACTTTATTTGCCCATCCTTCCTGTTGCCTCACGGTTCCTTGAGACCCATCAAGCCCCCGCCACTTCCCTCATACTAGTCTTATTTTCTGGTCTCACTGGTAGTCTCGCCGACACATGTCCCAATTTTTCACTATTTTTATTTGGGTCCGTCTAGTCCCCGACACCGTTTTTCATGATGTCCTATTTTTATTTGGGACTTCCCAACCCCCGTTAGTACTTCTCAATGTGTCTTAAGTGTGCCTTATATTCTCGGCTGCTACATCTTCATCTCATGGTTGTCACTTACCGCCTCTACTTGCCCATGCTTAAGACACTTCTTTCTAGCGTCTTGGGCGTGTTAAGGCTCATTTTCCTTTTACCTTGGCACCCCCATGCAGTCCAGTAATTCCTTAAGTGCAATGTTGGTCCTTTTTCCTAGTCTCATTGGCCCCATACTTGCGCCAAACTGAAACAAAATGGAGCGACACATTTCCAAGTGCATCTGGGCTCAATATTGGCTTCGGATGTATTTAAAACATGTATTTCTCTCCCCTCTTGCAATCCGTTGTATCTCGGTTGCTTTTCTTCGATTTCCTCAAGAAACTATTTTTTTTTTGTGACGAATCTCCCAAGTAACTTTTTTTTTTTTTTTTTTTTTTAAGGCTAATTCTTTAAGCCCAACCAATTCAATTACCTGTTAAATCTGGACAGGCCGACCTTTCAAACCTTTTTTATTGTCATTATAGTATTACGGGGAACCCCGTAGCAGCCACATCCGTGCTCAAGCCTCCAACGAGGGAACATGCGGGAGTTGCACCCACCAGCAAGTGCGATACCTGCCACAACCGATGGGCGATACCGGCAAGGGGTCAGCCGGTAGCATCATGATCGAGCTTCTTCGATGGGTCAGTCACTGTGCCTCCCCTCCGGTCCCCTCCCCCTATGAACATCAGCAGTCTCTACTCAATGCCACTCGGGGGAACCAACGACATATCTCTAGGTGGGGGCCGCCAAACTTGCCTAGGAAGGTACATGAGGCCAATGGGGATTGAACCCAAGACCTCCTGAATGCCACTTGCGTGCCTTACCAGCTGAGTTAGGCCGTTGGATAAGTGACTGTTTTTAACCGGTAGTGGTCCCTTTTCATTTTCTTTTCTTTTCTCTTTTATTTTCCTGCACAAGATACTTTGTGTCTGATTCCCTACTGTGTCAGTCCCTACCGAAGGCCAACTCACTCCCACCTTCTCCTCCTCTTTTGTCTCATTCTTCCTCTTTTTTCTCCCTTTTTTTTCCCTCTGTCTTTTATTTTCTAACATGACAAATGTCAACTAGCTGTTGATACTTTTTCTATGACTTGGATCTTGATCTAAGCCTAAATCATGTCCAAGGGGCAGTCTGTTATTTCTCGGATTACAATTATGGCATCCCCATGCACATGGGAGCCCCATTTTCCCACCGTTAACTCCAAATTGTGACACCTTTTGCTCTGATTTTCCCTTGATAGCTTATTTCACTCATGGGGCCTTTCAAGGTTCTAGTTTTTCTAGTCTGGTTGGTCCGAGATATCTCGGACTGCAATCTACACCCGCCTTCCTCATTTCTTCCCTTCTTTGCGTATACGGCTCTCTCGTTTGATCCCATAGTGTATGTATGCAGTAGCGGTGCTAATATTTTGAGCCATTAGATCTTTGATCTTGACGATGCATCTCTCTCTAATTATTCATTTCTCATGATGCCCTATATTTCTCTTGGGATATCCCTAGTCCCCAGTACTTGTCTCGTACTAATCCCCGACACTACGCTGGTGGTTCCCCCCGTGGTCCCGCCGATCCCGGTGCCAGTTTGTGATTATTGCTATTTGACCTCATGTGGTCCCCGACACCACTCCCCACATCGTCCCAATTTTATTTCGGATTCCCTTGTTCTCGACATTCCCAATTTCCTTTTCCCCATGTGTCCGAAGTGTGCCAAATATTCTCAGTCATGTAATCTTGATCTCACGGCCGCCATTCATTGTCGTAATTCGGTCCTCATGCTTGCGGCTCTCTTTTCTAGTGCCTTGCGTTGCTTGTTCTCAGATGCCACCATAGCATCTTGCATTTTCTTAATATATTCTATAACCTGTTGCAGCATCTGTTCATAAAACGGACGAAAACGAACACCTAGAGCAAAAGAAAACACATGTTTTAGATACATTTTGTGACCAAATTCATCATAGGATGAAACGGTTACAAAACATCTTGAGTTTTCTTGATTTTCAGAGAAAAAATCAAGATAAACCAAGAAGGAAGTAGGCCGAGATGCAACGGATCATAAAAAGTAAAGCGAACACATGCTTCAATATTAAATCCGGATGCACTTGGGGATGTGTCACTTCATTTTGTTTCTGTTGGAGGCAAAATAAGGGGCAATGAGACTATAAAAAGGGTCACCATTGACTTCGAGATGTAATGGACTACAAGGGAGAATCAAGGCCATGAGAGCGGTCGTCAAGGTTCAATTTCTCATGGCCTTGATTCTCCCTTGTAGTCCATTACATCTCGAAGTCAATGGTGACCCTTTTTATAGTCCCATTGCCCCTTATCTTGCCTCAAACAGAAACAAAATGAAGTGACACATCCCCAAGTGCATCCGGATTCAATATTGAAACATCTGTTTGCTTTACTTTTTGTGATCCGTTGCATCTCGGCCTACTTCCTTCTTGATTTATCTTGATTTTTTCTCCGAAAATCAAGAAAACTCAAGATGTTTTGTAACCGTTTCATCCTATGATGAATTTGGTCACAAAATGTATCTAAAACATGTGTTTTCTTTTGCTCTAGGTGTTCGTTTTCGTCCGTTTTATGAACAGATGCTGCAACAGGTTATAAAATATATTAAGAAAATGCAAGATGCTATGGTGGCATCTGAGAACAAGCACAGACGACCATCTCAGTTTTAGGTAGGAGAGCGAGTATGGGTCAAGTCATCTGAACCGGGCCAAAAATTGGGAATCTCACGAAAACTAATGCCGCAATATTTCGGTCCATGGGAGGTCCTAGATATAGTCGAGGATGAGATAGACGAACCCTCCTATGTAATTCGCATCCCTACTCACTTATGCACACACCTAGTCTTTCACGCCTCCAAGCTGGCACCTTTTGCAGAGACAACCCAGTTCCCTTCCAAACGATCAATGCTGCCCCCAACCATTGATGGCGAAGTCGACATCGACAAAATTGTGGAGCACCGGGTGATACCAGTGCCTAAACCTCTCGGTAGAGGCCGCCCTCCTAAGTTGAGGATGCAGTATCGTGCCAGATTCAGACACCGTACTGATCCCAGTGAAGATCGGTGGTTTACCAGAGAAGAACTCCAACAAACAACACCCCAAGTGATTGCAGGCGATGAAAGAGGACTCGAAGGATAGATGCCTGCAGATTAAAGGACTTCTCAAAGGACTATCGCAGTACAGGAGGAGGGAATGCGAGGATTTGACTCCTCGGCAGGCCTAAGGGGCCCTTTACACAAGGGCGCCCGCCCTAAGTAAAGGCCGACCTAACAAATCGAAAGAGGGCCTATGCTGTCAATTTCGTATTTGGGGTTCAGGCAGTTGTCTCGCGTTAGTTGGTTCAGGGAACCCAGGTCCCGAGCAGCAAATACTTTCCACGACCTTTTAGGGCTTTTCCAAAATGCAGGCCCTGGGCCGCATTCGTAGCAGTATACACAGAGAGTTGGGAGGCGTAACTGAACAAGGCCCAGCAGCAGCAGCAAAGGCCCGACCACCTGGGGCCTACCGGAAGCGTCTAGGCACAAGCCCAGCCCAACAAGGCCGAAGGCCAGACATACTCTTTCCATATGGGAAAGAGCTCGCTGCCTGGAGGCTCATTCGGGCACTTGCCAGTTTGCGGCAACAGTGTTGGAGAGGACACTCGCGGGCTGCTGCTAGCGCTAGGGCAAGGTGCTGCTCGCGTGCGGTCGTGTAGGAAGAAGGGCGTTGCTGTGGGCAGTGCCATAGCCCAACTTCCATAGCTGGTTGGGCTTGAACGAACAGCAAGGCGCAGTGGTGGTCTTCTGGTGTAAAGAGGGAAGATGTGGGTAAAGACGAGGGGGAGAGAGATAGAGATGAGGAGAATGATGTGAGGGCTCATACCTGGTATTGGCGATGGTCCGCATTGTGCGAAATCTTCATGTACTTCGGTGGTTGCTGACGTAAACAGTTGCATTGTCAATTCGCAGGCAGATAGTAGCTGTGTGGGGAGTAGTCTGGGCGTCGAGCGCCAAGTAGGGGGAAAGGCCTGGACACTTGGTGATGACGAGAGTAAGCTCTCATTGACATTTGGTTTCGGTATTTCGGTTCTCCATTGGTGTAATATCGGCGCAATGTTGCTTTGTGGACACTGTGGGACTTTCTGGCTTTCAATGTGATTGTGCAATCTGGATTCTGTCATCTCGCTATTGCTCATTTTCCTTGCAAATGTAACGAGTTCCGAAGCGATCCTCAGGTGAATAACTGACATAACCAAGCGGCGAGGCGTCAATGGCCGTAATCCATGCACACCCGAACGCAAGTACAAGAAGTTTCTCAAAAGCTCAAAACATGAGAAGATTCGTATTGCTTCAGAGTAAGAAGCAGGATGAAAAACACCGAAGTGAGACACTCTAGGTGGAAAAATGACGACTTGTGCCACACAACTCCTCGTAGTCAACGAATTTCATTTTTGGTTTTGAATGTCATGAGGAGTTCCGAAGCGATCCTCAGGTGAATAACTGACATAACCAAGTGATGAGGCGTCACTGGTCGTAATCCATGCACACCTGAACATGAGTACAATAAGTCTCTCAGAAGCTCAGAACATGAGAGATTAGTATTGCTTCAGAGTAAGAAGCAGGATGAAAAGCACTGAAGTGAGACGCTCTATGCGGAAGAATGATGACTTGCACCACGCAACTCCTCGGAGTGAACAAAACCCTTAGACTGCTCTGGCAGCACACCTATGTCTCGTTTCAGCCACATCTAGAACCGGCGTCCTCAGGGGGGTGGCATGCCCTCAACCCAAAGTTGTCTGTATTGCAATTCTGCACTGCATATATTTTTGTTTTTTTAATTAAGGGCCCATGCTAATCTTCTGTGTATCGTTCCAATAATACAACATATTGTTCTTCTGAACTGCTGGTTCTTTTGTCTTTTCTTTTGGCATTGGGGCTGCCTGGGGCGTCCTGGGACCTGCCCGCACTGGCTCGGCCTTGGGCTGCCCAAGGCTCATAACTCCATGAGTACCGTCAATTCTTGTGTATAGTTCCTTGGAGTGCAATACGAGGCTACTACAGGAGGCTGCTTGTATCGCCTCAGGCAGCAAGACTCCGACGGATGATTAAACCCAAAAAAAAAAAGAAAAAAAAAAGCAATGGCACACAGAACAGCAAGAAAGTCTTCACCAGATAGAATGTAACAAGCTAGAAATAGAAAAACGCAATGACTGCAGGGGTTACTGCAATAGGAAAGAAAGACAACGTCCGAAGGAGCTACTGCAGTATAAGCAAGAAATTACCGGACGTACTGTAGTAAGAAAAAGTCAATCTTATTCGCTACTTTGCACCCAATCCCAAGCTGCCCAGGTGGGGAGGATTAACCCTGCCATTATTTACTGAGGCATTGGCCATCCTAGATCTGATCTCACGATCTCCTGTCGGAGAGGCGAGGATCTGTCAATTTTTGTTTCACTCCACAATCATCATGTCAACTGTTCACCCCACACCGACGTCTTCCTCAACCACTGGCTCTGCCTCAGACTCAGCCGCAGGCTCTTCCTCAGCCTCTGTCCCAACCCCTGGTCCAGTGTCAGGAGCGACTTTACGCTCCAAAAGAGCTCGCAACACAAACGATCAAGACCCAAGTCAAGAGGTGCTCAACCTCATGATAAAAGAAACATCCATCAAACCAGTGATCACTAAAAAAAATCGGCAAGGACCCATCCCAAGCTCCCCAGGTGGGGAGGATTAACCCCGCAATTATTTATTGAGGCATTATCTGATCTCATGATCTCCTATGGGAGAGGCGAGGATCTGTCAATTTCAATTTCATTCCACAATCATCATTTCGATTATTCACCCCACACCAATGTCTTCCGCCTCAACCACTGGCTTTGCCTCAGGCTCAGCCGCAGGCTCTGCCCTCAGCCTCTGTCCCAACCCTTGGTCGAGTGTCAGGAGCGACTTCAAGCTTCAGAAGAGCACGTAACACAAACGATCAAGACCCAAGTCAAGAGGTACTCAACCTCATGATAAAAAAAACGTCCATCAAACCAGTGATCACTAAAGTAGTAGTGAAAATCGCAAGGACGAAGAAGTAGAAGTCGAAGTCTGTGCATGCCCAAAAAAGCATCTACCCTTGTTAGACGAATTCCACGAAAAACACGCAGTCGTCTGCTCCTTCCCAGCAAAATTGAAACAACTACCGCCCACAAAGAAAAGGAAAAGGGTTTGTAACGCTCTCCAGAACATGGAGAACCTGCGGGACACTGTTCCCAAGATTGCCTTACGACAAAGAGGGAAAAACGTTGTCACAGTGTTGTGTGCTGAACTAGAATACGCAGTCTGCCTTCTCTCAGTACAGGCCCTCTACTGCAAAGGATCGGTGGTCTCCATCTCAAAATGGAGACCAAACAGGGCAGCAAAACAAGGCACCTCGAAGCATCGACAGACATTGATGTACAAACACTTATAGATCCAGTTTGACAACTTGATGGACGAAGTACACCAGCTTGTAGAGGACAGGTTGAAAGAAGCCTACCCTCAGTACTTGCTGGTCGAATGGGTCTCTTAAGCTCTAGGCTTCCTTGCCTCTAGTGCCAACTCGAGAATAGCATGCATTTAACTCAAAGGAAACAACACACCTGACCTGCCTGACAAATAGTTTTTTTAGAGCAGATCAAAAGGCCACAACAGTTTGTATCTCCACGAAGGCAAACCCTGTGTCATTGCGTTGCTTCAAATGCAGGATCAAGGGACGCATGGGGAACAACCCTCTTTGTTCCCTGGACACGAAAGCAGGGGAAGGCGGAAGGTTGCACCCCTCAATGTTGGTCGAAGCAGATGCAATGAAAGGCATCTGGATCATCAACGACCTTGCCTACGCGGGCTGGGTTTTTAACGACCTCAAAGATAGCCTAGCGTGGATATGGACACTAGCAGACCCAGAACCAGCATGCAAACCAGATGTCTTCCCCCCACACGAAAGCAAATGGCAAAAGGAGGCGGCAAAAGGAATGACAGATCCACACACATGTATGAAAATGTCACTCTATACATCGCTGATCACCTTGAACAGACAATGCAAAAAAAACAGATCTTCAGCGATGTGCGTAACATAGGACAAGGGGCAGAAAAATCCTACCTCGAAATCCCACAAACCAAAAACGAACTGGAACTAAAGAACACAAACAAGGGCAAAAAGAATGATTTGGGCTCACCGGAAAGAAAGAGCAGGAACGAAGAAGATGATCCCAAAGAAATAAGCAAATCTCCAGACACCAAGAAAAGTAGAGACAACATCACTTTAAGATCAGGGAAAGCGAAATGCACCTGGACATAGCACCACCGACGAAATCAGCAGCAACCAGCCAGGCTACAACGTCCGAAGAAGACTCAGGCAGCGCCCTCGAATGGTTGGATGAATACATAGATTCGTTGAAGGCACGCATAGAATTGGACTTGTAAATCAGGCTGGCACATGCCAGGCACATCAGTATCTTGAAGAAAGAGTCAAATGCAAATGTCACAGTTGGATTCCCAACTACCCCTAGTCGCTATGAAGCGCTGCCAATAGACAACACCTTCTCTGAATTCTTGGCCCTGCAATACGCTGACCAGCACAATGATGCAATGGGAATCGATACCACCACAGGAACTTCACACACAGTCCCACAATCAAGTGAGCAACCAAACGAGTGACCCGGCTCATACCTGCGCGACGACACAGTTATCTCGGCCCTAAGTGAGGATGAGTCATCAACGACCAGCAACATTGAGGAGCAAGAAACAAAGGAAACTAAAATGATCTCTGCTGAAGCAAAAAAACAACTTGAAGAAGGGGAAAAAAAAACATATCGCCATTCTTGAGAGATACCTGCAGGAATAGAACCTGGAGCTGGGAGCAGAGACTATTCCCTCAACAAAATTGCAGACCAAAACCCCCAGGATCTGATAGTGGCAGCCACAATTGATGCACGGACCATGCACGAACCCTCTCACCCACGATCCCATGCTTGCCCTTCCGCTAAAAAGGAATGGCAGATTGCAGTCCGGCCCTTGTTGGGCATTATCACAGCACAAGATTATCACAACACAAGACACACAAACGTCCCAACTTCGCGAGGACAAACATCTCAGATGATCGCCCCCTGGCCATGAAAGTGATCGAGCACGACAACCTGTACGTGTTCTAGGAAAGACGACAGCGGGGAAAGACATTACAACGACCTGAGACCAATTCTGGTCCTATACGACCAGCAGGCTCAACTGAGGGAGGGCCGGGCATGCAAATCTTGGGAGATGATCTGCGAGATTCCCTACTCACTACTGGGTCACAAAGATGAAGTCGATAGAATCGCCTTCAGCACAACGACTTTCATGAGAGGGGAATGGTTGGGCAAGGATGAGGAGGAGACTCTAGAGCAGCTAAAGAAGGACAAGGAGAAGAAGGAAGAGGAAAAAAAAAAGGAGATAGGGAAGAAGACCCCCCTTCCCTCTACCCGAGCCAAGCATCAATCCCACATTAGGTCTAACCGTTCCAAACAATAATGGAAGAAAATTCCAACAGCCAATGTGATGGTGGGACAAACAATAACGCAAAAAGATTCAGACCCACCATCGAAACTAATATCCTCAAGGAAATCAGAAGACAACCTGAACTAACTTGTGTGTCATGGAACATCAACGATCTGACCTCCATTTTAGACAACCCAATCATATAAAGGAATCTCACTGAAACCATAGGTTGGTTTGACCCTAACCCGCTAGACATAACATGCCTCCAAGAAACACACCTAACCAACAGTAGTGAACATCACAAATTACAATTAGCCATCACTAGGAAACTAACCTACGTCAAAACGTCCTTCTGGGCCAAAGCTGCAAAAACGGTTCAGCAGGAAGAGTTATCCTCATTAAGCAAAGCAATAAAAATGCTGAATGTCAACCAAGACAATACCTCAGGCAAATGGATTAAATTGGACATCAAAATCAAAGAAGAAGAGATGTCCATCATAGGGATTTACGGCCCGAACACTCCACAAGACAAACCCCCTTTCCTACTCACGATTGAACAACACATCCCCTCACTAATATCCAACATCATCATGGGAGATTGGAAATCAGTTCAGAACCCCAATCTAGATAAAATTTCACACTCTCAAGATCTCACACCTCAAACTAACACCGCTGACCTCAACGACTTTATAACCAGGAAAAACCTATTAGACCCATACCGCCTCCTATATCAAGAAAATAAGAGATACTCCTGCATCAGAAAAACCTCACAGGGGCGAACATCTTTTTTCCATAATAGACTTCTTCCTCACATTAGACTTCTTCGTCACATCAGACTCACTATGAGGGGCCATACAAGACTGTACCATCCATGACAGCCCATATCATAAGGGATTGGACCACAAAGCCATATCCCTTGCCATCAGACTTACTAAGGAGGGTTACATAGGTAAAAGCTTCTACCGCTTCAACAATACCCTCCTCACCAGCCAAGCCTTTCAATACGAGTTACAAACACTACTAACCTCACAAGCACAACTACAACCCAATGAAGATGTACACACTAAATTCCCCCAAATCGTTAAAAACATTAGCACAAAAACAACATAAATATCCATAAGACTAGCGTCATACAAAAAAAAAAAAAGAGGAGACCCTTAAAAAACGTGATAGAAATAGCATAATTGAACCTACAGAAACATCTTAAAGCAGAATTCTAGGTAGAATTACTCGCCAAATCTAAGGAAGAATTGGTCGAATGGACTAAACTAAAGCTCAACAACCTCCAATTAAGAGTCGGGGTAAAAAACTGGAAACTGAACGAAAAAATGTGCAAATTCTTCTTCCAGAAGATCAAAGCCAATTCCAGAAACTCAAAGTAAATGCTTACAGGACGAGAACGGTAACCCAACCACGGAAATAACAAAACTAGTTAGCATGGCAACTACCTTCTACACAAATCTGTATACCTCCACAACCTTTAACAACTCAACAAATAGAGAAAGAGAGAAATTCGTATCCCACCTAGACCAATCCATCTCATCAGAAATGGCCAAAACACTAGAAGAACCCATATCATTAAAAGAATTAAACAAAGCCCTTAGCGACCTCAAACCCAACAAAACCCCAGGAAGAGACAACCTCTCTAAGGAATTTTGGATGGCAGGTTGGAACACCCTAGGCCAACTCATCCTTAGGTTCCTCATCGAAGCACGAGAGGAAGAAACACTAGGCACATACCTGAGTACGGGGGTGTTGACACTTCTATACGAAAAGGGAAACAGAGAGGACATAAAAAACTGCAGATCCATCTCACAACTAAATGTAGCTTACAAGATCCTAGCTAAACTCCTAGCCACCTGAATAAACAGGATCACAGGAGGATGCTTCCACCTAGATCAGTCAGGTTTCATTCCAGGAAGACTCATCTTGGACAGCGTATTGTCTCTCTGCGAATCCACATGGATAATTAACCAAAAACGGATCGCAACAACCATCCTCTTCTTCGACTTTGAAAAAGTGTATGACCAAGTTAATTGAGACTTCCTTCAGACCAGCATGGAAAAAATAGGAATGGGTCCTATCTTTCGAAAATGGGTGAGAATACTCTACAACGACGCACAAGGGATAGTTCAAGTCAATGGCTTCCTTCCGAATCCCTACCCAATGACAAGGTCAGTAAGACAAGGGGACCCACTAGCAACACCAATCTTCCTTTTTGTCATGGAGGCCATCACCGCCTTCCTGAGAAAGGACATATCCATATAAAGGATAGAGAACATCACGAACAAACGTGGTCAATCCCTTCACATGCCTACTACTCTCCTACTCGTTGATGATTACAATACTGATCAGTGCATCAAACTCCTCCTTTCAAGCCCTGACAGGAGTGCAATGCAAGCATTCCAACTGGCCTCAGAAATGGAAGGCAATTGGATCAAAACAATAGGTTGGTGGACCCCAAAAACACCCCCTCCCATAGAGCTAACCCCGACAGGATTACAATGGACAAATCTCGACTCACCAATCCATTTCCTAGGCATCAACCTTAATCTCAAGCATGTCACCAAATATCGACAGCCACACTCTCATCTTCAATTGATAATAGGATGCAGACCTGGAAAGCCACACATACTTCCCTTCTAGGTAGGGTACTGGCACCTAAATAATTCGATCCTAGTAATGATGTGGTATTCTACCTCCATATGGTTCCCAGCTACTGACTTTCAAAGTCAGTTGAAGAAAAAAACAGCAGCATTCCTATGGACATGTAATCCAGATAAGCAACACTTTATACACAAAGTGGTCTGGCAGATAGTCACCAGCCCAAAAAGCGGAGGGGGCTTAGGTCTTGTAGATCCAACCTGTCAAATTCAGGCTTTACAAATCAAATGGGTCATATGATTAGCCCTTCAGGACAATTTGCAATGGACCCCATTAGCCCTAAATCACATAAGAGAACTTGCACCATTTACTTCCCCACCCAACATGACAGTCTTCTTCTGGATTTTGAACAAATTTTGGCCACTTCCGAAAGGGAAACAGAGACAATCCGACCAAGTATTCTATCCAAACACCAACGACAGCCCCCAGACTAAATCCCTCTGGTAGCAAATTCTACACGCCTGGAGAATCATCTTCCTAGAGAACAGAACAGGTCCAAAGAGAAAAGACGAAGTCCTTAAACAACCCGTCTTTGGCAACCCACTAATCAAGAACGATAAAGGGGAAAGCCCCCCACTCTCGAAGTCAGATCCCATATGGGGGCACTGGCTTGAAAAGGGAATATGGCAAATTAAGCACATCTGGAACGATCCAAACAAAACTTGAAAATCAGAAAGAGACCTACCAGGAAACCCGGTAAGTTGTATCAATATAAAAAGCAAAGCAGAAGGAGCATTCAAAAACAACAACTTGAAAAGAATCAAAATCATAGAAGGAGAAAGAAAAAGAGTCTATAAACCCCACATTTGCATTTGTGATCTAAAGATCGGTCCTACGGCATGGACATGGAACTTCTCTTCTGGTTCCACCTCCATCTCAAACTTATGTAAGCTAATTGACTATACACCCAAACTAGGTTATCGACTCTTCACCAAACCCATATCAATATCCAATACAATGCACAATAGGTGGACAAAGGAGGAACCACAACTAACCAACACTCACTTCAAACTTCCTTCGGCTACAGTATTCTCCACAAGAGTTGTTACGCTAGCCAGCCTGAAATGGCTAATATCCTTCAGAGCAGTCCCAGTAAACCAATGGTTGGCCAACAAACGCAATCAAGGAAACAGATAGGAACAGGACTCCTGGTGCAAGGTATGCAACCTCGATACCCCTAAATCCCTGAATCACTGTTTCATGGTTTGCCCAAAGGCCAGATCCCTCTGGCAAGCTCTTGAATCATCATGGCTTAAAATCTCAGACTCTCCCCTTCTAATCAACCCTGCCACACTATTCTTTGACCTCGAACAATCAACCCCACTCAAAGGCTTCGAAGCCTCCCTCTCCTCCCAAATCAAGAAAAGCACCCTATGGGCCATATGGAAAAACAGATGCGACAAAACCTTCAATGACCGACTCACCACCTCAAAAAATCCACTCATTATCGTGAAACAACTAATAGCCACCGAAATCCACGCCCTCTGACCTGCAATTGCTACAGCGTAGCCTTCATTTACTGAATAAAAAAAAAAACCTTTTACGCGATTATTGTCACTTCGCCATATTTGTGTTAATTCAGTCCAAACTAGTTTATTTTTGCATATCCTTTTTATTTGTTTAGGCAAAATCATTTTTGGTTCACCAAATAACCAAATAATCAAAAAGTTGTCAACCTCCAAACTAGGCAATGGGCTACATGGCACAATCAACAGCGACAAACTAACTCTCAAAATTTGGCTAACCATAACACAGATATAAAGCACCTCTACACCCCCCGTATCCCACACACATCTCCCTCCCCCCCCCCCCACGTGGCCCTCCCCACGCGACTGCGTAGTCATGATCTTGGTGGGGCCGCGCGCCCCCCAGCTTTGGGAACAGAGAGGCCACTTCCTCCCCTTTGTGCCCCCCCCCCCCCCCCCAAAAGCGTCAGTCTCCACACCACCACAATCTCCTACTACTCCCCCCCGCAACATCCTCCTCACATTGCACCATGGCTAACTAAAAACCCCAAACCCAGCCACCCCTTAAACCTCCACACACCCCCTAGCAAGAATACGTTCACCGAAATCCAAACAGACCCCTTTCAAGCATCACCTAGAAATCAGACCACCCCCAGCTTCCATATCAGGCTAAAATGTAGAAACGACCACCAGAGACAGGACAAAGACAAAGGAGTCTTAAACCACCAGTACTTGGCCCAGCTATCAAGTCCGAGCCTCAGCCGACCGGTATGCCGAGCCTTGCCGAAGCTCGAACTACCGGGCACTAGCTTCCCCTACCTGGTTGCAGAAAAACACGGAAAAGAGAAGACAAAAAAAAAAAAGAAACACAAAACGCAAAAATGCAACAAGAGAAATACGGGATACTTTATTTTAGGCAAAAGAAGACAAACAAAGAAAACAAACGGTCCCTCTGCCACTCTCGAAATATGCAAAACGAGAGGGAATCTTCCGCTAGAACATGGAAAGATACACCGCTATGGTTTTTGTCTTCACAAAATTTGTGGCACGACAGCCGGCTGGCTGCTTGGAGCACCCCACACAGCCTGGCGACTGACTCTCTCTCTCTCTCTCTGTGTGTGTGTGTGTGTGTGTGTGTGTGTGTGTGTGTGTGTGTTGACGTGTGCACAGTAGCGAAAAATCATGGTGGTGTATCGTTCCATGTTCTAGCGGAAGATTCACTCTCGTTTTGCACATTTCGAGAGTAGCGGAGCGGCATGGCTCTCTCTCTCTCTCTCTCTCTCGTGGTGCGTGTGCGCGCGCGCGCGCGAGAGAGAGAGAGAAAGAGAGAGAGAGAGAGAGAGAGAGAGAGAGAGAGAGAGAGAGAGAGCCGCTCCACTACTCTCGAAATGTGCAAAACGAGAGTGAATCTTCCGCTAGAACATGGAAAGATACACCGCCATGATTATTGTCTTTTGTGCACGTCGAGAGTAGTCGGCTCGTTGATGCCTCTCTCTCTCTCTCTCTCTCTCTCTCTCTCTCTCTACGGCACGCCTATGACACCCGTTTCTTTTCTTTGTTTTTGTTTTTTTTGTTAGTGTATTTTTTTAAATTCTTTTTATTACAATTCGTAGGTGACATCCTGTAGTTGGCGGGCCCCGGCCAAGAAGCAACGACTGGGCCTTCCCTTGCATGTCGAGAGTAGTCGACTCGTTGATGCCTCTCTCTCTCTCTCTCTCTCTCTCCCTCTCTCTCTCTCTCTACGGCGCGCCTATGACACCCGTTTCTTTTTTTTGTTAGTGTATTTTTTTTTTTAATTCTTTTTATTACAATTCGTAGGTGACATCCCGTAGTTGGCGGGCCCCGGCCAAGAAGCAGCGACTGGGCCTTCCCTTGGCCGACCTCCGCAGGCACGGCCGGCAGCCGATAGCTGGGCCAAGTACTGGTGGTTTAAGCTAGGGTTTAGGGTTCTAGCACCAAATGCAGGATAAGACCAGATTCCCAGTAGAACAGGCTAACTTAGGCAGGGGCAAAGAACGCCTGAGGAGGGTGTGATTGTCTTAGTAAGGGGACGCTGGCCCCGGTTTCCAGCGGGTGCAGCTCCCCGCCAATATATTGGAGCCATCCATATAGAAGCCTACTGACGGAGGCTAATCGTGTCACCTTGGGTAGCAGGCCTCCAACGGATGATTAAACCAAAACCAAACCAC
>BFEA01000154.1:752172-777406 GCA_003427395.1 Chara braunii | reverse complement strand
CACAACACACATGAACTTGACAATGAGAAGATTGAACTAGTGAAAAGGGACACACACATGGAGGAGAGATCAACTAAGTATGAACCGGAACATCACAACACACATGAACTTGACAATGAGAAGCTAGAACTAGTGAAAAGCACATGCACATAGTGGAGAGATCAACTAAGTATGAACCAGAACATCACAACACACATGAACTTGACAATGAGAAGCTAGAACTAGTGAAAGACACTTGCACATGGAGGAGAGATCAACTAAGTATGAACCGGATAATCACAATATACATGAACTTGACAATGAGAAGATTGAACTAGTAAAAAGGCACATGCACATGGGAGAGAGATAAACTAAGAACATCACAACACACGTGAACTTGACAATGAGAAGCTAGAACTAGTGAAAGTCACTTGCACATGGAGAAAAGATCAACTAAGTATGAACCGGAACATCATCATGTGAGAGTTGACCCATGTATGTGAGCGAGACTTGCTCAAACACATGCTCATGGCTCATGTATGCAACCAAGTTTGAAATAGAATGCCATCATGCGAGATTGAGCCATGTACGTGAGTGAGACTTGCTCAAACACATGCCCATGGCTCATGCATGCAACCAAGTTTGAAATAGACTGCCATCATGTGAGAGTTGAGCCATGTATGTGAGTGAGGCTTGCTCAAACACATGCCCATGGCCCATGCATGCAACCAAGTTTGAAATGGAATGTCATCATCTACTATGTGAGTGGGGAGCACAAGCTAGACTAGTCCCAAAACACAAGTCTTGAGCACGAAATCACTTATGGAAGAATCAGATTTATTTCCTACTAGCATATGGGTGAGAATCAAGACTTTCATTAGACCAAATCACAAGTATCGAGCATGAGATAATCCATAGAAGAATCGGAGCACTACCTACCAGTGTATGAGTGGAAAGCAAGAGTTACACTAGACTATATCACAAGATTTGAGCAAGAGATCAACCATGGAAGAATCGGAGCATCTCCTACTAGCATATGAGTGAAAAGCAAGATCTACATTAGACCAAATCACAAGTACTGAGCATGAGATCATCCATGAAAGAATTGGAGCATCACCTACTAGTAGTTTGTTATGCAAAAGTTACACTAGGCCAAATCACATGATTTGAACATGAGATCATCCATAGAAGAATCGGGGCATCTCCTACGAGTGTGTGAGTGAAATGCAAGAGTTACACTAGGCTATATTACAAGATTTGAGCAAGAGATTATCCATGGAAGAATCGGAGCATCTTCTACTAGCATAAAAGTGAAAAGCAACATCTACACTAAAATATTTCCTTGATTAGTGCTAACACATAATTCATTAATGTGATTTACTAGGAAAAGGTTTATGACTATAGCAATTGGAAAATCCTTTGACGAGTCGAAAGACATATTTGAAACAATGGATGATACAGTTATTCATTGACTGAAGTTAATGAATCTAAGTTAATTGATTCAAACAACCACATAAAGAGTGAGTTGACCAAATCACAAGTATTGAACATAAGATCATCGATGAAAGGATCGGAGCATCTCCTACTAGCATGTGAGTGATAACAAGATCTACACTAGGCTATATCACAAGATTTGAGCAAGAGATCATCCATGGAAGAATCGGAGGAGCTCCTATGAGCATGTGAGTAAAAAACAAGATCTACACTAGTCCATATCACAAGATTTGAGCAAAAGATCATCCATGGAAGAATCGCATCTCCTACTAGCATGTGAGTGAAAAGCAATATCTACACTAGGCTATAGCACAAGATTTAAGCAAGAGATCATTCATGAAAGAATCGGAGCATCTCCTACTAGCATGTGAGTGAAAATCAAGGGTTACACTAGGCTATATCACAAGATTTGAGCAAGAGATCATCCATGGAGGAATAAGAGCATCCCTTACTAGCGTGTGAGTGAAAAGCAAGGTCTATACTAGACCAATTCACGAGTAATGGACATGAGATCATCCATGAAAGAATCGGAGCACCTCCCATTAGCATGTGAGTGAAAAGCAAGCTCTACACTAGACCACATCACAAGTAATGAGCATGAGATCATTCATAAAAGAATCGGAGCATCACCTACTAGTGTGTGAGTGAGAAACAAGAGTTTGAGTAACCCACATCACAAGTGTTGAGCATGAGATCATCCATAGAAGAATCGGAGCATCACCTGCTAGTGTGTGAGTGAAATGCAAGAGTTACACTAGGCTATTTCATAAGATTTGAGCAAGATATCATCCATGGAAGAATCGGAGCATCTCCTATTAGCATAGGAGTGAAAAGCAAGATCTACACTAGGCTATATCACAAGATTTGAGCAAGAGATCATCCATGGAAGAATCAGAGGATCTCCTACTAGCATGTGAGTGAAACGCAAGAGTTACACTAGGCTATATCACAAGATTTGAGCAAAAGATCATTCATGGAAGAATCGGAGCATCTCCTACTAGCATATGAGTGAAAAGCAAGATCTATACTATACCAAATCACAAGTATTGAGCATGAGATCATCCATAGAAGAATCGGAGCACGACCTACTAGTTAGTGAGTGAAAAACAAGAGTTTGAGTAGTCCAAATCACAACTGTTGAGCATGAGATCATCCATAGAAGAATCAGAGCATCACCTACAAGTGTGTGAGTGAAATGCAAGAGTTGAAGTAGCCCAATAGGAAGATGATGATGAACAAGAAGAAGGAGGAGAGGAAGAGGAAGATGAAGAAGAAGAAGAGGAGGGGGAAGAAGAAGAAGAAGGAGGGGAAGAAGAAAATGAAGAAGAAGACGAAGAAGCAGCATCCTCTTTCTTCCACTCACCTGTTAATGTCTTGGAGATGGAGTCTCAATCTTGATGAGGCTTTTTCCTCCTTGCACAAAACACCTTCTTGGCTATGGCCTCCTCCTTCTTCAAGCCTCTCTCCTTCCTCTCTCACTTTCTCCCAAGTTACCACAAGCTCCAATCACCATAGCTATAGAGTCCTCCTCTCTAGGAGGGCAAATGGGGCTCCCTCCAACCTCTCTCTCTTCCTCACACCCAGGGGGCTATGGCGGATCACCTCCCTAGGGCCAGTCTCACTACCACTAGTTTCTAGAGCTCCTCTCCCTAGCTCATAGCCTCCACCAAGCTCCTAAACTGGCATGGGTTCCCCTCTCCTCTCTCCAAGTGAAAGAGTGCTCCTATGAGCTCACTTGGGCAGCATGGGCACTCCTCATGTGAAAGTGGCGGACTGAATTCCCAGCTTATGTAGGCTGAAACCAGCAGGCCGGCCAGCCCATGGGCCTCCCCATGTGCCTTGAGGTGAACCAAGGTACCCCCAAGGCAAAATTCTACTACTAGGCTCTTCCGGAGGTACCCGGGCCTCTTTTTGGCCAAGTACATGCAGTCCGAGTGGTTGGTACCAACTCGGATTGCCTCTTGGCCTACTTCGGTCTCCTTTTCACCTCAAAAATGTTGCCCCTTGGGTCCTAATGCCCAAGGGGCAACTTTACTTGAGAGAAAAAGGCCTAGTGGGCCTTTTTCTCGATTTTTTCAGTTTGTACCCCATTTTCGGTAGACCGAGATATTTTTCCATGCAGCGACACATTTTTAGACTTGGATCTGGCTGAGATCCAAGGCCAACAATATTTCGTGTCACCCCCAAGTAGCCCTTGCTTCAATTTTGAGCCCCTAAGTCCACTTTTTTAATTTTTGGTGCATCTGGATCTCTTTTTGGGCCAAATTCACAGTTTTGTCTTTTTCCCTCTTTTGTTTCTTTCCATTTTGGGCTGCCACATCATTCCGGAGCTAGCCGTTTTGAGCTGGCCCACAAAAAACGGCTAGTTCCTCTCCACCATGAGATCTAATCTCAGATCCATGGTCCAAAAGAAAACCGGTCATTTCTCTTTTGCATTTTCTTTCATTTTCTTCTTTTCAATTCAGATTTTATTGAGATATGGCCCCAAGGGTCATATCTCTGCAATCCAGATTGCCCGCCCTCATTCTAGGAGGGATGAGGTCACAGTTGGGACCTGCCAATCCCAATTGTGCAGGTCCCAATAGGCCGACACGCTCTCCTCCACTCTTTTCTCCCTTTTTGTCTCATTCTCCCTCAAATTTCTCTCATTTTTCTTTCTTTTTATTTTATTTCAGTTGTGAGCGGTTGGATCGGGTAAAAGGATGTTACCCAACCGGCCTGCAGCTGGAGAGGACGGGACCGGACAACGGTGTCCTTGATTTCCTTGAGACCCGCCTAATCGTGAGCGGACCACCTGCTAGGATTCTGATGTCCCACAAGTTCAGGAATGCAGACTCAATCTCGGAGGACAAGCCACTGAGGTTTAGAACCTACAAAGACTTTGTGACATTCGGGACGAAAATTGCTACATATAGCACTGTCTCTAACGCGATCCTCAGGATTGTCAGTAACTTCAACGATCGAGGGATAACCTGCCTAAATGTTATTACCTTAGCTGAAGAGCTATGGAAATTGGGGTACCCGGGGAAGGTTGTACTTGCTGGGTTGAACTGGATGAGGCGGAGGACCAGGGAGGAGTTCTCGGATGCATTAGCAAGACTTATCAGCCAATGGGTCTCTGAGAGAAAAGGCCCATGCCTTCGTAGTTTGCTATAGCCCTTGGCATAGGTAACCTGCTGGTCTGTGGCAGTAGTGGCAGCAGTGAAACTTTGCCCCAGGTAATATGGTCACACTGCATGTACGTGGGCATGTTCCGGAACGAATAACAATGTTCAGAGCACGTTTGTATAACCTACGATGTGGTGGCATTTGGGGAGTTTTGCCCTAGTCAATACTGCCAGGCTGCCATGCTCTGTCGACACATACCTGGGCATGTACCGGGACGAAGGCGCGGTAGTGTTCAGAGCACATTTTTTCGCTGGACTCTACGTTGGCGAGTATGTGGATCTAGAACTCAGCAGGGCCAGTGACGTCTGCTGGCCTGGTATCTTGAAATCTAAGTACTTTTGTCACTTTTCGAACAGGCAGATAGTACGAGACTGCCGGAGGGAGTGTATCCGACGAAGATCCGGGATATCTCCTGCGGGCGACAGCAACTTTGGCCACACATTCGGTGAGAGCTGGCCTTGGCGAAATGCGTTTTTCAACCTGTTGGCGGTATCTGGGGCGGGTCATTGGCCCTAGGGGTGTTGCCACCCTAGTAGACTTGAACCTGGACAAAGAGTTGAGGATGTTTTCAGTACCAGTCCTCACCCTTTCGTCAAATACGTTTTGTTGCAGAAGTAAGCTACAGGGCTCGGTGCCAACTCACGTAGCTTCTGAGTCTGGATAAAGAGTTGAGGATGTGTACCAATCCTCGCCCTTTCGTCAAATATGTTTTGTTGCAGAAGTACGCTACAGGGCCCAGTACCAACTGACGTAGCACCTGGATAATTTTTGTTTAGCCTTATTTTGTAAGTTTAATTTAATTTATTTTAATGTTTATTTATGATATGATTTGAGGCGGTCGCGCTGCGGACGCACCGTGAACATGATAGTAGAATAGTATTCAAGGAGTAGGTAAGGAAAGTTTCATCAACCTGAGTGGCGTATGAGCAGAAGGGTTGAGATCCTTGATGGTGTTCGGCATCAAGGAGATGTCGGGAGGAAGGTGATAGCGCCATGATAGTAACACTCATGTCATCTTCTTTTTCTCAAAGTTCCATTGTTATTTTATCTTTGCAGGCTGACACACTCTCCTCTACTCTTTTCTCCCTTTTTGTCTCATTCTCCCTCCAATTTCTCTCATTTTTTTTTCTTTTTATTTTATTTCAGTTGTGACAAGTGTCAAACTGCTGTGCACCCTCTCTCTAGGCCTTAGGGCATCATTCAAGGCCAGGTTCATGGCTGGTACTTGGCCGTTATATCTCGGATTTCAACAATGGCACCCCCATGCTCCTAGAGGGTTCCACTTTGCCTCCATTTGTCCAATTTTGAGCTCCCTTTGCTCCGATTTTCTAAGGACAGCCTTTTTCTCATGTTGAGCCTCTTGAGGCTCTATTTTCCCATGCCTTTACTTTTTTTTATCCTCATGACTCTCCCACTTGCCCCCACTAGTGTTTGCACTAGTGGTGCAAATATTTCCCACCATCTAGATCCTTGATCTCAACGGTGCCGTTTGCTTGCACAATTATTCTTTGTGCCTCCTCATGGTTCACTTGGGACATCTCAAGTCCCCGCCAGTTTTCCTCCGTACTAGTTCCGTTTTCTTGTCTCGTCGGCGGTCCCGCCGGCTTGTGTCTCGTTTTTCGACTTTTATTATTTGGACCCACTTGGTCCCCGGCAACATCCCGGGTGGTGTCCCATTTTTTTTATTTTTTTTGACCCCCTTGCCCTTGGTGGTCACAACATCTCTCCCTTAGGTGCCACATGTGTGCCGATTTCTCTCGGTCGTGGGATCTCATCTCACGGTTGCCGTTTATCGTCTCCACATGCCCCATGTCGAAATTGCTCCTTTCTAGCCTTCTGGGCTTGTCGTGGCTCATTTTCCCTTAGCCTAGGCACCCCCATGCAGTCCGTTATTTCTCGGATTGCAGTCATAGCTATTTTCCTAGCCCCACAGCCCCACCACTTGCCCCATGCTAAAAGAAAACAAAACGTTAAATTTCTAAGTCCATCTGGGCTCAATATTGGCTCAGGACGCAACTAAAACATGTGTTTCCTCTTCCCCATGCAATCCGTTTTATTTCGGTTGCATGGGGCCTTGATTTTCTTTGATTTTCTCTGCAAAAATAAAAGAAAATCCAAGTCCATTGCAACCGTCATATTCCAGAATGAATCTGGTCACGGATGTATCTCCCTAAGTGGTCGTTTTTTACCGTTAAGGCATTTTTCTCTTTTCTTTTTTTTTCTCTTTTCTTTTCTTTTCTTTTTCCTCCTGTATTGGACAGTAGGGACCTGTCAGTCCCTACTTGTGGCATTCCCTGCTGACGACCAACTCACTCATTCCCTCGAAGGCTCTTTTTGTCTTATTCTCCCACATTTTCTTTTTTTCTCTCTCTTTTTTCTAGCATGCGAAGTGTCAAGTGGCCGTTAAGGCCCTTTTCTAGCCCCTTCCTCTTAGTTTTGACCCTTCCTATGCCCAAGGTGGAATCCGTTATATCTCGGACTGCAATAATGGTCTTCTCATGCCCATGCGAGTTTTCTTTTACTCCTATTTTTCTCCCACAGTGGCCCCTCCTACTCCGATTTTCTCCCGGAGGCCTATTTTTCACGTGGGGTTTGACTCCATTTTCTTGAGGGAGGTTGATCCGAGATTTTTCGGATTGCTCCCATGCCTCCCACTTCAAGTTTCTTTACGTTTTCTTTTCTTTTCGGCCTTCCCATTTGCTACCGCTAGTGCTTGCACTAGTCGTGCCAATGTTCTTGGTCGTCAAGATTTCAATCTTGACGGTGCACCTTGCCTTTATTATTTTCCCTCATGCGGTGCCGCCGTTTCTTCTTGGGATTTTCACATGTCCTCGCCATTCGTCCCGTCGGCGGTCCCCGACACTTAGTCCCACCGGCCGCAATTGGTCCCACCGGCGGTCCCCGGCACTTTGTCCCACCGGCGGTCCTCAGTACTTAGTCCCGCCGGTGGTCCTTGGCACATTTTACCGCGAGTGCCATTATTTTTACGTAGTCCCACGTGGCCCCGGGCGCCTTTCCCCAAGGTGTCCCACGTTCCTTGGGCGCTTTGCCGGCCCACAATGACCTTTCTCCCTTGTCTTTCTTGCGCCTTGTGCGCGCTTGTTCCTTTGGTCGCGGGGCCTCTAACCCGAGGCTCCTGTAGGTGGCCCCCATGTTGGGCCCTTATTCTCTAGCTCCCTACAGCCTCTGGAGCCGTCTGTCTCTCTTCCTCATTCTCTTGTCGCTGCCGTGCCGTGTTTGCTGGTTCAAGGGTCCTTTGGCGTTAGTCTTGTTGAGTTCCAACGGCCCTCTTGACCTCATGCTATGTTCTATGTGCCCCTGTTCTTGCACTTATTCTCTTGCCGTCGCTGGTTTTCTCCTCTTGTGGTCCTCACCCCAGGGCATTACTCCCTCTTGTGGCCTAATCCTTTGTCTTTTCTCTCTCTTGCCTCCTTACTCCAGATTTCTCTGTCGTGCACAATTCGTCTATATTCAGTCTCTTGAGTGATGGAAGTTATTCGGGACCCACATTCCCCCCACTCATTCGCGATGTCCTCATCGCGCACCAATCTTTTGTTAGTGGGTTTTGGAGGGATAGACGGGAGAGGAGGGTGGAACATCATGGTTGGTTAGTTTGCGAGGGTCCGTTCTGTCTTTTTTTGTTCTTTTCTCGGGTTTCTTCTAGTTTTCGACCCTTGGGAGAGGTGTGTAGGGTCAAGCTTTCTTTGTCCTTCAAGGTTCTCATGTCTCATTCATCACGCTTAGAACATCAAACCTCCCCCTTTCATCTCATTCATCACCCTTAGAGCATCAAGGCCTTCTTTCGTCTCATTCATCACCCGAAGTTCATCAATCCTCCTCTGCTCTCATTCATTACCCGAAGTACATCAATTCTCCTCTCCTCTCATTCATTATCCGAAGTACATCAATTCTTCTCTCCTCTCATTCATTACCCGAAGTACATCAATTATTCTCTCCTTTCGTTCATTACCCGAAGTTCATCAATTCTCCTCTTCTCTCATTCACCCGAAGTACATCAATTCTCCTCTCCTCTTATTCATTACCCGAAGTACATCAATTCTCCTCTTCTCTCATTCATTACCCGAAGTACATCAATCCTCCTCTCAACTTTCCTTTTCTTGTTGCCCCCCCTGCTTTTCCCCCGAGCCTTGCCATCCCAAGCGTCCTTTGGTTGATCCTCCTTCCATCCCGTGCCAACCAGGTCCCTTTTCCGTCTTCCGTCACTCTTAATGCCTCTTCTACTCGGCTCTTTGGCCCGTGCAATCCGTCATCTTTTCTTCATTCTCAAGCTCAACCAAATTCACATGTATTTTTTTCATTTCATTTTGCCCGGCTTTCTCTAGCCTTGCCAATTTGCATGCATGTTACCCTCATTCGACCTTTCTTGTACCCAAGCTCAATTAATTTCACATGCGCGTTACTTGGTCCATTTCATACACATCTTTCTTCTAGACATCTTGCCAGACCTTTCTCAAACTCATGCAAAGTCAATTACACATATATCTCTCTTCTGGGCATCTTGCCAGGCCTTTCCTCAAGCCTACGCAAAACCAATTACACATGCCTTTCCCTTTTGGACATCTTGCCAGGCCTTCTCTCAAGCCCACGCAAAGTCAATTACATAAGCATTTCTTTTCTGGACATCTTGCCAGGCCTTTTCTCAAGCCCACGCAAAGTCAATTACTCATCCATTTCTTTTTTGGACATCTTGCCAGTCCTTTTCTCAAGCCCATGCAAAGTCAATTACTCATCCATTTCTCTTCTAGACCTCTTGCCAGACTTTTTCTCAAGGCCACGCAAAGTCAATTGCTCATCCATTTCTTTTCTAGACATCTTGCCAGACCTTTTCTCAAGCCCACGCAAAGTCAATTATACAACCATTTCTTTTCTGTACATTTGCCAGGTCTTTCTCAAGCCCACGCAAAGTCAATTATACAACCATGTCTCTTCTGGACATCTTGCCAGACCTTTCTCAAGCCCACGCAAAGTCAATTATACAACCATTTCTCTTCTGCACGCTTTTTCATCGGTAGATGGTACACCTTCCCCCCACTCAAATGCGATGTCCCCATCGCACGACTGATTCTCACTTGGAGGTACGCAGACCTTGCCTTGCCATCTGAGTAGACGGATGTCGGCCCATCAACCCCAAAAAGGAAGGGTGATCAGTCCTCCCCCTGTTGATAACTCACCTCATCCCCTACCCTAGTCCGGCGGCCACTTCTCTGGAGATGAACATCGTCATTGAGGTGTCTCCTCGCATCTGTTAGGCGGGTCCAATACCACAAGCGGCTCCCTCGCGAATCGTTCCTCCCAAGCGGTGTTTTCTTGGATCCGGCTTCTTCTTTTAAAGAGAGTTGGGGCTCGCAATTAGTCTGCGAGTGTAGTTACGAAGACCTCGCGGTTCGTCCCGGAACGGTTGTAATGCTCCGTCAGGACGGTGTCACTCGCCCTGTGGTGGTTGCCGCTTCCACCCGGTACCACGCCCGCGCCGCTCCTCTACGGCATGGCGTGTGGTTGGGGAGAAAAAATGAGACTTAGGAAAAGAATGGCTCTCTCGCCCGTTTGGCTCCACGCCCTTGACGTTTAGGTTCTCAACATGAGGCGCAGTTTGAACTCCCCGACTAGAGCTCGTTGTCGGAGTTAGTTCCGGACGACCAACATCAATCAAAGAGAAAGATCCCTTGATCCTTCAACCCTTATCCTTCCTTGTGAGGAATAGGTTGCACTGAGACTTTCCCATGGCGGGTAGAGGTCATGGGGTTGCGGTGCATGCATCACTATCCCCCTTACGTTGAGGTCTGAGACTAGAAAGAAAGGAAAACTCAATCTTTCGCTATTTCCATTGTCGGCCCGACGATCTTTCATCAAATTGCCTAGGGTCCCCTGACTATGCAATGCAATATCCAATCCTCAATCACTCAATCCAATGCCATTTCCAGTCCTTTCTCAGAGCTGGTCCGACAGCCTCTTATCAACAAGGCTACCCCCTTGTGGCCACTCTGGCGGTCGCTTTCTCAATAGCCATCTTTCAAGGGCCGACCCGTCGGCCCACCTTCAATCCTCAACTTTCACATTCCCCAACATCCAATCCTTATGACCGTCCCAACGGTCCATGCCCTTCTCGGCTCAAACCTCGGCCTCTCTTTATCCTGCCCTTCTCATTCCAAGGCATCAGTCTCTCTCATCCATCCTCATGGCTATTTCAATGACCGACCCACCGGCCTTTTCCATCTCACATTGCTCATTCCAGCTCATTCTCAATCAACCTTTTCTCAATCAATTATGCAGGGGACCCCAGTGCCTATTTCGAAAGAAATGACCCTTGTCAGGGTCCATTTCTGAACAACCTAGTTAGGGTTGTTCTTTTCCATTCTCAAATCGAACAGCCTGGTTAGGGTCATTCTTTTCCAATCTCAAGTCGAACAGCCTGGTTAGGGTCATTCCTTTTCGATTATCAAGTCGAACAGTCTGGTTAGGGTCATTCCTTTTCGATTATCAAGTCGAATAACCTGGTTAGGGCTATTCTTTTCCATTCTCAAATCGAACAGTCTGATTAGGGTCATTCCTTTCCATTCTCAATGTTAGTGTCCGAGGGGGTGGGCCTCGAGGACACGGATCCCATTTCTGTCTCGGAGGTTAGCAGGTGGCCATCTCCTTTCAGTTCTTTGCGTGCGGTTCCCTTCATCCATTCTCAAAGCAATTTATTATCCAAGCATACATCCGACTTAGCGTCTAGTGCTCAAATTGAGGCTCACAGCCCCAAGCAGCACTAGCCCACCCGGTCGTCCAACCATAGCAAAAGACCGGGGCACCCCCTCTATTTTCACTCTTTCTGGTTTCTCATATCTTGGCTATTCTCAGACTCCTTCATGACTCAGTTGGATTAGGCTACTCCTTCACGACTCAGTTGGATTAGGCTCCTAGGGAAGGAGTGTTCTTCACGCCCCTTAACCCATAGGTTCCCTAACCTCTCTCGTACTCGACCGATATTCAATGCCTTGTTTTGCTCGTCAATCTGTACTCATAGTTTCTCTTGTCAAAAACACAATTCTCATTCCATCCAAAGTTCACAACACACCCTTCCCAACCAGTCTCATCCCATGCCCTGTGTCATTGTCTTGTCTACACACTTTCGAAGGTAGCTCATCCAGAAAGTAGCCTCAAAATGCTATCTTCTAACTCATCGTGACACAGTCTTAGCTCGTCCTTTTATCCCGCATTCCTCACAAGCTTACTCATACTATACAAACCCTGTCATTCCATATTTGCAAAAAAAAGAAATCACAATTTCTCGTCCAGCACTTAATCAACATTTAATCCCTATTGCTGCCATGTGCCTCAACTCGCTCGCTCTCTTGCTAGACCTGTCTTTCTGCTGACTCTTTTACCCCCAGGCCGGAGACCATGATTTCTCTCCTTCTCCTTGCAATCTCTTGTAACTCCATCTCACTGTAGAAATCCAAAGGTGTGGCCACCACCCCTGCCTTCGCGAGTTCCCGAGTCTTGATAATCCACTCGTTCTTGATCACACTGAGCCATTGTTGAAACCAATGACTGGGCGTTGGCCCAAACTCGTCCTCCCATATGAAGGCCTCTTCACTTGGCTGATGTATCGGGGGCCGCATCTCTACTCCAGACCTCGAGATTTCGTCCCTCTCATCGCCACTGCTGATTTCTATGACCACTTGTACTTCCTCCTCCTCATCCTCCTTTTCTTCCGTCTGTATGGGGCTATACCCACCCGTCAAGTTCTTTGGATCGTAGCTATAGGGAATCTTTGTCCCCTTTTCATAGCCCTCTTCAAAATCCGGATACCTCCCCTCACAACTGTCGTGGCCGCTCCGCTCTTCATGCGGGCTTTCCCTTCTTTCTTCCCCATCCTCGCGTCTATCGCAAATGTTCTGTCTCCCCTCGCTTTCCCCATGCCAAGACTCACGCTGCTTGCACCTCTCGGCTTCTTCCTCGTCAGAGGCCTGAGCCTTGTCTCCCATATCCGCTTTGCCCCCTTCTCCCACATTTTCCCTTTTCTCCTCGCTTTCACTCTCGGATGGGATATATATACCTTCTCCCTAGCGGAGAGGCGAAGGTCTTTTACACACGCGCTTTCTCGCACCCCTGCCTACCACTTGTTTGGACATGAACCCTATGTACAATTTTCTCTTTGTCGTCCTCCTCCCTCGACTTGGCCCCGCTCCTCCCTCTTCAGTAGGTCTGTTGACTGCCCCGCTATCATTCTCGTTGCCGAATTCCATTTTGTTTTTCTTAGGTTTTATTCCTGACCCTGTAAAACAGAACAATACCCGCAAAGCCCCTCATACACATGTAGCCCCAGTCCAGTAGGGAATTCCCCTTTCCCCAGAATGTTCCCAGTACCGGCCCATCATGCCGCTATTATACATTCCCTTATGCAAATGCCCCATTTGTGATGATCCCATTATTTCCCCATCAAAAATTATGATACAATGCTCACGACAATCTTTCCCGCCGTCACACAAGGTTCGTCATTGCAAAGTCCCAAGATATCTTGTCTTCCAACTTCAGTCAGTCCAAACCATTGCCCCAGCCCCCAAAATGACAGTCCCACAGACGCAGTCAGAGACAAAATCATAGTGTGGGCAAGGCTGCCGTCAGTTCTTAGCTTGTAGGTCCTCAGTTTCCTTGTCCTCGGGCTCCTAAAGCCATTGTTCCACTGGGTCCTGACTTAAAAACCTGACCAATCGTTGCCCTGGGAAGGGTCCTTTCAATCCAGTCTCATCCAAATCTTCCAGTTCGAAGGTGTTCAGTCCCACCCGCTTGGTGACCCGGTAGGGGCCTTTGAACCTCCTCCCCAACTGCCTAGACCAAGTACTTTCTAGTGCCGAGTTCCTTAGCAATACTGTCTCCCCCACCTGAAGTGGCTCCTTTCATACATTCTTAACCTGGTCCCACCTTGCTTTGTCCCTCATTCTGTTGTCTAGTACCCGGTTGGCGATGTCTTCCATGACCTCCTCGTTCTTAAGGATTTGCGGATCATCATCTAACCTGTTTCAGGTAGGTATCAAGGCTTCCACGGGAAAGTCGATCTCTCTTCCGTACCAAAGTTCTGCTGGGATACATCCCGTTGTCCTCTTAGGTATCATGTTCTCTTAGAAGACAGTGTGCTTAAGATACCTAGGCCAGCTCCCCAGATGTTCCGCCGCGAGCTTCGCAATCGTGTTCTTTATGGTTAAGTGTCCTCTTTCCACAGGCACATTGGCCTCTGGGTGGTATGGCTCGATGAGTTTGATCGGCACGCAAAGCCTCTTAAGCATTCCCAACACTTCTTGCTTCACAAATTTTGTCCCATTGTTCGCTATAAACCTCTTGATGAAAGGATGCCTCAAGTAAAAGTCTTCTATCCAGTCTGCTACACTTCTCCCTGCCTTTTTCTTGAGAGCGACCGCCTCCACGAACCCACTCAAGTTGTCTCGCGCATCCAGGATATACCTGTACCCATCTGTTGATACAGGCATGACCGAAAGGTCAAGGTGGACTAGATGTCCCGACCCTAGCACCCGCGTTGGTCCAAGCGGCTCGAAGACGCGTGCCGAGCTCCGTTCCTGGCAGATTAGGCAGGTCTGGCAATACGTGGTGATTATGCTTGCCATGCCTGGCCAGTAATAGAGTGTGGCGTTATCTTCGCAGGAGTTCCTTTGGACGATCGATGTCAACCTGCTAGTCCGTCGTGCATTGCCTGGATCACGTCCAACCGCCTAGATCTCCCGCACACAACTCTTCTAGGCATAGCACCTTCCTCTCTTCGGAACAGATGGTCGCCCCTTAGGACGTACCTCTCGGCCTCCTCCCTTGCTTTAATGCTGACTTCCATGGGTTGTTTGTTTCCTACCATCAACAACCCAATCTCCCGAAAGATCCCTTCGTATATTTGGGCATAAAAAAACTTTTTTCCTTCCTGGTCCTCATCCTTTCTCTCCTGCATCTGGTTTACCATCCACCGCAACTCTTTCCTTTTCCAAGATTCCACTAAGCTCATCACGGCTTCCCGGCCTCCCTCAACCACCATTGCCCCAAATAGGTAGGCATGAAAGGTCTTGAGGCAATGCAAGATGGCTAGGACTTCCTTCTTGAACTGTGAGTACCACTGTTTTGCGGAGTTCATGGTTCTACTTTCGAACCTAATTGGCCTCTCTTTTCCTTCCTCATCCCTTTGAATCAGCACGCCTCCTACGACCAAGGGTCCTCCATCCGTTTCCAGGATGAATGGTCGTCTCACTTCATCATTAAAACAGGGTGCGGACAAGGCAACTTGCTCAGATGTCAGTATGTCCTTGAGTGTTTGGACGGCCCCTTCTCTCTCCTCCGTCGAATCCATGGTCCCTTCTTCTCTGATCATGGCCCGGATAGGCTCAGCGATTTTGGCAAAACTTTTAATGAAAATCCTCCAAAAGCCGACCACACCTAAGAATGCTCTTACCTCCGTTGTCGTGCCCATGGGCGTTGGCCACTGTGATATCTTGTCAGTCTTTGCCGGATCTGGCTTCCGAGCGTATGCGCCACAGCGAAATCCTAGTATGGTTACTTCCGGTACTGCTAGAATACTCTTAGGTCCGCTAGCCGTAATGTTGTATACTAGGAACCGACGGAGTAAGTCCTTGATGTCCTGTAGATGGTCCCATACAAATCTTTGGATTCCCGGCTGGACTTCCGTCTCGTCCTTCTCTTGGGCGCCTTTGATCGGGTTGTCATCGATGTAGAGCTCACACTTCTCTGGGAACATGTCTCCGGCTACGACGAGCATTCTCCTTTGTGCTTCGGCTACCGCGTTCGTAAAGCCTATAGGGGTCACCTGCATCTGCAGCTGTCCTATGGGGGTGTGCATTGTGGTGTACGGTCTGTCCGGAACATCTGGCCGTATCCTGAGTATAAATCTACCAGGGAGTAAATGCTTCGGCCGGCGTGCGACTCAGCTAACAAATCGGCCTGAGGTAGCGAACCAGCATCCTGGATGGTTACTGCATTCAACTTCTGCAGATCTTGAATCCATCTCAGCGTTTTGTTGGGCTTTCAAAAGACGAACCACCTGTTCGCATATCGTGACGCCGTAGGCTCTGCGACGAACGAGTCAATTTTTGCGCGAAGAAGGTCTGTCACTTCCCCTGCTATCCCAAATTCGTAGGACGACCCTTTGTCATTCCAACACTCATGCTCCACCGTGTGGATTTAGACCAGGGGAACTAGCTTTGCGTCTAACCCCTTTTGGTGATCACTAAAGACAAATGTCAGATGAAACTCTTGGCACGTCCTTTTGACCAGGAGGGTTTCTTCTTCCGTTAAGAATTTGTCTATTCCTATCTCCATTGTATTAACTACCTCATCTGGTATCCGATGCCCTTCCGTTGCTCGCCTCTCTCGGATCACTCGGAGAACTTCCTCCTCCTCCTCCATAGCTTTTTCCTTTGATGTCTCTAGCAGGATCGAGACCGGTTTTGCTTTCTTCCCTACCGACTTGTACTTTCGAACACTTCCTTCCGGGATCTTTCTCCTAAAAAGTGAACGGTCGGGATTACCCTCGTCACCTCCACGACTCGTGGTTGAATACTGACTAATTTTCCATTCGGACAATATCCCTTTTGCACTTCTCCTTCGAATTTGGCCAATGCTGCCGAGTCCACTCCTACGTTGTGGTATCTGATAGCCTTGATGAGCTGTAACAAATCGGGAATCTCGAGTGCGACTTCTGACATGGCCATGCGAACTTCTTTCCGCTTGGGCAGGCTGGCTCCGAGTTCGACTTCTGATTCTTTTTCTGCCACCATAACACAGAAGACTTCGTCCTCCTGCCTTCTCTTCTTCTGGGGCAGACCCATCTTGATCCATTCCTTCTTATTGAATGCTTCCTCGATCATGATTTCCACCCTTTCTCTCATACCTTTCATCCGTGCAAAAACCCTCTTCCATGCGCTATCGTCGAACGATGGTGACCACGTTGATAACTTCCCCTTCGGAGGGTTTCCTCCCGTCCCAAGGAGTCGGAGGAGCTCACCCCGGCCGGTCACTGGGTCCTCTATATCTACCATGTACGTGCCATCGTGCAAAGTGCATGCCTATCATTTCTACGTTTGCGCACCATGGTCTCCCGAGGATTATGTTGTGGTTCATTTCCTCCATTACGGTCATCCGCTGAAATGACCAAATCGACTTCCTGATTCCTGCCTTAACCGCGCATTTCGTGACATACCCAGCGAATGGAATTTTCCCACCGGCTCCCTGGATGCTCCTTGTTACTTCCTTATTTACCGTACAACCCGTGATTGTTGCGAAATCTCTCCTTATGAGAGTGATTTCCGCTCCCCCGTCTACTAATGCGTCGGTATGATGAGTCCCGATCTGGATTTTCAACTTTCCTACGGGTAGCGCATGGAAGCTGAGCTTTGTTCCGGGAGGTGCCCTCATGACCTCGCCACCTTCTCGGTCTGGCAAGCTCAGGCGGATGTCCGCAAAAGCTTTCTCGAGATCCTCCAAATCCCCGCGACTCCTTTGTAGGTTAGCGACTTCTTGCGGAGCTTCACCCTCCCTTTCCTCTTCCGGTGATTCGGGGTTTTCGTCTATCTATACTAGCCGCCGAGTCAACAACTGTCTAAGCCCTTTGAGCAACCTAGGGCTAGCCTGTAGCATGGTCTGAAACGACACCGATACCATGGTTCCTAATAATTTGCTAAGAGTGTCATCGATCTCAGGCATGGTTAAAATCGGGATTTGATACCTAAACTTCTTCTTAGCAGCGGCAACTTTGTTTGTAGGCTCCTCTTCCCTAGGCTTCCCATAGACTTTCTCTGGTTCCCCGGCCTCGGGCTCTGCCTGGGGCGTGGAGCCTCCAACAACCTCCTCCATCACGGTGTCACGGACAATCCTTCTCCCAGTCGTCCCTAGTCGAGTGGTCACGTTCACCCTATCGCGTCCGTCACTTTCCAGAATAAAGTTGACCTGCGGTCCGGGGCCCCGAAGTTGATCCCAGATGATATGGACCACCGGCTCTGCCTCTACTGCTGCTATCTCTAACCCATTGAGCATGATAATGGCTCGCCGCGTCCCCCCCAACGAGTTTCAATTCACCTGTTTTCCCTGCGGTCTGAATATCTCTCCATTTAATGATCTGGTACATCTCCTTTTTAGTATATCATTGTTGAGTTTTGGACATGCGCGCACAAAATGTCCCACCGCGATGCAGTACTTGCATTGCTTATTAGCGGGGTCTCTCCGTTCGAATCCTCGGTTGGCTACTCCCGGTGGAACTACGGCTTCCTGGGGAGGGAGGGTGGGTCGGGATACTTGCGTCTGCATAACCAGCAACGCGTTCTCCACCCTTTCGATCTTATTGTCGACTCCGTGCACTCGTTCGTAACCCCGGGGATCCTTAGTGCTACCAGGGTAAACTCCCGTAGGAAGTCATTGTACGTTGCGAAGTTCTTCCTCTGAACTGCCGCTAGGTCGGCCTCCGTTGCCATCTTCTCCGCTGCCAGGTACTTTCTCATCATTACATCCCGGGTTTCCTTCCACGATCGACTCGCGGCTACGTTGGTTATTATGTCCCGTCCCAGGCTCAATGACACATGCTGCCCTAGGTGGTCCATCTTTTCTTCTTTGGTCCATTTCAACAACGCGGCCAGATTCTCGTAATCAATTAGGAATTGAGTGATGTTTGCTCCGTCAAACGTCAACTTCTTCTTAGCGTTCGCTAGGTAGCTTTGGTTTTTGTTCAGTGCTCGCGTGAGGGACGATACTATCTTCCTAAGGCCGCCTTCGGAGCTACTGGCCTCGCCCGCTGTACTGGTATCCAGCCCTTCCTTGTCGGCCTTTTGTCCCTTCCTAGTCTTTGCAGATCCTTCCGGGTCGAACCATCCCAACACCCTTTCCCTAAGGCTCCAGAGCCCTTCACATCCTCCCGTTACTGTCGGCGTAGTCGGCAAACGGCTAGTCCTGCTATCTATGGCCGGCGGGCTCGTAACTGTCTTTGCTTCCATCCTCGGGGAATTCTCTCTTTCCTTCCTCCTCTTGCTTGGCGTCCCTCCGCGGTCACTATTCTTAATGCCTTGTATACTTCCGCCTTGGCCGGCTTTCCGCCCATCCCGCGGTTCCTCCTGCTGGGGGTCCTCCTCGTTCCCTGACATTATTTCTTCAATCAACCTTGCCTTGTACTCCGCGGTCCTTTTTTCTATTTTCGCTAGCTTACGCCTCGCATCCGTGACTCTCACTTTCTTGGACGCAACTCCCTCAAAATTCCGGGGGCTTGTCCTATCCTTATTTCTGCCCTCCTTGGTCTCCTGAGTCCTTTGCCTGCTTCCCCCGACTTTCCCCGAGCTTTCCCCTGAGGAGATTTCCTTCCGGTTCCCTTTGGTACCCTTCGGATTTATCGATTCTCTGTCTTTCTGACCCTCATTGCTCTGCACGACACTGCCTCCTAAGCCTGGTCCTCCTTCGCTCCTACAGTTATTCGTCTCATCCTCCGTTGCCATTTTGCCTAGTTCTGCATAAACCAAAGGATTCCCCAGGACACACGCAGCGCGAGGCATTTAGGTTCCGCAGGTTCCGGCTCTGTTGGCTTATCTTTATTTAGATAGTCGTCTTCTCGCCATTTTCGTTTCCCGATTGCTTCCCTAAGAAGGAGCCGCGATCGGCCCTGCCGCCCTACCGAGCTAAGGGACATGACTTAGTTCCCTTTATCATAGGCTCGTTTAGAGTGCCCCTGTTCCGTCGGGCCGGCGCGTAGGAGTCCCAGTTAGGCATCCCACTAGGGAAAGTTTCCCGAGCAGTATTCCCTTTTTCGACTTCCAGGGTCATGGCAACCATTAGCAGTCTACCCTCCCCCCCTTTATTCTCTAGCGGTCTTTGATCGTCCGGGTCCGAAGGTCCTTCCTTATTTCCATCGGTGAGCCCCTGTACGTAGCGGACTATACTTGATTTGCCCTATTGGCCTGCCCCCGGATGCTAGTCCCGTTCTCGTCCTCGTGGCCCTTCCAGTTCGGTAGGCTCCTCGAATAGTTGAGCCACCCCCGCTAGATAACTCTCTCCTATCTCGATTTCCCTCTGGATTATGTGTTCGTATTTCGCCCAGGCAGCTGTGGCAAGCCAAATATTAGGATATGGATAACTTTGAGTAATCCATTGGCCCTGTTTCCCCAGAACGGCCCATGTTCCACAACAACGTCATAAAACATCCTGATGGTCTGATAGGGGAAGTGATCTACCCAGATTATTGTCGAGTCTGCCAGCTCCTGCGCCCTTGCGAGGCTCCCGAAGACGAGGTCTATCATAAATCGGGGGACCCGGCACCTCAACGGTATGGTCGGTGCCCTGAATTCCCTTCATCCTCCCATTTCCACCCTGGTAAGTAAGTCCACGTTTCTTCTACGCCTGACTGATTGTCCTATCCGTGTCAACATTCGGACCGCTCTGAAAGACTGGCGCCAGCTCGTGGCCTTGCGCTATTCCTATCCCCAGCAAGTGCCAACCAATCTCGGGTAGGTACAAGGCCCTGGTTACCTCTAAATTGGAAAACAGGTCATCCCCAAGTCCCCGGTTGAGTCTCATCCCTATCCACCGACATTCCACCAACTGGAAGGCGCTATCTCTCCCTAGAGTCACGACCCGCCATTCCACGTCGAATCCCCGAAAGTTGGAATTTGACGTAAGGGACACTTCCCATCTCCTGTCGTTATTCCAGGGCGGTCTGGGTACCGGTGCTGGCGTTCCGTCCGCACACGTCTTGCCGTCATTGCTGTTTCGGTAATTTCCTGCATAGTTCACATAAAAAGGATTACGGCCCGTTCTTCAGCAACTGCCCATCTTCCTACTGTTTCCTTTCCCGCTTATGCCCCCTTTCCTCTTTTCTGTCATGCGTCCAAAATCTGTGCCCACAATGGTCGGGCACCTTCCCTTGTTTCAATCCCCTCTCATGACCTGCTAAGCTAACGTGCATGCCCCCCCTTTTCTTATGTTACACCCTAGTTTACATGCGTCCTCCATACTCCGACCTTCCTGCGACGTTCGATTTCTTGGTCCCTTTAATCGAACCACAAAACCTCAAACAGTTTAAAGACATCATCCACGTAGGATGGAGCGGCCGCCGCCTCCCGGTAACTCTCGGCGGTCATACTTGCCTATCCTAAGGACGGTGAGGACTTCCCCGACTTTTTCTCCGTAGAAGGGCCCATATTTTAACGAGATCCTATAGAATTCCTCTGTCAGCCAGGCACACTCTATGTGTACTTCTTTCATGGAGTCGGCCACGTCTACGATGTGCTCGAAACCCCCAAACCACTCGGCCACGAACTCGGGCACCCACGCCGTTGTTCAAAGGCTGGGAGACTTGAGTTCCTTCCATCCCCCCATCACAACTCTGCTACTAACTTCGTCTCATCCCTCGTTGGCGAACCTGTTGCCTTCTTTTTGGGTTCGCGCTTCTGCATCCTCCAGAAGCCACATCGGATCCTGTCCTGTTGCTATCATAATGCAAAATAGGCGCCGCCCATCTTCGGAAAGGACGACCGTTCCGACCGATTCCACTTTGCCTTCTGCTACCTCGTCCCAACCTTCCTTTTCCCTTATTGGTTTCCAAATTCGCTCAATCCATACATATGAGAGTCCCGGAACAACCTCAAACCCGACCCAGTCGCTTGTGGGTCCTCTCCACTCGTTTTCTGCTGGTATAGGCATTTTTATCCCCCCCTTGAGTCGCCTTGGTTCCCATCCCTTGAAGGTGTATTCCATCAACAATTCCTCTCTAGTCATCTTTTCCCTTCCTGCACAATGCCAGGCTACTCGGTCTCCCTAAGTAAGTCACCCTCCTTAGAAGCCGCAGTCCTCTATTTCATCATCTTCATCCTCATCACTGAAGTCGTCCTCTTCGTTGTAGAACAACTCCCTCACCCCTTCCAGGAATATCTCCCCTATTGCCACATTTCTGTAGACTATCCCCCAATGCACGGAGCTAGGGACAAAGACATTGTCTACGCTAAGGCAGTTTAGCATCTCAGTCAGCTCCTTCGCCCAATTCCCTTCAAACGGCCCCATTTCTACCGACAACCGAAAGAAGTCTTGCCTAGCGCACTGGTATAGTCCGAGGGTCGTCATGGACTGACATATCCGTACTAGCCTGCTCCGAGTTCCGAAGACCGCATCCACCAGAAAGGGAGGCAACACACATCGCATGGTTTCGACGGGTCGCCTCACGCTTCCCCTATCCCCAAGTTCCACCCGCATATCTACCCTTTCCATTTCCATTTCGCTCCGCTGACACGCAGCCCGTACAACCTCCACTTCTGCCTTCCTAAACAACTCGTCCGGCATATCCCCGAGTGCCAAATCTATGACCATAGCATTCTCCTTGTCTTGTGACAAGTAGACCCACCCCCGGGCTTCCACTGTCCCTTGGAACTCCAAATCCATTAAACTCGGCGACAACCTCGTCAAGCTGATATTAGCCCATACTGTCTCTATCCAAAGGAACGCGTCCTCCTCTTCCAGCATTACGGTTTGATATGATGGCTCAAGATCTGTCCACGTCCCATCTTCCGGGAGGACGACCGATACCCCATCCCTTACATCTACTGACATTTTCGGACCGCTGGTATAGATCGGGGAAAACAACCACCGCGCCATCTTGTTTCCAGCACCCGACCCCTGTTTTCATAAGAGAGTACCAAACGGCCCCTTTTGGCTAGGTCAACCCTCGTCCTAGATGAGAATTATTTCAGACCCCTCATCAAGGTCTCTCTAGTTTACCTCCCCATTCCTAAGTACCACCTTCCCACAGTATCCTCGGTCGATCATCCATTTCCCCACATTCGCTCTCTTGGTTCCATTCCAGCTGACCTGTATCCTCCTTCCTCCCGATCATCTCTCACTCGTGTAGACTTAGATGGGGGGGGGGGAGGGAATAGACTTAGAATTATGCCCCGTCCAACAATTCAAGCTCAATCAATCTTTACAGAGGGGGAACACATATAAAAAAAAACAGGCAATCTCACATGGGGGCCGGTCATCTCCTCACCGGCCTATCCGAATATGGTCTCTCCGATGGTACTATCGGTAGAGTTTTATCTCATACCTCAAGCGCAGCTCAACCGTCGCAAGCGAGGTACCCAGGCTCCGGCACAGGGTGTTACCCCTCTCCATTTGTCCAAAATACCCCATCCCATTTTGCCGCTCTTGCATACCCTCGTTGGTACCGGGAATTACCCCTGCGCAACCCGTTAGGAACTTAGGAGCAATAGTCAGCCTTCCGGGCATTTACTTTCATCGGTCCGACAAGAATCAACCTTTCCCAAGCCGTGCTACGAGAAGCTACTAATCGTCTCCGAGGTTCCTTCCTGGCCTCGCATGCAGTGGTACTCCCGCCGCCAGTCAACAGGCTAAGCCCCGCCTAAGAAGACGTTTCGCACTCATCCCGGGCAAGATCATCGACCCATGCTCGGACCCCCCCGGTGAGAATGCTACTAATCAACCGGCCAGACAAACTCTCGTTCGACAGCTCGGTGGCCTCACCTCCATACATGGACACCCGACAACCTCAAAGAGCGCGACGTTTCGAAACCCGCACCAGCCGATGCAGACCCATCCTTTCCTTCCGAAAGGTAGGACGCTCAAATCCCATCATGCAAATCACAAGTCCCAAGTGGGACACATATAATACAAGTGTCTTTCCCTTGGTGCGCCCAACGCTTCCTACCCATAACTCACATTTTTCTCTCAGGACAATGAGTGTCACTCCCCCTATTTTCATACATAGTGGTTGGTTCCTTCTTGTGAGAATCTTCAAAGGTGAGCTAGTTTTCCTTGGAGTCTAGCAACTCCCTTCATTCCCTTTCTCTTCACTTGTCTGTCCTTTCATAGGGTGGGGTTGTTCCTTCTTGATGACCCGTTGTGTTCATGTTGGTCCCTTCAAGCATTTCAAAGTGCAACGTGCATGAGCCCGCTGGACTCAAAGAAGAGGAGAGAACGACACCCATTCGGTCGGATCACTCCGCCGCGGGATTTTCATCTTACCCCGACCGAAGCGGAAGGACCAATCGCCTGTCAGGTAACCGAAGCCCTTCTTTCATACGAAGAGGAAGGGTCGACCTGCGACTTGCCCAAGGCTTCCCCGGACTGGCGAACACCAGCACCGGACGGGCGAACACCAGCACCGGACGAAGGAGGGCTAGAGCCATTCCACAAGGAAATGGCTAATCAAGTGCATAGCATGCATGTTCTACCTCCAGGCCTGACCATGCCATGCGCCCAGCCACTCTCAAATCTGACTCTCACAAGGGAAAGAGCAAGCACAAGTCCAATTTCCTTATCTTTGGTTGTGTATATGGTCATGCGTAGGGCGCCCCCTTCGGGATCGCAAGGGTCAGTTTAACCCCATACCCGACACCTCCACCATTTTTGTAGGGCCAAACCTCGGTAGACTTTCGAGCCTTAGTCGACCCCACTGCGGGTCCCAGTTGGCTCAGCCTGCCCACGCTCATGCTCAGGGCGCGGGCCATTCGTCCCAAGGTCACCCCCACCTAGTGCTTTGAGATGGATGGGCGTGGGCCATCGCGCGACAGAGCTTTGACATTGGGGATGTAGCTTAGCCCTCACGCCGGGTGGTAGTTTCGCTGGTCATTTGGCAACGCTGTTTTTTTTTTAATTCTCGGTTGTGTTCTATAGCAATTGCTCCTTCCAATACGCCGGCAGTCCAGGGGTTCTTTGAGAGTTTTCTTCTTTTGTGCGTAGGCTAAGCGTCATCCTTAGGCCGCGCACCGTTTTCCTAAGCATTGTGATCCTATGGCGTCATCGGGGTGTGGCGATGCCGTCCTCCCCCTCGCCTCTACGCACCCATTGGGTCTCATACATCTCATTCAACCTTATCGACGCAGGCCCCTTAGTCTTTTCGGGACCTTCACATGCATGCACACACAACTTCACTTTTCCCTTGATAAAATTGCACTTCATTCTCTCATTTACACTCCAAGTCTCAAACGCAAAGGTCATTTTCATGGATTGGCCTTATGCTAAGGGTCCCGTAGCCCCTTTGCCCCTCTTCCCTTTTCCTTTTGCCGCCCGGTTCCTCCCGGCCCTATCCCGCTCAAGGCACCCCTTGCCTTCACTTACCTGCACAGTCCCACACAAAGCAAAGATCCATACAATCCCCCACTGGGGGTCAACACATAACCCTTCCCACATGCCTATTTTCCATGTTCTTTGACTGCTCTTTGTTTCCTTTCTTTTGCTCAATCAGCCCATCCTCTTCTCATTGCCATGCAGTCGGGGAAATGGTTGAGTCAAATTGACCTTGCTCCAACTTATAATCTCTCCCGGATTCCGCCTTTTTCCCACTCCTTCGAGCGTCCTTTCCTTTGCCTTCTTGGTGGCATAAGGGACCGGCTACCCTCCCCTTGCCCTCTTTCTCCACCAAGTGAGGTCTTATTTCTTTTACCGTTCGCACCCTGACAATGTAACAAGTGAGGGGAGAAAGGTTAGTCATATGCCAAGTGAGGGGAAGGGAGAGATGGGGCAAGGTAAAGATGAAGAGAGAGAGAAAGAGTGGGAAAGGGGGAGAGAGAGAGAGAGAGGGAGAGAGAGA
>BFEA01000154.1:738857-750668 GCA_003427395.1 Chara braunii | reverse complement strand
CTAGAACTAGTGAAAAGCACATGCACATAGAGGAGCGATCAACTAAATATGAACCGGAACATCACAACACACATGAACTTGACAATGAGAAGCTAGAACTAGTGAAAGGCACATGCATATAGAGGAGAGATCAACTAAGTATGAACTGGAACATCACAACACACATGAACTTGACAATGAGAAACTAGAACTAGTGAAAGGCACATGCACATGGAGGAAAGATCAACTAAGTATGGGCCAGTGTAGTGCTAAGCCCCGGTAGACTTTCGAGCCTTAGTCGACCCCTCTACGGGTCCATGTTGGCTCGGCCCGCCCACGATCATGCTCAGGGCGCGGGCCATTCATGCCAGGGTCACCCCCACCTAGTGCTTTGAGATGGATAGGGGTGACTGTTTTTTTTTATTCTTGGTTGTGTTCTCAAGCAATTGCTCATTCCAATACACAGGCAGTCCAGGGGTTCTTTGAAAGTTTTCTTCTCTTATGCGCTGGCTAAGCGTCATCCTTAGGCCGCGCACGTCTTCCCTAAGCATTGCAATTTTATGGCATCATCGGGGTGCGACGATGCCGTCCTCCCCTTCGCCTCCGCGCACCCTTCAAGTCTCAAGTGTCTCTTCCATCCTTATTGGCGCAAACCCCTTAGTCTTTTCGGGGCCTTTACTTCCATGCACGGACAACTTCGCATTTCCCTTGACAAGTTTGCATTTCCCTTTTTCATTTACATCCCAAAGCACAAGCGCAAAGATTCCTTCCATGGGTTGGTTTCATGCTAGGAGTCTCATAACCCCTTTGCTCCTTCTTCCGTTTTCCTTTGCCGCCCGGTTTCTCCCGGCCCTAAACCGCTCAAGGCATCTCAAGCCTTTACTTACTTGCACAATCCCACACAAGTCAAAGACCAATACAATCCCCCATTGGGGGTTAACACATAGCCCTTCCCACATGCCTATATTTCCATGATTTTTGGCTGTTCTTTCCTCCCTCTCTTTTGCTCAATCAGCCCATCCTCTTCTCATAGCCATGCGGTCGGGGAAATGGTTGAGTCAAACAGACCTCGCTTCAACTTATAGTTTCTCCGGATTCCGCCCTTTCCCACTTTTCCAAACGTCCTTTTCCTTTGCCTTCTTGGTGGCACAAGGGACCGACTACCCTTCCCTTGCCCTCTCTCTCCACCAAGTGAGGTCTGATCTTTTTTTACCGTTCCCACCCTAACAATGTAACAAGTGAGGTGAGAGGGGTTAGTCATATGCAAAGTGAGGGGAGGGGAGAGAGAGGGGGCAAGGCGAAGAGGGGGAGAGAGGGAATGAGTGGGAGAGGGAGAGAGAGATAAAGAGAGAGGGAGAGAGAGAGAGAGAGAGAGAGAGAGAGAGAGAGAGAGAGAGAGAGAGAGAGAAGAGAAGAGACTTCTAATCCTAATCAAATCAGCTCCTCGTAGTAGCAGCCAAATGTCGGTCACCCATCCCATAGTGAAAGATCAGATAAGTATGAATTGGAACACTTCAACATACATGAACTTGACAATGAGAAGATTGAACTAATGAAAAACACATGCACATAGAGGAAAGGCCAAGTAAGTATGAACCGAAACACCACAACACACATGAACTTGACAATGAGAAGATTGAACTAGTGAAAGGCACATGCACATAGAGGAAAGATCAACCAAGTATGACCCGGAACACTTACAACACACGTGAACTTGACAATTAGAAGATTGAACTAACGAAGAGCACATGCACGTGGAGCGGATGGACAATCAACAGTGCCTCAGATGCGGAACTGAGGGATACATCATCCTATGGTGTCCCCTCATCCGGAACCCAAAAGGGAGCAGCCAGTAAGGGTAGCATCGGCTCCTACGGAGCCAGAGGGTTTGGTTGAGACGGAGCCACAAACCCCTTTCAATCCTCCAGCTCGCGTGATAGAGGATGGCTCTTTTTCGGCCCATCACCCAATCCATCCTGAGAACCCTCAGAAAGTTGTGTGTTCTGTCACACTAGGTGATTCCCTTGATGAACTTGGTTATGCATTGATTGCCTTAAGAAGTTTATGGGCTAAGAAAGCAAAGATGAAGGGTGAATTAATGATTGCAGATGTTGAGATTGCTCAAACACGAGTTGGTGCTTTGTTGGAACTTGGGTCTACACGGTACTACGTCTCTGAGAAGGCAAATCGGAAGCTGCACTTAGGGATGAGGGTGCAGGACCTACGTAGACCTATCACATCTATGCTTGCTGACCAAAGCACCATCACTGTCTCACAATATGTCGCCCTCGTTAAATGTTGTTTTCGTACGGGGGAAGATAAGAGAATCTTGCATGAGGTGACCTTCCTAGTAGAGAAGAACTTGCCATTTGACTTGATTCTATGCATTGATTGGCATGAGGAAGTCGGCCTAGAAGTCAAGTATAAGGATGAAATTGTTAAGGAATGAGAAATTGGAAATAAAACCAATAAAGTTGTTTCATAAGTTTGGTTCTGACTCGTCACTACCGTTTTGTTCTACGAGTCTTCCTGCTTTTCGAAGCATGGTCACGGAAAAGAGGTTGGTGCATGATGTTGTGATGCTACTCGTTAAAAACGTAGGTGAGTGCTCTGCGTCCTACCCTCCTATCGAAAAACTTATTAACGAGTACAAGGACCTGCAAACCTAAGCAACGGGAGTAACTGAACCTGCTATAAAGCACACTTGTAAGGACCTACCCGAACGCAGATTGAGAACACAAGTGATTTCTCAGTTTGCCGCCAGAATGAATGCCTTGCTGAGATTCCGCTTTCTGCCGAGTTTTCTAAGTCCATGTATGTGCATGCTTGCTGGTATGCGTGCCTGTCTGAGTGCTTGACAACTTGAGTGTGTGTGTGACCCCCAAGGGTACTTGCTTGCTTGGTAGGCCCCAAAGGAGATGGCATTTTTTTGCTCATGTACTCAATCGGCCTCAACTTTTTCCCCTCATTCTGCGCAAGGACCGCGCCTATACCGTATTGGTTGGAATCTGTGGTCACAACAAAGGGTTGTTCAGGATTCGGAAGTTTGAGGACTTCATAGTGTGTGCATACTTCAATTTCTTGAAGGCTGCCTCACACTCTTCGGTCCACTTCCATGGGGTGTCAAGACGCGTGATGTCAGTTAGAGGGGAGGCGACTGTGCCGTAATTTTTCACAAATGGGCGGTAGTAGCCTGTAATCCCCAAGAACAACCTTACCTCAGTCACAGACTGAGGTCTGGGCCAGTCACATATGTTGGCCACTTTAGCATCATCCGGCCTCAAACCATCCGCGAAAATCTCATGACCTAGATACAAGATCTTGGTGCGACCAGATTCACATTTTTCCAAGTTAACCTTATACTGGTGCTGTCTTAGGAACCCTAGCACTGTTTTCACGTGCTCAGTGTGCTCCTCTACCGTCCTACTAAAGATAAGGATATCGTCGAGGTATACGACGATAAACTTGTCTACTCATGAAAGATCCAGTTAATTGCGTGTTGGGACGTCCCAGGAACACTGCATAGGCCAAAGGGTGTCACCACAAACTCGTACAGACCGTACCTGGTCTGGAAGGCGGTTTTGTGCTGGTCCTTAGGTCTAATAGCAATCTAATGGTATCCGGACTTAAAATCTATCTACGTGAAGTACCGATATCCCTGCACTCTATCCAAGAGGTCATCAATGCTTGGTAGGGGCTCCGTGTTCTTAAGAGTGATGACATTGAGGCCCCTATAGTCAATGCACATCCTTAGGGTCCGCCCTTTCTTTGGGATAAATAGAACAGGCGCGTCGTAGGGGGACGTACTTGGCCGTATCCAACCCTTCTCTGTGAGCTCATCTAAATCCGCAGGAGACATCCTATAGATTCGCCCTGTAGGTATTTTGCTACTGGGGATGACTTCTGTCGCGTGGACAATCTCCCTTTCCACCACACCCCTAGGCTTCTCAAAGAGGTATGAATATTGCGCAACGATTGCTTCTGTCTTTGGGGGTGATTTTATGGCCTCCCCTTTCTAAGAGACGAACACTAAGTACATGCCTTTCTCGCGATTCTGCTTCCAGTAATAGAAAGACAACGCGCACATGCGACCATATTTCTCCACTAGTCTGCTAGCCTTAAACTTTTGCAGCCTAACGGTTCTTCCATCTGACAACTTGTGGATCATCACCTTTCTATCCCAATCAAATCGAGGCTTACCAACCTCAAGGTAGTACATGCTTAGCAACATGTCAAAAGGCAGCTCGTCGCTAACAAGGAATGAGATTTTGTCTCATTTCCCCTCATCCATAAGAGAAGGTGCAGACTACATCCTTGACACAGTCTCTTACTATCATGGAGTGCTTGTTGGCTAAGGTAGATGCTACAAATGTGCTAAGTCGCTGCACTTGATCCCCTAAGCGCAACCTATCCATACAAGCACGACTGATGAAGTTTTGTGTAGAACCTGTGTCTGGGAAGGCGTCAAGCTTTTGGCCACCTACATGGACTTCTACCACAAAATGTTCACCCTTTGGACCTTGGTTCAACATCGCCCAGGAGTCTCTTCAATCTTTCTCCAAGCACTCAGACGCATTCATTGAACAAAGCATCGATTGGTCTGGATTTGTCTGCGGGGCGATCATGAGGTCCATAGCCTTGGCCATCGTCTAAAATGGAGAAGGTAAGGTTACCACTTCAGCACGAGTAAGAGCAGCTAACACTCCTACTGGCCCAAGGTGTTTCCGTGGGAAGTGCTCACAGAAGCACCACCAGAGTTGGAAGATCCAACCGTCACTATTGAGGACGCGACCTTCGTAGCGACCCACTTACTCTTGCACATAGCCATCGTGTGCCCATACTGGCCACTGTTCAGGCAAACGCCTCACACAACATGATTTCGCAACACCTCCTACCCTAGATCAAGCTTCACCCATATGGGTGGTCCTTGGTCACTTTGACCCTTGGGCCGGTGTCGGGACTGGTGGGTCCTGAATAACTTCCCATCACTCAAGAGACTGAATATAGACGAATTGTGCACGACAGTGAAATCTGGAGTGAGGAGGCAGGAGAGAGAAAAGACAAAGGATGAGGCCACAGGAGGGAGTGATGCCCTAGGGTGAGGACCACAGGAGGAGAAAACCAGCGACAGCAAGAGAATAAGTGCAAGAACAGGGGCACATAGAACATAGCATGAGGCCGGGAGGGCCGTTGGAACTCGACAAGACTAAGGTCAAAGGACCCTTGAACCAGCAAACGTTGCACGGCAGCGACAAGAGAATGAGGAAGTCGAGAGACGGACGGCTCCGGAGGGAGCTAGAAAAAAAGGGCCCAACATAGGGGCCACCTACGGGAGCCTCGGGTTGGAGGCCCCGCGACCAAAGGAACAGGCGCGCGCAAGGCGCAAGAAAGACAAGGGAGAAGGGTCACCGTGGGGCGGCAAAGCGCCCAAGGAACGTGGGACACCGTGGGGAAAGGAGTCCGGGGCCACGTGGGACTAAGTAAAAATAATGGCACCCGGGGAAAAATGTGCCAAGGACCATCGACGGGACTAAGTACCGGGGACCACCGGTGGGATCAAGTGTCGTGGACCGCCAGTTGGACCAAGTGTCGGGGAGCGCCGATGGGACTAAGTGTCGAGGACCACCGACGGGACGAATGGCGAGGACATGTGAAAGTCCCAAGAAGAAACGGTGGCACCGCATGAGGTAAAATAATAAAGGCAAGGTGCACCGTCAAGATCGAGATCTTAACGGCCAAGAATATTGACACCACTAGTGCAACAACTAGTGGTAGCAAATGGGAAGGCCAAAAAGAAAAGAAAAAGTAAAGAAACTTGAAGTGGGAGGCATGGGAGCAATCCGAAAAATCTCGGATCAGCCTCCCTCAAGAAAATGGAGTCAAAAAAGACCCCATGTGAAAAATAGGCCTCCGGGAGAAAATCAGAGTAGGAGGGGCCACTGCGGGAGAAAAATAGGAGTAAAAGAAAACTCCCATAGGCATGAGAAGACCATTATTGTCGTCCGAGATATAACGGACTGCACCTTGGGCATAGGAAGGGCCAAAACTAAAAGGAAGGGGCTAGAAAAGGGCCTTAACGGTCACTTGACACTTCGCATGCTAGAAAAAAGAGAGAAAATAAAAGAAAATGTGGGAAAATAAGACAAAAAGAGTGAGAGGGAGTGAGTGAGTTGGCCGTCAGTAGGGACTGCCACAAGTAGGGACTGACAGGTCCCTACTGTCAAAGAAAGGAGGAAAAAGCAAAAAAAAGAAAAGAGAAATCAAAAGAAAAGAGAAAAAGGCCTTGATGGTAAAAAACGACCACTTAGGGAGATACATCCGTGACCAAATTCATTCTGGAATATGGCGGTTGCAATGGACTTGGATTTTCTTTGATTTTTGCAGAGAAAATTAAAGAAATCAAGGCCCCATGCAACCGGAATAAACCGGATTGCATGGGGAAGAGAAAACACATGTTTTAGGTGCGTTCAAGGTCAATATTGAGCCCGGATGCACTTAGAAATTTAACGCTTCGTTTTCTTTTAGCATGGGGCAAGTTGTGGGGTTGTGGGGCTAGGAAAATAGCTATGACTGCAGTCCGAGAAATAATGGACTGCATGGGGGTGCCTAGGCTTAAGGGAAAATGAGCCACAACAAGCCCAAAAGGCTAGAAAGGAGTAATTTCGGCATGGGGCGTGTGGAGACGGTAAACAGCAACCGTGAGATGAGATCCCACGGCCGAGAAAAATCGGCACACATGTGGCACCTAAGAGAGAGATGTTGGGACCACCAAGGGCAAGGGGGTCCAAAAAAAAATAAAAATGGGACACCACCCGGGATGTTGTCGGGGACCAAGTGGGTCAAATAATAAAAGTCGAAAAACGGGACACGAGCCGGCGGGACACGAAAACGGAACTAGTACGGAGGAAAAGTGGCGGGGACTTGAGATGTCCCAAGTGAACCATGAGCAAGCACAATGAATAATTGTGCAAGCAAACGACACCGTCAAGATCAAGGATCTAGACGGTGGGAAATATTGGCACCACTAGTGCAAACATTGGTGGGGGCAAGTGGGAGAGTCATGAGGAGAAATGAAATAAAATAATGGTATTGGGAGGGCTGCCCAACAGTCTGAGATATTTCGGAATAGCTAGGCATGAGAAAATAGTGCCTCAAGAGGCTCAACATGAGAAAAAGGCTGTCCTTAGAAAATCGGAGCAAAGGGGGCTCAAAATTGGACAAACGGAGGCAAAGTGAAGCCCTCTAGGAGCATGGGGGTGCCATTGTTGAAATCCGAGATATAACGGCCAAGTACTAGTCATGAGTCTGGCCTTGAATGAGGCCCTAAGGCCTAGAGAAAGGGTGCACAGCAGTTTGATACTTGTCACAACTGAAATAAAAGAAAAAGAAAGAAGAAAGAAAAATGAGAGAAATTGGAGAGAGAATGAGACAAAAAGGGAGAAAAGAGTGGAGGAGAGTGTGCCGGCCTATTGGAACCTGCACAGTAGGGACTGGCAGGTCCCAACGGTGACCTCATCCATCCTAGAATAAGGGAGGGCAATCCGGATTGCAGAGATATGGCCCTTGGGGCCACATCTCAATAAAATCTGAATTAAAAAGAAAAAAATGAGAGAAAATGCAAAAGAGAAATGACCGGTTTTCTTTTGGACCATGGGTCTAAGATCGAATCTCATGGTAGAGAAAAACTAGCCGTTTTTTGTGGGCCAGCTCAAAACGGCTAGCTCCGGAATGATGTGGCAGCCCAAAATGGAAAGAAACAAAAGAGGGAAGGAGACAAAATTGTACATTTGGCCCAACAAGAGAGCCAGATGCACCAAAAATTTAAAAAGTGGACTTAGGGGCTCAAAATTGAAGCAAGGGCTATTTGGGGGTGACACGGAATATTGTTGGCCTTGGATCTCGACCAGATCCAAAGCTGAAAATGTGCCACTGCATGGAAAAATATCTCGGCCTACCAAAAATGGGGTACAAACTGAAAAAATCGAGAAACAAATTCCCACGAGGTCTTTTTCTCTAAAGTAAAGTTACCCCTTGGCATTAGGACCCAAGGGGGCAACATTTTTGATGTGAAAAGGAGGCCGAAGTAGGCCAAGAGGCAATCCGAGTTGATACCAACCACTCGGACTGCATGTACTTGGCCAAAAAGAGGCCCGGGTACCTCCGGAAAGGCCTAGTAGTAGAATTTTGCCTTGGGGTTACCTCGGTTCACCTCAAGGCACATGTGGAGGCCCATGGGTTGGTCGGACTGCTGGTTTCAGCCTATATAAGCTGGGAATTCAGTCCGCCATTTTCACAATTGCATGAGTGCCCATGCTGCCCAAGTGAGCTCATAGGAGCACTCTTTCACTTGGAGAGAGGAGAGGGGAACCCATGCCAGTTTACGAGCTTGGTGGAGACCATGAGCTAGGGAGAGGCCATGAGCTAGGGAGAGGAGCTCTAGAGACTAGTGGTAGTGAGGTTGGCCCTGGGGCAGTGATCCGCCATAGCCCCCTGGGTGTGAGGAAGAGAGAGAGGCTGGAGGGAGCCCCATTTGCCCTCCTAGAGGGGAGGACTCCATAACTATGGTGATTGAAGTTTGTGGTAACTTGGGAGAAAGTGAGAGAGGAAGGAGAGAGGCTTGAAGAAGAAGGAGGCCATAGTCAAGAAGGTGTTTTGTGCAAGGAGGAAGAAGCCTCATCATGATTCAGACTCCATCTCCAAGACATTAACAATGTGAGTGAAAGGAAGAGATGCTTCTTCTTCTTCTCCTTCTTCTTATTCCTTTTCTTCTTCTTCCCCTTCTTCTTTTTCTTCTTCTTCTTTTTCTTCTTCCCCCTCCTCTTCTTCTTCTTCTTCCTCTTCCTCTCCTCCTTCCTCTTCTTCATCATCTTCTTCCTCTTGGGCTACTTCAACTCTTGCATTTCACTCACACACTAGTAGGTGATGCTCCGATTCTTCTATGGATGATCTTATGCTCAACACTTGTGATTTGGGCTACTCAATCCCATGCTCAACACTTGTGATTTGGGTTACTCAAATTCTTGTTTTTCACTCATACACTCGTAGGTAGTGCTCCGATTCTTCTATGGATGATCTCATGCTCAATACTTGTTATTTGGTCTAGTCTAGATCTTGTTTTTCACACATATGCTAGTAGGAGATGCTCCGATTCCTCCATGGATGATCTCTTGCTAAAATCTTGTGATATAGCTTAGTGTAACTCTTGCATTTCACTCACATGCTAGTAGAAGATCCTCCGATTCTTCTATGGATGATATCTTGCTCAAATCTTGTGATATAGCCTAGTGTAGATTTTGCTTTTTACTCATATGCTAATAGGAGATGCTCCGATTCTTCCATGGATGATCTCTTGCTCAAATTTTGTCATATAGCCTAGTGCGACTCTTGCATTTCACTCACACACTAATAGGTGATGCTCCGATTCTTCTATGGATGATCTCATGCTCAACACTTGTCATTTCGGCTACTCAAACTCTTGTTTTTCACTCACACACTAGTAGGTGATGCTTCGATTCTTCTATGGATGATCTCATGCTCATTACTTGTGATTTGGTCTAGTGTAGAGCTTGCTTTTCACTCACATGCTAGTAGGAGATGCTCCGATTCTTTCATGGATGATCTCATGTGCATTACTCGTGAATTGGTCCAGTATAGATCTTACTTTTCACTTCACGCTAGTAAGGGATGCTCCAATTCCTCCATGGATGATCTCTTGCTCAAATCTTGTGATATAGCCTAGTGTAACCCTTGATTTTCACTCACATGCTAGTAGGAGATGCTCCGATTCTTTCATGGATGATCTCTTGCTTAAATCTTGTGATATAGCCCAGTGTAGATCTTGCTTTTCACTCATATGCTAGTAGGAGATGCTCCGATTCTTCCATGGATAATCTCGTGCTCAAATCTTGTGATATGGTCTTAGTGTAGATCCTGCTTTTCACTCACATGCTAGTAGGAGATCCTCCGATTTTTCCATGGATGATCTATTGCTCAAATCTTGTGATATAGCCTAGTGTAGATCTTGCTATCACCTACATGCTAGTAGGAGATGCTCCGATTCTTTCATGGATGATCTCATGCTCAATACTTGTGATTTGGTCTTAGTGTAGATCTTGCTTTTCACTCATATGCTAATAGGAGATGCTCCGATTCTTCCATGGATGATCTCTTGCTCAAATCTTGTGATATAGCCTAGTGTAACTCTTGCATTTCACTCACATAGTAGTAGGAGATGCGCCGATTCTTCTATGGATGATCTCATGTTCAAATCTTGTGATTTGGCCTAGTGTAACTCTTGCATTTCACTCACACACTAGTAGGTGATGCTCCGATTCTTTCATGGATGATCTCATGCTCAATACTTGTGATTTGGTCTAGTGTAGATCTTGCTTTTCACTCATATGCTAGTAGGAGATGCTCCGATTCTTCCATGGTTGATCTCTTGCTCAAATTTTGTGATATAGTCTAGTGTAACTCTTGCTTTCCACTCATATGCTAGTAGGAGATGCTCCGATTCTTCTATGGATTATCTCATGATCAATCCTTGCGATTTGGGCTACTGCAACTGTTGTTTTTTACTAGCCTACCTATGCTAGTAGGTGATGCTCCGATTCTTCTATGGATGATCTCCTGCTCAATACTTGTGATTTGGTCTAATAAAAGTCTTTATTCTTACCCATATGCTAGTAGGAAATAATCCGATTCTTCCATAAGTGATTTCGTGCTCAAGACTTGTGTTTTCGGACTAGTCTAACTTGTGTTTTTCACTCACATAGTACATGATGATGGTCCATTTCAAACTTGCTTGCATGCATGAGCCATGGGCATGTGTTTGAGCAAGTCTCACTCACATACATGGCTCAACTCTCACATGATGACAGTCTATTTCAAACTTGGTTGCATGCATGAGCCATGGGTATGTGTTTGAGCAAGTCTCACTCACGTACAAGGCGCAACTCTCGCATGATGGCATTCTATTTCAAACTTGGTTGCATACACGAACCATGAGCATGTGTTTGAGCAAGTCTCACTCACATACATGCCTCAACTCTTACATGATGATGTTCCGGTTCATACTTAGTTGATATCCCCTCCATGTGCAAGTGTCTTTCACTAGTTCTAGCTTCTCATTGTCAAGTTCATGTGTGTCGTGATGTTCCGGTTCATACTTAGTTGATCTCTCCTCCATGTGCATCATTGTCAAGTTCGTGTGTGTTGTGATGATCCGGTTCATACTTAGTTGATCTCTTCTCCATGTGCAAGTGTCTTTCATTAGTTCTAGCTTCTCATTGTCAAGTTCATGTGTATTGTGATGTTTCGGTTCATACTTAGTTGATCTTTGCACTATCTGCATGTACTTTTCACTAGTTCTAGCTTCAGATTGTAAAGTTCATGTGTGTTGTGATGTTCCGGCTCATACTTAGTTGATCTCTCCTCCATGTGCATGTGCCTTTTCACTAGTTCAATCTTCTCATTGTCAAGTTCAAGTGTGTTGTGATGATCCGGTTCATACTTAGTTGATCTCTTCTCCATGTGCAAGTGCCTTTCACTAGTTTTAGCTTCTCATTGTCAAGCTCATGTGTGTAGTGATGTTCCGGTTCATACTTAGTTGATCTCTCCTCCATGTGCAAGTGCCTTTCACTAGTTCTAACTTCTCATCGTCAAGTTCATGTGTGTTGTGATGTTTCAGCCCATACTTAGTTGATTTTTCCCCATGTGCATGTGCCTTTCACTAGTTCTAGCTTCTCGTTGTCAAGTTCATGTGTGTTGTGATGTTCCGGTTCATACTTAGTTTATCTCTCCTCTATGTGCATGTGCCTTTCACTAGTTCTA
>BFEA01000154.1:714574-731381 GCA_003427395.1 Chara braunii | reverse complement strand
GTGTGTTTGTGATGTTCCGGTTCATACTTAGTTGAGCTCTCCTCCATGTGCATGTGTCTTTGTCACTAGTTCAATCTTCTCATTGTCAAATTCATGTGTGTTGTAATATTGCGGTTCATACTTTAGTTGATTTCTCCTCCATGTGCAAATGCCTTTCACTAGTTCCAGCTTCTCATTGTCAAGTTCATGTGTGTTGTGATGTTCCGGTTCATACTTAGTTGAACTTTCCTCCATGTGCATTATGTCCTCGCTAGTTCAAGCTGCTCATTGTCAAGTTCATTTGGGTTCTGATGTTCCGGTTCATACTAAGTTGATCTCTCCTCCATGTGCAAGTGCCTTTCACTAGTCTAGCCTCTCATTGTCAAGTTCATGTGTGTTTGCAATGTTCCGGTTCATACTTAGTTGATCTTTCCTCCATGTGCAAGTGTTTTTCATTAGTTCAATCTTCTCATTGTCAAGTTCGTATGTGTGTTGTGATGTTCCGGTTCATACTTAGTTGATCTCTCCTCTATGTGCATATGCCTTTCACTAGTTCAATTTTTTCATCGTCAAGCTCATGTGTGTTGTGATGTTCCGACTCATACTTAGTTGATCTTTCCTCCATGTATATGTGCCCTTCACTAGTTCTAGCTTCTCATTGTCAAGTTCATGTATGTTGTGATGATCCGATGCATACTTAGTTGATCTCTCCTCCATGTGCATATCCCTTTCACTAGTTCAGTCTTCTCATTGTCAAGCTCACGTGTGTTGTGATGTTCCGGCTCATACTTAGTTGATCTTTCCTCGATGTACATTTGCGTTTCACTAGTTCTAGCTTCTCATTGTCGAGTTCATGTGTGTTGTGATGTTCCGGTTCATACTTGGTTTATCTCTCCTCCATGTGCAAGTGCCTTTCACTAGTTTTAGCTTCTCATTGTCAAGTTCATGTGTGTTGTGATGTTGTGGCTCATACTTAGTTGATCTTTCCTCCGTGTGCATGTGTCTTTCACTAGTTTTAGCTTCTCATTGTCAAGTTCATGTGTGTTGTGATGATCTGGTTCATACTTAGTTGATCTTTCCTCCACGTGCATATGCTCTTCGTTAGTTCAATCTTCTCATTGTCAAGTTCATGTGTGTTTTAAGTGTTCCGGGTCACACTTGGTTGATCTTTACTCTATGTGCATGTTCCTTTCACTAGTTCAATCTTCTCATTGTCAAGTTCATGTGTGTTGTGGTGTTCCGGTTCATACTTAGTTGGCCTTTCCTCTATGTGCATGTGCTTTTCACTAGTTCAATCTTCTCATTGTCAAGTTCATGTATGTTGAAGTGTTCCAATTCATACTTATTTGATCTTTCAGTATGGGATGGATGACCGGCATTTGGCTGCTACTACGGGGAGCTGATTTGATTAGGATTAGAAGTCTCTTCTCTTCTCTCTCTCTCTCTCTCTCTCTCTCTCTCTCTCTCGCTCTCTCTCTCTCTCCCTCTCTTCCTCTCCCACCCATTCATCTCTCTCCCTCTTGCCCCCTCTCTCTCCCCTCCCCTCACTTGGCATATGACTAACCCCTCTCCCTTCACTTGTTACATTGCCAGGGTGCAAACGTTAAAAAGAGATCAGACCTCACTTTGTGGAGAGAGAGGGCAAGGGAAGGGTAGCCGGTCCCTTGTGCCACCAAGAAGGCAAAGGAAAAGGATGTTTGGAAAAGTGGGAAAGGGCGAAATCCTGAGAAAGTATAAGTTGAAGCGAGGTCAGTTTGACTCAACCATTTTCCCGACTCCATGACTATTAGAAGAGGATGGGCTGATTGATCAAAAGAGAGGAAACAAAGAGCAGCCAAAGAACATGGAAATATATGCATGTGGGAAGGGCTATGTGTCGACCCCCAATGGGGGATTGTATTGGCCTTTGCCTTGTGTGGGATTGTGCAGGTAAGTAAAGGCTTGGGATGCCTTGAGCGGGATCCGGGAGAAACCAGGCGGCAGAGGAAAAGGGAAGAAGGAGCAAAGGGGCTATGGGACTCTTAGCATGAAACCAACCCATGGAAGAAATCTTTGCGTTTGTGCTTTGGGATGTAAATGAAAAGGGGAAGTGCAAGCTTGTCAAGGGAGATGCGAAGTTGTTTTTGCATGGATGTAAAGGCCCCGAAAAGACTAAGGGGTCTGCGCCTACAAGGATGGAAGAGACGCTTGAGACTTAAAGGGTGCGCAAAGGCGAAGGGGAGGATGGCATCGCCGCACCCCGTTGATGCCATAGAATTGCAATGCTTAGGGAAAATGTGCGCGGTCTTAGGATGACGCTTAGCCTGCGCACAAGAGAAAAAAACTTTCAAAGAACCCCTGGACTGCCTGTGTATTGGAAAGAGCAATTGCTTGAGAACACAACCAAGAACTAAAAAAATCAGTGTTCGCTGATGATAAGCGAGACTACCACTCGGCGTGAGGGTTGAGCTACATCCCCAATATCAAAGCTCTCTCTCGCGATGGCCCACCCCCATCCATCTCAAAGCACTAGGTGGGGGTGACCCTGGGACGAATGGCCCGCGTCCTGAGGATGAGCGTGGGCGGGCCGAGCCAACTGGGACCCGCAGAGGGGTCGACTAAGGCTCGAAAGTCTACCGGGGTTTGGCCCTACAAAAATGGTGGAGGTGATGGGCACGGGGTTAAATTGACCCTTGCGATTTCGAAGGCGGCGCCCTACGCATGACCATATACACTACCAAAGATAAGGAAATTGGACTTGTGTTTGCTCTCTCCCTTGTGAGAATCAGATTTGAGAGTGGCTGGGCGCATGGCATGATCAGGCCTGGAGGTATAACATGTATGCTATGCACTGGATTAGCCGTTTCCTTGTGGGATGACTCTAGCCCTTCTTCGTCCGGTGCTGGTGTTCGCCAGTCCGGGGAAGCCTTGGGCAAGTCGCAGGTCGATCCTTCCTCTTCGTATGAAAGAAGGGCTCTGGTTACCTGGAAGGCGGTTGGTCCTTCGGCTTCGGCCGAGGTCCGATGAAAATCCCGCGGCGGAGTGATCGCACCGAATGGGTGCCCTTCTCTCCTCTTCTTCGAGTCCAGCGGGCTCATGCACTTTGCACTTTAAACTGCTTGAAGGAACCAACATGAACACAACGGGTCATTAAGAAGGAACAACCCCACCCTATGAAAGGACAGACAAGTGAAGAGAAAGAGAATGAAGGGAGTTGCTAGACTCCAAGGAAAACTAGCTCACCTTTGAAGATTCTCACGAGAAGGAACCAGCCACTGTGTATGAAAATAGGGGGCGTGACACTCATTGTCCTGAGAGAAAAATGTGAGTTATGGGTAAGAAGCACTGGGTGCACCAAGGAAAAGGCACTTGTATTATATGTGTCTCACTTGGGACTTGTGATTTGCATGATGGGATTTGAGCGTCATGCCTTTCAGAAGGAAAGGATGGGTCTGCACCGGCTGGTGTGGGTTGCGAAACGTCGCTCTCTTTGAGGTTGTTGGGTGCTCGTGTGTGGAGGTCAGGCCACCGAGTTGTCGAACGGGAGTCTGTCACGCCGGTTGATTAGTAGCATTCTCGTCCGGGTGGTCACGAGCATGGCTCGGTGATCTTGCCCGGGCGGGGTGTGAAACGTCTCCTCAGGCAGGGCTTAGCCTGTTGGCTGGCGGGGGGAGTACCACTGCATACGGGGCAAGGAAGGAACCTCGGAGACGATTAGTAGCTTCTCGTAGCACGGCTTGGGAAAAGCTGATTCTTGTCGGACCGATGGAAGTGAATGCCCGGACGAGTGACGATTGCTCCTAACGGGGTGCGCATAGGTAATTCCTGATACCAACGAGGGTATGCAAGAGCGGCAAAACGGGATGGGGTATTTTGGGCGAATGGAGAAGGGTAACACCCTGTGCCGAAGCCTGGGTACCGCGCTCGTGACGGTTGAGCTGTGCTTGAGGTACGAGATAAAACTTTACCGATAATACCAGCGAAGAGACTATATTGGGAAAAGGTCGGTGAGGAGATGACCGGCCCGCATGTGAGATTGCCTGATTTTTTTTATGAGTTTCCCCTCTGTACAGATTGATTGAGCTTGGATTGTTGGACGGGCATAATTCTAAGTCTATTCTCCCCTCCCCATCTAAGTCTACACGAGTGGGAGATGATCGGAAGGAAGGAGGATAGAGGTCAGTTGGAATGGAACCAAAAAAAAGAATGTAGGGAAATGGGTGGCCAACCGAGGATACTGTGGGAAGGTGGTACTTAGGAATGGGGAGGTAAATTAGGGAGACCTTGATGAGGGGTCTGAAATAATTTTCATCTAGGATAAGGGTTGACCTGACCAGAAGGACCGTTTGGTACTCTCTTATGAAAACAGGGGTTGGGTGCTGGAAAACAAGGTAGCGTGGTGGTTGTCTTCCCCGATCTATACCAGCGGTCCGGAAATGCCAGTAGATGTAAAGGATGGGGTATCGGTCGTCCTTCTGGAAGATGGGACGTGGACATATCTTGAGCCAGCATATCAAAACGTAATGCTGGAAGGGGAGGACGCGTTCCTTTGGATAGAGACAGTATGGACTAATGTCAGCTTGACAAGATTGTCGCCGAGTTTAATCTGATTTGGAGTTCCGAGGGACAGTGGAAGCCCGGGGGTGGGTCTACTTGTCATAAGATGGGGAGAATGCTATGGTCATAGATTTGGCGCTCGGGAATACGTCGGACGAATTGTTTAGGGAGGCAGAAGCGGAGGTTGTATGGGTTGCGTGTCAACGGAGGGAAATGGAAATGGAAAGGGTAGATGTGCGGGTGGAACTTGGGGATAGGGAAAGCGTGAGGCGACCCGCCAGAACCATACGATATGTGTTGTCTCCCTTTCTGGTGGATGCGGTCTTCGGAACCCGGAGCAGGCTAGTACGGATATGCCAGTCCATGACGACCTCAAGACTTCTTTCGGTTGCCGGTAGAAATGGGGCCGTTTGAAGGGAATTGGGCGGAGGCGCTGGCCGAAATGCTTAACTGCCTTAGCATAGAAAATGTCTTTGTCCCTAGCTCCATGCATTGGGGGATAGTCTACCGAAATGTGGCAGTAGAGGAGACATTCCTAGAAGGGGTGAAGGACTGTTCTACAACGAAGAGGACGACTTCAGTGATGAGGACGAAGATGATGAGATAGAGGACTGGGACTTCTAAGGAGGGTGACTTACTTAGGGAGACCGAGTGGTCTGGCATTGTGCAGGAAGGGAAAAGATGACTAGAGAGGAATTGCTGATGGAATACACCTTCAAGGGAAGGGAACCAAGGCGACTCGGAGGGGGAATAGAAATGCCTATGCAGCGGAAAACGAATGGAGAGGAACCACATGCGACTGGGTCAGGTTTGAGGTTGTCCCGGGACTATCATATGTATTGATAGAGCGGATTTGGAACCCAATAAGGGAAGAGGAAGGTTGGGACGAGATAGTAGAAGGCAAAGTGGAATCGGTCGAAACGGTCGTCCTTTCCGAAGATGGGTGGCGCCTGTTTAGTACTATGATGGCAACTGGACAAGATCCGATATGGCTTCTGGGGGATGCAGAGGCGCGAGCCCGAAAAGAAGTCAAGAGGTTCGCCAACGAAGGATGGGACGAAGTTAGTAGCAGAGTTGTGATGGGGGGATGGAAGGAACTCAAGCCCCCCAGCCTACGAATAACGGCTTGGGTGCCTGACTTCGTAGTGGGGTGGTTTGGGGGTTTTTAGCATATCGCGGAAGTAGCCGACTCCATGAAAGAAGTGCATGTAAAGTGTGTCTGGCTGACTGAGGAATTTTATAGGGTCTCGTTAAAATATGGGCCCTTCTACGGAGATAAAGCCTGGGAAGTCCTCACCGTCCTGAGGATAGGTAAGTACGACCGCCTAGAGGTAGACGCGGAGGCTTGGGACGCCATAGTTAACTGGGAGGCGGCGGCCGCTCCATCCTACGTAGATGATGTTTTTACGCTGTTTGAAGTGTTGTGGTTCGATTAAAAAGGACCGAAGAGCCGAACGCCGCAGGAAGGTCGGAGTATGGAGGGTGCATGTAAACAAAAGGGGGGGGGTATGTACATTAGCTTAGCAGGGCATGCTAGGAGACTAAGAACAAGGGCTTGAACAAGACAGGAAACGATAGGAGGACGGACAGTTGCTGAAAAACGGGTCGTGATCCTCTCTGTGTGGACTATGCAGGAAATCCCCAAAACAGCGATGGCGGCAGGACGTGCTCGACCGATACGCCAGTCCCGGTACCTCGGGCCACCCTGGAATAATGGCAGAGGGTGGGAAGTGTCCCTCCCTGCAAGCTTCGACTTTCGGGGTTTCGACATGGAATGCCGGGCCATGACCTTGGGAAGGGACAACGCCTTCATGATGGTAGAATGTCGGTGGACGGGGATGAGATTCGACGGAGGGTCTGGGGATGATTTGTTTTTCGACGTAGAAGTTGTCGGGGCCTTGTATCTACCCGAGATCGGTTGGCACTCGCTAGGGGTAGGAATAGCGCAAGGTCATGAGTTGGCTCTAGTCTTTTAAAGGGCCGTGCAAGCATTGATGCGGATAGGTCAATCAATTAGGGGTAGAAGGAACGTGGGCCTATAGACCAGGGTGGAAGTAGGGAGTTGGCAAGAGTTCAGGCCGCCGACAACCCCGCTGAGATGTCGGGTCCCCCGTTTCATGATAGACCTCGTCTTCGGAAGCCTCGCAAGGGCGCAGGATCTGGCAGACTCGGCAATAGTCTGGGTAAACCACTTCTCGCCCCTAACCATCGGGACATTCTACGACATCGTCGTGGAGTACGGGCCGTTATGGGGAAACCGGGCCCAGGAATTGTTGGAGGTTATCGATATCCTGAGAATTGGGTTGCCACGGTTAGCTCGTGCGGAATACGAACACATAATCTGGAGAGAGATCGAGGTGGGAGAGAGTTATCTAGCGGGGGTGGCTCAACTATTCGAGGAGCCTACCGAACCGGAAGGGCCACAAGGACGAGAGCGGGATTAACAGTCGGAGATAAGCCAATAGGGCAAATCGATCATATTCCGCTACGTACGAGGGCTCACCAACGGAAATAGGGATGGACCTTGGGACCCGAATGATCAAAAACCCGCTATGAAATAAGGGGGGAGGATAGACTCGTAACGATTGCCATGACCCTGGAGTTGAAAAGGGAATACTGCTCGGGAACCGTTCCCAACAGGATGCCCCACCAGGACTCCTACGCGCCGGCACGGCAAAGCAGGGGCACTCTAAACGAGCCTGTCGTGAAGGGAACTAAGTTATGTCCCTTAGCTCGATAGGGCGGCAGGACCGGCCGCTGCTCCTTCTTAGGGAAGCAATCAGAGAACAGAAATGGGGGCGGGCTACTCTCGGAATAAGCTAAGCCAAAGAAACCAGAACCTATGGAGCCTGAAATGCCTCGCACTGCCTGTGTCCTAGGGGATCCTCTGGTTTATGCGGAACTAGGCGAAATGGCGACGTAAGATGAGACAAATAATCATAGGAGCGAGGGAGGGCCAGGCTTAGGAGGCAGCGCCGTACAAAGCAAGAGGGCCAAAAGGACAGAGAATGATAAATTCGGATGATACCAAGGGGAACAGGAAAGAGATCTCCTCAGGAGGAAGCTCGGGGAAAGTCGGGGGGAGCAAGCAAGGGACCCAAGAGACCGGGGGTGGTAGAACTAAGGACGAGACAAACCCTCGGGATTCGGATGGAGCTGTGTCTAAGAAAGTGAGAGTCACGGAGGCAAGAGGACTGCCGAGTACAAGGCGAAATTGATTGAGGAAATAATAATTGGGGACGAGGAAGATCTTCCGCGGGCAGAACCGCGGGACGAGCGGAAAGTCGGCCGAGGGGAAAGTAGAAAAGGGGGCAAGGATAGTGACCGCGGAGGGACACCAAGCAAGAGGAGAAAGGAGAGAGAAAACTCTCCGGGGATGGAAGCAGAGAAAGCTACAAATCCGCCAACTATAGATAGCAGGGCTAGCCGCCTGCCGGCCACGCCAGCGGTAATGTGAGGGTGTGAAGGGCTCTGGAGCCTTAGGGAACGGGTGTTGGGATGGTTCGACCCTGAAGGAACTGCAAAGACTAGAGAGGGACAAAGGGCCGGCAAGGAAGGGCAGGATACCAGTATGGCAGGCGCGGCCAGTAACTCCGAAGGTGGCCTCGGAAAGATAGTGTCGTCCCTCGCGTGGGCACTAAACAAAAACCAAGGCTACCTTGCAGACGCTAAGAAAAAGTTGACATTTGACGGGGCAAACATCACAGAGTTCCTAATGGACTACGAGAACCTGACAGCATTGTTAAAGTGGACCGAAGAAGAAAAGATGGACCACCTAGGACAGCATGTGTCATTAAGCCTAGGGCAAGACATAATGGCCATTGTAGCCGCGAGTCGATCTTGGAAGGAAACCCGGGATGTAATGATGAGTAAGTACCTGGCGGCAGAAAAAATGGCAACAGAGGCCGACTTAGCGGCAGTCCAAAGGAGAAACTTCGCAATATATAATGACTTCCTGCGGGAGTTTACGCTGGTAGCGCTAAGGATCCCCGGGGTTACGGACCGGATAATGAGCAAGTACTTCCTCAGGCAGTTCTCCGAGTTCAACAAAGACAAGATCATGTCGACTTACCAACAAACGAGCAAGTTTGTAAACACCAGGGACGTTGATTTCAGTACGGTAACGGATCTGGCCGAGAAGACGGTAGCGACCGAGACATTGGCCTTGCTTAAGGAAGGGAAGGTCATAGACCTGACCGGTGGAACAGGCGACAAGGTGAAGAGGGGGATTGAAAGCCTACACGAACGCGTGCACGGAGTAGACAACAAGGTCGAAAGGGTGAAGAACGCGTTGGTGGCTATGCAGGCGCAAGTATCCTGACCCGCACTCCCTCCCCAAGAAGCTGTAGTTCCAACAGGAATAGCTAACCGAGGATTCGGTCGGAGGGATCCCGCTAATGAGCAATGCAGGTATTGCACCACAGTGGGACATTTTGTCCGCGCATACCCGAAGCTCAATCACGATATATTAAAAAGGAGGTGTACCAGATCCTTAAAGGGGGAGATGTTCGGACCACAGGGAGAACGGGCGAATTGGAACTCGCCAGGAGGAATGCGGCGTGCCATCATCATGCTCAATGGTTTAGAGATAGCAGCGGTAGAAGCGGAGCCGGTAGTTGAATTCATCTGGGACCAACTCCGGGGCCGCGGGCCGCATGTCAACTTCATTTTGGAAAGTGACGGACGCGATAGGGTGAACGCCGCTACTCGAGTAGGGACGGCTGGAAGAGGGATCATCCGTGACGCCGTGATGGAGGAGATTGCTGGGGGTTCCACGACCCAGGCAGAGCCCGAGACCGGGGAGCCAGAGAAAGTGTATGGGAAACCTAGGGAAGAAGAGCCTACAGATAAGGTCACCGCCGCTAAGAAGAAGTTTAGGTATCAAATCCCGACCCTAACCATGCCTGGGATCGATGACACCCTTAGCAAATTGCTAGGGACCATGGTGTCAGTATCATTTCAGACCATGTTGCAGGCCAGCCCCAGGCTGCTAAAAGGGCTTAGACAGCTGTTAATCCGCCGGCGAGTAGAGATAGACGAAAACCCCGAATCACAGGAAGAGGAAAGGGAGGAGGAAGCTCCGCAAGAAGTCGCTAATCTTCAAAGGAGTCCTGGAGATCTGGAGAATCTAAAGAAGGCCTTTGCGGACATCTGCCTGAGCTTGCCAGACCGTGAAGGCGGGGAGGTTATGAGGGTTCCACTAGGGACGAAGCTTAGTTTCCATGCGCTGCCCGTAGGGAAGTTAAAAGTGCAGGTAGGAACGCATCACATGGACATTCTAGTAGACGGAGGCGCGAAAATCACACTCATAAGGAGAGATTTCGCAACAATTACCGGCTGTGTGGTTAACAAGGAAGTAATGGGGAGCGTCTCGCGGATACATTTGTACTAGGAACCTCCAGAACAGCGTCTCGGCGGGCTTCGAAGGACCAGAAGGGATACATAAATTTTAAAGGGCCAAGGCGTGACAGAGGACCCCAACGAGGTCGAAATAAGGTATCAATCGGCAGAAACGGGAGCTGTGCAAAACACGCGAACCCAAAGATGGAGGAATAGGAGGATCTGCTAGTCCTTCCGGCTTGTGACACTGGTAGGAGAAACCATCAGAGCAGTAAGATGGGTAGAGGGCGGGGAAATATACAGGGTAGGAAGGACCCTAAGGTGCGCAAGGAAGTGGAAGGACACCCCTGACGAGAAAACGATTAAGCTGATTTGAAGACGGGAACATTTCCAGAGCTGATAGCAATAGGAAAACTAGGAGGGGTAGGGTCTAAAGTAAGTCTCTCCTTCTTCCGGTTGTATGGCGTGCAGGTCTGATACGTTATGGGTGTCACAAGCAACGGTAAGGGACGAAGAGGCCAACGTGGTCAAACATGCAACATGGATGGTCGGAATCCAAGGGATCAAGACGACAGGATAAATGCCGGCCGAAGGTTCAACAACAAGGGGGTCAAAGACGATGCGAGGGGGATTTTGGGGAAAGGGGTCCATAGCGAGAAAAAACCCGTAGAATCCCAAGGAATAAGGTCCGTCATAGTTGGTAATATGGAGAGTCACAAATTTTGGAGGGCGGGTTGACGAAGAAAAGGAAGGTGGCAGATACCCTACGAAGACTTAAGGAAATGGAGCAGATGGTAGCGAACTACAAGACAGGTGTGATTGAGGAAATGATAAAGGACATCGAGACTATGGACGACAATGAGCTACACAAGGGGGAACGGCAAGGGGAGACGCAACGAGAGCGTATGATTAAGAAACCCCGTAGATGGGGAATGGGCGGAGATGCGGGGGTACAACGGGGAGTACGACCCTCGGAGGAAGAGACCACAAAGGAAGCAAGGGGGCCAAGATCGTACCATGGAGTGAGTCAGCAAATAGGGGGAAAATCCTTATCAAATGAGGACTATAGTGGACTATGGAACCAGAGGGAGAGACTGACAGTCTGGCTCAACCAAGAAAGGAGTGTCAGAAAGAAGGTTGCCAACAAAACAACGAGGGATACAAGACTCTAGCGACAACTGGATATGGAGTGGAAGGAGGATCGAAGGGGTTGTACGACCAAGATGAAGGAGCAAACGACCAGGGAGAAAATATAAAAGATACTCCCTGGGAGGCACAAACCCAGGTATCTCGAACCGCACTGCCGCCGCAAGAAACCCTCGCTCCAAAACCCGAGCGTCGGGCCGATCAAAGGGATCGCACCAAGGAATCATGTCGATATTGTACTACGGTGGGACACTTCGCTAGGAATTGCTCAAAGCTTGACCATGATATCATAAGAAGGCAGTCTACACATCCAACACGGAGCAAAGCGGGACATCACCTACTCACATCACGAGTGAACCCCACAGACTGTTGGTTCCCACCACCCGCTGAGCCAGGGAGTCGCTCCGACGAACGTCTGTCATTACCAATAGACCATATGCACCACACAGACAGCACAAACAGAGAAGCCCCCCATAATAGTGTTACAGGCACTCCAAAGGCCCCAACACCAACTATTTAGCACTTCTTAAAGGTACTCACCCAAGCACACAGAAAGAACTTTAAAGAAAAAGGGGGGAAGTTCCCGGAAAACAGAGACAAAAACATGAAGAAAAGACATACATAAAGCTGATTTTGTGCGTGTGCGTGTGCTTGTGTGTGCATGCCTGCCCTCAGTGTTTTCATTGTCATTTTTCTAACATTGTGAAGGCTTTTGGGCATGACTTGTGTGTGTTTGGCATAGCAGCAGGTGGGTGAGTGATTTTAGGGAATGGGGCAAACAACTGTAATGAAATTGAGTTGCACATGTCAAATGCAGTTGTTGATGTTGGTGCCTTATGCTTGTTTCTCGTTGACGTCAGTTGTGCAGGGGGTGTGGCACGCCAACGGCATTTGGAGCTCGGCTGGTTGTGGAAGGCCACCAAAAATAGAGGCGCTAATGACCGAGTCACCAGCTACAGTGGTTCCTCCTGTTTTGTGATAAATCGGCCCGGCCTGTCACAAATGGATGGAAATTGGAGTGGCACTGTGGCAGCGAAAATAACTGAATGTCACGAAGTGGTGGTGGCTCATTCAACTATCATGCAATACCCCTATCAAGCGAAAGGATCATCCAATCAGCCAACCAGCCAGCCAACGTGGTACAGTCGGCAGGAGGGGCCTACTCAGCTGTTCTGAATGCTACTCAGCTGAACATAGCTCCCTCTCACTCAAGAGATAGGTTCTAATCAAGATGCACACAAACACACACACACACACACACACACACACACACACACACACACACACACACACACACACACACACACGCATATACAACACACACACACACACATATCCAATCCAATGTGTGTGTGTTTGTGTGTGTGTGTGTGTGTGTGTGGGTGTGTGTGTGTGTGTGTGTGTGTGCGAGAGAGAGAGAGAGAGAGAGAGAGAGAGAGAGAGAGAGAGAGAGGCAGAAGGCTTGATTGTGAATGTTGCACTTGGAATGGGTCTGAGTTCGTCAGCATTGGACCTGAGATGGAGATGGGTGTGAGTCTCTAGTAATGGTCAGCATATACAGTTCCCTTGTGTACTTGGACGGTTTGGTCTTTCGGTGGCCCTGACTTGCAGTGAAGGGCTCAGTTACCATGTGTAATTGGACGGTTTGGGGTTTTGGCAGCCCTGACTTGCAGTGAAGGGCAATTGCATCGCCATGCATTATTTTGTTTCATTATTTGCATTCTTTCTCCTTTCTTCTTCTCCCCGAATAAAAGAAACAAGTTTTCTTTGTTTTTTTTGCCCGTTGTTGCTTTTTCATTCCCAAAGGGGATGGTTCCTTCCCCCTCCTTCCCTTTTCTCTTGCCCTTCCAGTCTTTTTCTTTAATAAAAACTGTCCGTTCTTGGGCTTTTTGGTTCATTTTTTTTTTTTTTTACATAACTACGAATAAGACTTGGGAGGGTGGAGGTAGACCATCTTCTGTAACTTCCCCGGCTTCTAGTCTGCGTGGGTCTGCACGACTCTGCAGCACTAGAGTTCTTGGATAGGCAGGGCAACTGCTTGTGTTGTGCAGTCGTTGTAATGTAAAAATATGCCTGCTTCAGTAGAAGGGAGTGGTAGAGCCAAGAGAAGCGGAGGCCTTCAGGTAGGGAAAGGGTAGAAATAGAGGGTACACATGAGGAAAGTGTGGAGAGTCAGAGGGGGGAAGTTCAACTTTGAGGGAATTGTTGGGGAAGAGATTATGTAGGGAAAAACGGTTTGTTTATCCTCAATTAGCTGTGGCTCACAAACAAGCTCGTGTTCCACTCAGGACGGTTGGTGCAGGGAAGAACAAACTCGATTATGTGTATTGACAGTGGTTGAGATGGGCAATGGGGGGAGAAATCTCGAGTGGCTGTGGCTCCCCAGCAAGCTTGTGTTCCTCTCAGGACGGTCTGCGGCGGGAAGAACTCGGTTACGGACTGACTGAGAGGTGGTGTTCCGCTCAGGATGGTCAGTGGAGGGAAGAACAAACTCGATTACAGATTGATGGAGCAGTTGAGATAGGCAATGGGGAGGGAAACATCGAGTGGTTGTGGTCCTCATCCAAGCTTGTGTTCTACTCAGGATGGCCGGTGGAGGGAACAACAAACTCGATTATGTGTATTGACAGAGTGCTTGAGATAGGCAATGGGCAGAGAAAAGTCGAGTAGCTGTGGCTCACAAGCAAGCTTGTGTTCCACTCAGGACGGTCGGTGGAGGGAAGAAGAAACTCGATTACCGATTGACCTAGAGGCAGAGGGAGGGAGAGAGACGGAATTTTAATTTTCTCCAACTTGAGGGGAATCTCTAATCTCAAGAGAGATCTTATGAGGGAGCACAGCAGATGCAAGCAGATGGAAGGTGGAGAGGTGATGATGAGAAGTCCTCCAGGGATTTCAATTCAATTGGGGGAGGGAAGAGGAGGGAAGAGGGAAGAGAAGTTGGTTTGTTTGTGGGAAACGGCGTCTGAGGGTGGGAAAGGTAGGTGGATGGAGGAAACCAGAAATAAGAAGGATATTTAATGACAATAGAGAGGGGTATAGAGAGGAAGGGAGAAAGAGCTGGGCAGGGAAGCAAAAAGGGGGAGGGGGTTGGGAACAGAACAGAGAAATGCAAGTGTAGAGGCAAGTTGCAGGTGCCCGTGCCGATAGCCTCATGACTTGTATCATAAATTTGCTGCCAATTCGTGTTGCCTTTCTTCTCTCTGTTTGTCTGTTTGCTAACTTTTTTCATTTCCACTTGATCATCTAATATGGATGGGATCAGCCAGCTTGCTGATGGTGAGGTTGGAGAGGCGTTCATCTCGTTTGTTGCTGTAATTTATCAAACAAACAGTGGCAAAGTTGGCAAACAGGATAGTTTTTATTTTTCATTCCTGATTCCTCGAGCCGAAAGGAGTGTGCTTCTATGAGAGTACGCTCGGCAGATCGATTGGTTGAGTCAATAAGACCAGTTGAAGTTGTGAGTGTCATGTCAACAAAACCTGAACATAAGTATTGGGAACTAGGTAACAACAGACACTCGGAAAGCTGAAGAAGTAAGAAGGATAGGGAAGGGAGGTTCGTGCTCCGGAGGCATGGCGGAGTCTAGATGCCTTGATTGGCTGTTTTATGTCGAGTATTGAATCATCACAGCCCTTTCTTTCCAGGAGGTTACTTCTTTCGGCCTATTTTCTTTTCACTTTTCATTTTCCCTTTGTAAAGGATAGTTTTTCCCGTTCTCTTTTTTTTTTTTTTTTGAAACAACTCAAAGCCCCTTCTACTCTGGGGGGCGTCAGTCCTGTTGCTTATCACCAGCAAGCATGAGTACAAGCAGGAAAGATATAGAAAAGAGAGTCAGCGTTGCCCTTGTGGCATTAGTTGCCTATCAAGGGGGGGCTGCTACGGACCATCCCTCCGCTGGGATACTTCTGCTGGCCGGGAAGCTTCCTGGCAGCACCCAGCCCCAGGGGGGCTGGGACCCAGGGGGCACCTTCCTAGCAGTCTCTCAGGCCGCTTCCTCGTTACTTCCCTTTGCTCCTACCAGTCGGCCTCTGTACTCTCACTCTACGTCTCCCCTCTTTCCTTCTTCCATCCTTCTTCCATCCCTACCTACCCTGCTCATGGCCCCTTCAATCCTGCCTTGCCTTCAATAAACGTTTTCCCCAGCTTTTCCTTTTAGGCTCACTCCGCCCCTCACCCCCCCTCCCCCAAACTACCCCTACCCCTGTACATTGTAAACTTCCTTTCCCTTTCCCACCACCCCTTCCTACTTCCTCCCATCACTCCTCCTATACTCCCCTACTTTCCTAGTATGGTACATCTACAATCGTCCCCTCCCCCTCACCTCTTCCTACCTCTTTTCTATCTACCTTTGGTCGTATACCCCTACCTACTTCAGCCCTGCCCATCATTCATGTCTATTCTGGGCACATGGCGCAGCAAAATGGGGCCAAACTGCCACTGCCCTGTGCAGGGGTCCCTTGTCAGTAACTGCGGATATGGGCCCCATCTTTTCCAAAACCCAGCCTCCTCCTCCCCTCCTACACCTGTGCACCGATGAAGGTCTGCCATCAGGGCAATCCTAATGTTCTCCATTGCTCGTTCTTGATATGCCCGCAGCGGCGGAGTATCTCCTTGTCTGCATTGCTCATTCCTCAACATCCATAGGGCCCATAGCATTGCCGCTCTGACAATCTCTTCCGCTATCAAATCCCCAATTCCCGGTCTATTGACTTTGACCAGGGTTCCCCAAAGGATCTCATCGGCGTTCAGCGGAGTTCTATCTGCAGCTTCCTGCACCCACCATACCTAGAACGTCTGGACCTCTGGGCACCGCACAAAGGCGTGGGGGAGGGTTTCAACCTGGCTGCACCCTGCAGCTCGTCTGGTCTTTATATCGATATTTGTTCCCATTCTCATACCTTGTTACCTTCTATTTTTGCTGCTTTCTTGACTTTTTGTTTATGTGAGACAAGGAGACATTATGTCACTATATTACATCAGATTGACCATCCATCGACCTTGCAGCACAGGATTTCTTGCCAGATTGTTCTCTCTTTTCGTACCCACCCTCATATTCTTTGTAAATCCTTATCTTTCTGTTAGCAAAATTACCTATGATTGGCAGTAAATGAAATGCTCTATTTTTCTGATGCAGAAGCACGGCCTTATTCTCCCACCGGCTGCTATGTTGTGGGTGTGGAAATGGTGTGAGGGTTTCTTTTGCTCAGCAACCCCATCTCCCCAGACCTTCAGGGGGACACTTGGTAGTGGAGACAATGCTCCAAGTCTCCCAACCTTATCTGCATCACTACATTGCTCCAGTTTCATCGCAGTGCTTAGGTGTCTGAGTTTTCTATGTGCAAGGAAAATGAGCAACAGCGAGATGACAATTCCAGATTACACCATCACATTGAAAGCCAGATGGTCACACCGTGTCCAGAGAGCAGCATTGGACCAATAATACACCAATGGAGGTTCATAGTACTGAAAACCAATGTCAAGGAGAGCTTTCTCTCTCCGCCAACAACACAAGAGTCCAGTCCCTTCACACTCCTACTTGGCGCTCAGTGCCCAGTGTACTCGTACACAGCTACGATCAGCCTACTAATTGACAATGCAACTGTTGACATCAGCGGCAACCCGAAGTACTTGAAGATGTCGCCCAAATGCAGACCATCACCAATAGAAGGTATGTGCCCTCACATCATCATCATCATCATCCTTCACCCTTCCCTGACTTTACACCCACGTCTTCCTCCCTTACACCCGAAGACCACTCATGCGCCTCACTGTAGTCCAAGCCCACCAGCTATGGTGGCTGGGC
>BFEA01000154.1:689728-707946 GCA_003427395.1 Chara braunii | reverse complement strand
GGCCCCGCACCAGCAGCTACCCCGGTCCCAGGAGTGGTGGGTGTGGCCCCGGGGGGGGTCTGGGGTGGGGCATAAAACCCCATTTTTGGGGTTTAGCCCATGTGGTGCGCGCTCTCGCTGCGCACCCCCCACTATTTTTTTTATTTTTTTTTGAATTTTTTTTTTGGGGGGGGGTCTTGAGCCGGGGCTGGGGGTGCCCACCCCCAGACCCCCGCCGGGGCCTCGGGGCCGGGGCTTGACAACCCTGGTGACAATGATGAGAGAGGGGGTGAAGAAATACGAACTGCACATGATAGCTCGAAAAGAAGACAGGGGGAAAAAGAAAGAGTGCATTACGATTGTGAAGGAAGTAAGGAAGATGCCCGAAGCGGGCACGAAAATTGTGAGAGGAGGTATACGGGTTTTTGGGACGAACCCGAAAGAAGGACGGATATCCCCTACAACTTGAACCTTAATAATTTTACGGGTGAGTTCAACCTCGTACAGGAGGAAGAGGATGAGAGCGAGGACGAACTGCAAGAATTCATTGTCATTAACAGCGAGGATGAAACGAACGAAATCACAAGGCCCATAGAAGAAGGGCAGCCTTCAGCAAGCGGGCCGAAGGAAGGAACCTCCAAATGAGAGGAAGAGTTAGACCGACTCCGAGTGATTGGTTCGAGCAATGAATCAGTGTAATCAAGCATGATTAGATTATGAAAACTATGAGACTGATGAAAGCCGAAATAACGGCGATACCACTGGACTTTTATAGTGAGGAGGGACTCCAAGAAATTGTGAAGAGAAAGAGGGAGATCTTGGCATCCGGCCTGGGAACCGAGGAGCAAACAGAAAGTAATGATGAACAAGCGCTCAAGCAACAAAGGACCAATGACAATGAAAGAGATTAGGCTTGGGGCGCATTGTGACAAAGTTTGTGTTTAAGAGTAGAAAAATTTGGCTAAGTATGGATAAGATTGTTGACAATGACTAACCAGAAATTAACTTGAATGGGCAAAGGAAACAATTTATGAGCCACATTTGGATGTGCTACCTTAGAAGGATTCGGTGTGAAAAGGCATTGGCAAGAGACATGGGTACGAGACTAGCTGAGACGGTTGAATTATGAACTTTGGAGAAGACAAAAATTGTATTTTGGAATGGAAACTATGAATTTGGATCGATTGATTGAGTACCAATTGAGTACAAAAGAGGTTAGGGAACCAATGGGTAGAGCGGCGTGAGGATGTCCTTCCCTAGGAGCCTAATCCAACCAAATTAGGGTCATGTCGCAGAGAAACGAGATTGTGTTAAGTGAGCAAGAGTGAAAGGGATAAGAGGGCCCCATGTTCCGAGCTATGGTTGAACGGCCGGGTGGGCTATCACTGCCTGAGGAAGAAAGCCTCGGTTTGAGTGCTAGACGCTAATTCGGGTGTATGCATGAGTACATTGGAACCACCAAACAGTATTGAGAAAAATATGAAAAATATCGCACGCAAAAACTATTAGGATGACCACCGTCTAACCCCCCCGAGTAAAAGATGGCATCCGTCTCCTCGAAGTCCACCCCCTCGGGCACTAGCATTGAGAATGGAAAGTAATGACCCTAACCAGGTTGTTCGACTTGAGAATATAAAAGAATGACCCTAACAAGGTTGTTCGGCTTGAGAATGGAAATGAATGACCCTAACCAGACTGTTTAACTTGAGAATGGAAAGGAATGACCCTAACCAWKCTGTTCGACTTGAGAATGGAATARARTGRCCCTAACCAGGYTGTTCGACTTGAGAATGRMAAAGAATGACCCTAACCAGGTTATTCGACTTGAAATAGCAAAATGACCCCTGATAAGAGTCTTTTTTTTTTTGATGGGCATTGGGGTCCCCTTGCATAACTGCTTGAGAAAGGCTGATTGAGAACGAGTTGGAATGAGTAATGTGAAATGGAAAAGGCCGGTGAGACGGTCATCGAAATAACAATGAGAAAGATTGAAAGAGATGGATGAGAATGGAAAAGGCCGGTGGGTCGGTCATCGAAATAGCCATGAGAAAGATTGAAAGAGGTGGATGAGAATAGAAAAGACCGGTGAGTCGGTCATCGAAATAACCATGAGAAAGATTGAAAGAGATGGATATGAATGGACAAGGTCGAAGTAACGGTTATTGAAATAGCCTGAAAAATGAGTTGAAAGAGAAAAGATTGAGGGTCGCAAGCATCAAAATGAGAAGGAGGAAGATTGGGAAGATCATTGGGATGGTCATACGAAATTGTTATTTAAAGGAGGAAGATTGAGGATTGAAGATGAATCGATGAGTCAGTCATGAAATGGGGCCTATTGAAAAGAGGTCACCAGATTAGTCACAAGAAGTGACCCTGTTGAAAAGAGGTTGTTCGATTAGCCATGAGAATCAACCTTCAGAAAAAGTTGGAAAGAGCATTGGATTGAGCGTTTGCCTGAGAATTGGAATGTGTATTGCATAAACAGGGGACCCTAGGCAAATTAAAAAGAGGTCGTCGGATCGACTATGGAAATAGCAAGAGATTAAGCCTTTCTCCTTCTAGTCTAAGGCCTCAGCATGAGGGGGGTACTGGTGCATGCACCGCGACCCCAGGACCTCTACCCCATAGGGAAATGTCCAAGTGCGACCTGTTCCTCATAAGTGGGACATCAGGTTAAAGGATCAAGGTATCAGATACGATACTCGACATCTGGAACCAGCTTCGGCAACGAGCTCTAGCCGGGGGGTTCAAATTGCACCTCACGTTGAGTTCCTAAACGTCCAGGGCGCCAAGATGGGTCGATAGTTTGCTTTTCTAAGTCTTGATGACCCTCTCCATCCACACACCACGCTGTTGAGGGGCGACCTGGCCGTTTGGGATGGACCTAGGCTGCTCGCATTAAGTCAAGCGGCACCGTCCAAGGGGAAGGTCGGGGCGAGGTGGCGGGTGGAGGCCACCACCACCACAGGGCATTGACACCGCCTTGTCGGAGCATTACAACCGTTTCGAGGACTAACCGCAAGGTTTTCGTAACTGCACGCGGAAACTAATAAAGAGTCCCAACTTTCTTGAGAAAGAAAGAGGCCGAATCCACAAAACTTACCACATGGAAGAAACGATTAGCGAGGGAGCCACTTATGGTATGATGGGGTCCTGGGAGACATGGACTGGACCTGCCTAACATATGCGAGGAGGTACCTCAATGATGATGCCCATCTTCAAAGAAGTGGCCGCCGAACTAGAGTAGAGGATTGAGTGAGTTACCAGCAAGGGGAGGACTGATCACCCTTGCTTTTAAGGGCTGATGGGCTGGCATCCATCTACTTAGTTGGCAGGCAAGGTCTGCGTATCTCCATGTGAGAACCAGTTGCGCGATGAGGACATCGCGATTGAGTGGGGGGAATGTGTGTCATTTACCTAATGATAAAGCGTGTGGAAAAAGGAAAGCAGTCACAACGTTTGAATGTATATGAGTCTGGGTTTGAGAATGGTCTGGCAAGACGTCAGAGAAAAATTGATTGAGCCTGGGCTTGAGAATGGTCTTACAAGAGGCCAGAGAGAAATTGATTGAGCCTGGGTTTGAGAAAAGTCTGGCAAGATGCCCCTTAGTAATATATGTGAGAAATGACTAAGCTTGAGTTTGAGAAAAGCCTGACAAGATGCCCGTGAGTAATGTATGTGAGAAAAAACATTAGTTAAGTATCCAGAGATCATACATAAGTAACTGGCTAAGAAAAATGTTGAGAAAGCTAGCAAAACATACCAAAAGAAATCACAAGGAGCAACGTGTGAAGGACTCGAACGGCCTAGACAAATGGCCATGAAACGCACAGGAAGAAACTGCATGAGAATGAGTATGGAAGCTTGAGAAGAGGTTGAGGGCATTGAATGAGCTCATATGAGAAAGGGGCAGCAAAAGACAAAGAGAATGAACGAGCCAAGGGTGAAACCAAAGAAGGGAACAAAACAGATTGAAAACTTCGGGTAGGCATAAGGTCGGAAAAAGGGGGAGCATCGCATTCAAGTGAGGGGAAAAAATGGCTTCATACATGGACTACACCGGTCCGAAAAATCGAGGAAGAAAAGGCACTAAGGGTGGCAGACCTCGGGAATGATGCATAGGTTGAAAAAGCGAGAGAAGCCGAAGAACGAAAACAACCTGATGTACTAAGGGTGATGAATGAGACGAAAAAGTCAAAAGACGAGAAGACGTGATGTACTAAGGGTGATGAATGAGACGAAAAAAAAACTTATGTACTAAGGGTGATGAATGAGACGAAAAAAATTGAAAGACGAAAAGGTCTGATGTACTAAGGGTGATGAATGAGACGAAAAGGCTTGATGTACTAAGGGTGATAAATGAAACGAGAGGAGGCGAAGGACGAAAGAGCTTGGTGTACTAAGGGTGATGAATGAGACAAAGGAAGCCTGAAGGAGCTCCTAGAAGAAAACTTGATCCTCCCTCGCATCCCCCTTCGCCCCAAGGAGCGGAGACTAAAAGAAACCCTGCGAAAGGAATAAGAAAAGATGAGAAGGTCCCTTACAAACTAACCACCTATCCTACCCCACTCCCCCGCCTTACCTGCTTCGCCCATTAATAATTGACTGGTGCGAGATGAGGACATCGCGAACGAGTGAGGGGAATGTGTCGGGACAGGTGAGTCCCGAGATAAGTTCTGACCCCCGAGAGATGGTGTATGGCAGAATTGTGCACAACAGAGAAAAACAGAGGCAAGAGAGATAGAAAGGACGAAGATCTAAAGGCACAAGTGTCAGCGCCCAGAGACCTAGAGAATGTCCGGGGCCGCCGGAACCACTGGACCAAGAAGATACTAGCAGGATAGCAACCGGCAAAGGGTTGTCGGAAAATTGTGAGGGCGGTCTTCCTTTCCAAAGAAAGAAGCACCGTCGGAAAAAGAATAATGCCTGGACTGCGTGCCGTAGGCGGAAAAGAATCAAGGAAGTCGGGAAAATAATAAGTAAGTCACCGGCACGTGAGAACGTAGCCCGGGCCAAGAGGGTCATCGGGATGCGACAAAGGAAGAGTCGAAGGGTCACGAGCCAAGTAAAAGGTCGCGGCCGGAAAGACCGGCGCACGCGCGAGATATAGGAAGGGACTAGAAATGGGGCGGTCATGAGGCGGAAAATGCCAAGAGAAGTCGGGACACAGCAAGGGAAAGTGTCGGGGACCATAGGGGACTAAGCAAAAATAATGACATTTTGGAACCAAGTAGCGGTGGTACCACCGACGTGACATGTGCGGGCGGGACCGCCTGCGGGATAAGTGTCAGGGACTAGCAGGAGACAAGTGGCGGGAACATGCGATGTCCCAAGGCAAAGTTATGAGGGGTCATGAAAAAATAAGCCCAAGGCAAGGAGTGCCGTCGAGATCAAGATCTAGATGATCAATAATATTAGCACAACTAGTACCAGCACTAGTGGAGGCAAACGAAAGGGCAAAAACTAAAAGGAAAGCGAAAGAAAAACAAGAGAGGAGGCATGGGAACAATCTGAAATATCTCGGACCAACCACCTTGAGAAAAATGTGGCATAGAGGAGCTCCATGAGAAAAATAGGCTCTTGCGAGAAAACCGGAGCAAAAGGGACTAGAGTTTGGAAGAAAGAAAGGCAAAAGGAGGCTCCCATGGGCATAGGGGAGCCTCAATTGCAGTCCGAGGATGCAACGGACTGCACCATGGGCGTAGGGAGCGCCAAAACTAAGAGGAAGGCTCTAGAAAAGGTCTTAACGACTACTTGACACTTGACATGCTGCAAAAAGAAAAGAAAATCACAGGAAAAGGTGAAGGAATAAGACAAAAGGAGTGAGAGGGAGTGAGTGAGTTGGCCCTCAGTAGGGACTGCCACAAGTAGGGACTGGGAGGTCCCTAATGTCCAAAAATGGAGGAAGGAAAAAAAAAAAAAAAAAAAAACCTTAACGGTAGAAAACGACCGCATCGGAAGATACATCCGTGACCAGATACATTCTCGAATATGGAGGTTGCAAAGGACCTTTTTTTTTTTTTTTTTTGCAGAGAAAATCAAGAAAAACCACGGCCTCATGCAACCAAGGTACAACGGATTGCGTATAGTAGGAGAAACACATGTTTTAAATGCATCCGGAACCAATATTGAGTCCGGATGCATTTGGGAGTTAACCGTTTTCTTTTGTTTCAGTTTGGGGCATGTTGTGGGGCAATGGGACTAGGAAATTGACCCCTACTGCAGTCGGAGTTACAACGGACTACATAGGGAGAAAAAAACACATGTTTTAGGTGCATTCGAAACCAATATTGAGGCCAGATACACTTGAAAATTGAGCGCGTAATTTTCTTTCAGTTTGGGGCAAGTTGTCGGGTTGTGGGACTAGGAAAATGACCACAATTGCAGTCCGAAAAATAATGGGCTGCATGAGGATGCCTAGACCAAGGGAAAATGAACCATAGCAAGCCCAAGAGGTTAGAGGAAACTGACTTCGGCATAAGGAAAATAAAGACGGAAATTGGGGCCGCGAGATGGGGGATTTCGCGGCCTAGAATATTCACGGCACTTGAGACCCATGAAAGAAAAGATTGGGGCTTCCGGGGACAAGGGAGACCCAAATAACAAAATGGGACGTCACCGGGAAGACGGTCGGTGGCTAAATGAGCCTAAATAAAAATAATCGAGAATTGGGATATGCGCTGGCGGAACCGCCACTGAGACTAGAAAATGGAATCGGTATGAGAGAATGGTGGGGACTTGAGTGGTCTGACGGAAACCATGAGCTAGCGAAAGAAGAGAAGTGTGTAGGCAAGTAGCGTCGTTAAGATCAAAAATCTTGACGGTGAAAAATATAAGTCATTGTGAGTGCAAACTGAAAGAGCCTAAAGGGAAAGTGCTAGGAGACAAAAATGAGAAGAAATGAGCAAAGAAGGGGCTGCCCAACAGCCCGAGATATCTCAGACTAGCAAGGCACAAGAAAATAGAGCCTCAATGCGCTCTCTACAGAAAATAAGCTAGTCGGGAAAAATCATAGCACAAGGGGGCTCAAAACTTAGAAAACTAAGGCAAACGGGAGCCCCCATGAGCATGGGGGCTCCATTATTTCAATCCGAGTTACAACGACCAAATGCTGGCCATGAATCTGGGCTTGAATGAGGTCCTAAGGCCTAGAAAGAGGGTGCGCAGCAGTTTGACACTTGTCATAACGACAATAAAAGAAAAAGAGAGAGAAAATGAGAGAAAAATGAGGGTGAATGAGACAAAAGGGGAGAAAAGGGTGGAGGAGAATGTGTCGGCCAGTTGGGACTGACACAGTAGGGACTGGCAGGTCCCTACTGTGACCTCATCCCTCCAGATTTTGTGGAGGAAAATTCGGATTGCACTCAGCAATAACTGAATTAAAAAAAGAAAATTGGACAAAAACGCAAAAAAAAGTTGACTGTTTGTTTTTAGAGTCATGAATCTGAGATCAGATATCATGGTAGAGAGCATATGGCCGTTTTTTGTGGGTCAGCTCAAACGGCCAACTCCGGAATGAGTTGGCATCCCAAAATGGAAAAAAACAAAATAAGGAAAATACCAAAATTATGCATTTGGCCTAAAAAGATTGCCAGATGCACCAAAAATTAAAAAAGTAAACATATGGGCTCAAAATTGAAGCAAGGACCACTTGGGGGTAACTCGAAATTATGCTAGTCTTGGCTCTCAGCCTGATCGAAGGTTAAGATTGATCCGAGACATGAAAAAATATCTTGGCCTACCCAAAATAGGAGTGGAACAACAAAAAGTAAGAAAAAGAAAAAAAACAAAAGTTTTTTTTCTTTCAAGTGAAGCTGTCCCTTCAACATTTGGACTCTAGGGGGCAACAATTGAAAAGGAAAAGGAGGCTTGAGGAGGCCAAAAGGCAATCAGAGTTGGTACCAACCACTCGGGCTTCATGTACTTGGCCAAAATGTGGCCAGAGTACCCCCAGAGAGACCTAGTGGTGAGATTTTGCCTTGGGGGTACCTCGGTTCACTTGGAGGCACATTGGGAGGCATATGGGTTGACCGGTACTCCGGTTCCAGCCTACATAAGCTAAGGGAGCAATCTGCCATACTCAAATTTGCATGAGGAGTGCCCATGCTGCCCAAATGAGCTTATAGGAGCTCTCTACTCACTTGGAGTGAGAGGAGGGGAATCGCTGCCACTTGAGAGCCTTGGAGGAGGCTGTGAGCTAGCAGGAGCTGCCATTGAAGCTAGTGTGAGTAGTGGAGACTCCAAGGGGTCGTCCGCCATAGCCCCCAGGCTGTGGGAGAGAGAGAGAGGTTTGGAATAACCCATTCATCCCTCCTAGAGGGGAGGACTCCACAACCTTGGGTGTGGGGCTTTGCCATAGCCAGGGAGAGACTGAGGAAACGTGGAGATGAGGGTTTGAGGAAGAAGAGAGTCATAGCCAAGTGAGGAGAAGGGAGCTTCATCAAGATTGGTCTTCAACACCAAGACAAGAAAGGAGAGGTGAGTGGGAACATGAAGGGGAAACTTCTTTTTCCTCTTTTTTTTTTTTTTCTTCTTCATCTTATTCTTCTTTCTCCTCTTCTTCTTCTTCTTCGTCTTCTTTTTCTTTTTCTTTTTCTTTTTCTTCTTCTTCTTCTTTTTTTTTCTTCCTTATTACTTACTCTTCATTCCCTTCTCATTTTCTCCTTCTTCTTCACCATCTTCTTATCCTTCTTTATGAGAGGTAGAGAGTAGATCCTCCATTTGTATTGTCTCCATGATGGTCACTTTCTTCACTCCCTGGCAAATCACCACTTTAGGATGTGACTTTTCTGCCTTGAGGGGGGGGCTTACTCACTCTCACCTCAAGATCTATCCCTCCCCCCACTTGGGGTTGAATCGTTACTTGGGCTTTCACTCATGGAGGCATTTTTGTGATCTTGGTCTCCCACATTGTCCATTCCTCCACCTTCTACTGATCTGATTCAAGACTGGATGCTTCCATGAGAGCTAAACAAGTGTTTGAGCAAGTTTCAATCGCCTGCAGCTCTCCTCATCACTTGGTGATGTGGTTGTTCCTTTCTAGTTGCTCCATAACTCATGTATGTATGTGTTGTAGCTTCCTTGATGCAAGTTAGGTCTCTTTCTCTCTTGGTGATGTGGCGGTTCCGTCTTTTTTGCTCCATAGTTCATGAATGTGTGTGATGTAGTCTCATTGGTGTAGTTCAGTCCTTCTATCACTTTGTGGTGTAACTGGTGCTTTCCTAGTTGCTCCGTGACTCATGAATGTGTAGGTTGTAGTCTCATTTGTGCAGTTCAGTCCTTCTCTCACTTTGTGATGTAACCGGTGCTTTCTTAGTTGCTTCATAGCTCATGTATGTATGTGCTATAGCTTCCTTGGTGCGAGTTCATTCTCCTTCTCACTTGGTGATGTGGCGGTTCCTTTCTAGTTGCTCCATAACTCATGTATGTATGTGTTATAGTTTCCTTGGTGCAAGTTCAGTTTGCTTCTCATTTGGTGATGTAGCGGTTTCTTTCTAGTTGCTTCATAGCTCATGTATGTATGTGTTGTAGCTTGTTTGGTGCAAGTTTAGTCTCTTTCTCACTTATTGATGTGACAGTTCCTTCTTAGTTGCTCCACAGCTCATGAATGTATGTGATGCAGTCTCATTGATGCAATTCAGTCCTTCTCTTACTTCGTGATGTCACCGATGCTTTCCTAGTTGCTCCATAGCTCATGTATGTGTTGTACCTTCCGTGGTGCAAGTTCAGTCTCCTTCTCACTTGGTGATGTGGCGTTTCCTTTCTAGTCGCTACATAGCTCAGGTATATATGTATTGGAGCTTCCTCGATGCACGTTTAGTCTCTTTCTCTCTTGGTGATGTGGCGGTTCCTTCTTAGTTGCTCCATAACTCATGAATGTGTGCTTTGTAGTCTAATTGGTGCAATTCAGTCCTTCTCTCACTTTGTGATGTAACCGGTGCTTTCCTAGTTCCTCCATGACTCATGAATGTGTAGGTTGTAGTCTCATTGGTGTAGTTCAGTCCTTCTCTAACTTTGTGATGTAACTGGTGTTTTCGTAGTTGCTTCATAGCTCGTGTATGTATGTGTTGTAGCTTCCTTGGTGCGAGTTCAGTCTCCTTCTCACCTGATGATGCGGTAGTTCCTTTTTCATTACTCCATAGCTCGTGTGTGTATGTGTTGTAGCTTCCTTGGTGCAAGTTCAGTTCCCTTCTCACTTGGTGATGTGGCGGTTCTTTTCTAGTCGCTCTATAACTCATGTATGTATGTGATGTAGCTTCCTTGGTGCAAGTTCAATTTCTTCCTCACTTGGTGATGTGGCGGTTCCTTTCTCGTTGCTCCATACCTCATGTGTGTATGTATTGTAGCTTCCTTTGTGCAAGTTCAGTTTCCTTCTCACTTGGTGATGTGGCGGTTCCTTTCTAGTTGCTCCATAGCTCATGTATGCATGTGTTGTAGCTTCCTTGGTGCAAGTTCAATTTCCTTCTCACTTGTTGATGTGGTGGTTCCTTTCTTGTAGCTCCATAACTCATGTATGTATGTGTTGTAGCTTCTTTTGTGCAAGTTCAGTCTCTTTCTCACTTAGTGATGTGGTGGTTCCTTCTTAGTTGCTCCATAGCTCATGAATATGTGTGATGTAGTCTCATTGGTGCACTTCAGTGCTTCGCTCACTTTGTGATGTAACCGGTGCTTTCCTAGTTGCTCTATGACTCATGAATGTATAGGTTGTAGTCTCATTGGTGCAGTTAAGTCCTTCTTTCACTTTGTGATGTAACTGGTGGTTTCCTAGTTGCTCCATGATTTATAAATGTGTAGACTGTAGTGTCATTGGTGCAGTTCAGTCCTTCTCTTACTTTGTGATGTAACCAGTGTTTTCGTAGTTGCTTCATGTGTTATGTATGTATGTGTTGTAGCTTCCTTGGTGCGAGTTCAGTCTCCTTCTCACTTGGTGATGTGACGTTTCCTTTCTAGTTGCTCCATAACTCATGTATGTATGTGTTGTAGCTTCCTTGGTGCAAGCTCAGTCTCCTTCTCACTTGGTGATGTGATGTTTCCTTTCTAGTTGCTCCATGACTCACGTATGTATGTGTTGTAACTTCCTTCATGCAAGTTCAGTCTTTTTCTCTCTTGGTGATGTGGTGGTTCTTTCTTAGTTGCTCCATAGCTCATGAATGTGTGTGATGTAGTCACATTGGTGCAATTCAGTCCTTCTCTCACTTTGTGATGTATCCGATGTTTTCATAGTTGGTCCATGACTCATGAATGTGTAGGTTGTAGTCTCATTGGTGAAGTTCAGTGCTTCTCTCACTTTGTGATGTAACCGGTGTTTTCCTAGTTGCTCCATAGCTCATGTATATATGTGTTGTAACTTCCTTGGTGCAAGTTCAATCTCTTTCTCGCTTGGTGATGTGGCGGTTTCTTTCTAGTTGCTTCATACCTCATGTTTGTATGTGTTGTAGCTTCCTTGGTGCAATTTAAATCTCTTTCTCACTTGGTGATGTGGTGGTTCCTTTTTACTTACTCCATAGTTTATGTATGTGTGTGTTGTAGCTTCCTTGGTGCAAGTTCAGTCTCTTTCTCACTTGGTAATGTGACGGTTCCTTTCTAGTTGTTCCATTACTCATGTATGTATGAGTTCTAGCTTCCTTGGTGCAAGTTCAATCTCTTTCTCACTTGGTGATGTGTTGGTTCCTTTCTAGCTACTCCATAGTTTATGTATGCATGTGTAATAGCTTCCTTGGAGCAAGTTCAGTCTCTTTCTCACTTGGTGATGTGGCAGTCGCTTTGAAGTTACTCCATCGCTCATGTATGTATGATGTGTAGTTTCCTTGGTGCAAGTTCAGTTTCTTTCTCACTTGGTGATGCGGTGGTTTCTTTCTAGTTGCTCCGTAGCTCATGTATGTATGTGGTGTAGCTTCCTTGCTGCTATTTCAGTCTCTTTCTCACTTGGTGATGTGGCGGTTCCTTTCTAGTTGCTCCATCACTGAAATATGTTTGTATTGTAGCTTTCTTGGTGCAAGTTCAGTCTCTTTCTCACTTGGTGATGTGGTCGTTCCTTTTTAGTTGCTCCATACCTCATGTATGTATGTGTTGTAGCTTCCTTGGTGCAAGTTCAATCTCTTTCTCACTTGGTGATGTGGCGGTTCCTTTCTAGTTACTCCATAGCTCATGTATGTATGTGTTGTAGCTTCCTTGGTGCAAGTTCAATCTCTTTCTCACTTGGTGATGTGGCGGTTCCTTTCTAGCTACTCCATAGCTCATGTATGTATGTGTTGTAGCTTCCTTGGTGCAAGTTCAGTCTCTTTCTCTTTTGGTGATGTGGCGGTTCCTTCTTAGTTGCTCAATAGCTCATTAATGTTTGTGCTATAGTCTTATTGGTGCAGTCAAGTCCTTCCCTCACTTTGTGATGTAACCGGTGCTTTTCTAGTTGCTCTATGACTCATGTATGAGTAGGTTGTAGTCTCATTGGTGCAGTTCAGTCCTTCTATCATCTTGTGATGGAACTGGTGCTTTCCTAGTTGCTCCATGACTCATGTTTGAGTAGGTTGTGGTCTCATTGGTACAGTTAAGTCCTTCCCTCACTTGTGATGTAACAAGTGCCTTCCTAGTTGCTCCATGACTCATGTATGAGTAGGTTGTGGTCTCATTGGTACAGTTCAGTCCTTCCCTCACTTATAATGAAACCGGTGCTTTCCTAGTGCTCCATAACTGATGTATGTATGTGTCGTAGTCTCCTCGGTGCAAGTTCAGTCTTTCTTTCACTTGGTGATGTGACGGTTCCTTCCTAGTTCTTCCATCACTCGTGTATGCGTGTGCTATAGGTTATTTTGCTGCAGTTCGGTCTATCCTTCACGTGATGATATGCCGGTTCCGTTTTAGTTGCTCCATAGCTCATGAATGTATGTGTTGCAGTCTGTTTTGCTGCAATTCAGTCTGTTCTCTACTTGGTGGTGTGTCGGTTCTTCCTAGCTGCTCCAATGGGGCAGACTGCGGAAACGGTCCGTCGGGAGACAAAGTAACACAGGATGAGCACTCTGCACACTTAGAAGCTACAAACGAAGCAGGACAAACACGAGGGCACCATCACGTTAAGCTCACAAAGAAAACAGCCCCCTCGACTTCGAAAACGTAAGCAACTCACACTTCTTACATAGTACATCCCATGTCACCATAGCAGGATCTCCCTCTGAAAACGACACATCATATCCTTGTACCTGTTTCATCCGCATGCTAAGCGAAATCATCAGGAAGCCGTGCATGACGCACTTTCGTCGAAAAAAGGTCGTGAGCCTTGCCTCTTGCTTCCTTATATCGATTCTCAGACACTAAGTTCCTCTACCCGCTTACCTTCGCAGATTCCACACATGTCCGAAATGGACAAAATCGAACCTCCCCGGTTGGTCCTAGAACCACACACCGTCTCGGTGGCCGTGACGGGCTAGACTAAGACAAAACTGAAACGCAGTCAAAACTTTCAAAGCATAATAAAATAAACTAAAATAAAATAAAATAAAACAAGATAAAACAAAATTAAAAAATACCTCTGCAGGAGCGGAAACACAATGGTGAAATATATAGGCACATGCCTGGTGAACGACGGTTATGGCCCGCTGTCGTTCCGACACAGGCCGCATCCAGTCTCAACCGTCCTACTGCCGGGATCCCCTCTGTTTTTTCTTCCTTTTCTTTGACTGCTGTCGAAAACACAGCATGAGGATGAGGAGTGCCCTGTCCCCCGTAAGTCTGGCCAATTTGGCCAAGGCACCCTCTGAAACCTCCGGGGTATAGCCTCGGAGGATGCTCTCAGTGACTGCGTAGGCCACTGAGCTCACACTCAAAGTGCAGGAGGTCGATAAGAACCACAATCTTTTCAAGGTAGCCGACAATACTCCCTTCTTCGTCCATTTGTCAGAGTAGCTAGCGTAATCTTGCATAGAGTGGTACCGTAGTTCCCCTTTCTCCCGGAGTGCTTCAGTGTTTTTTGTTTCCTGCACGAAAACCATCCGCACTGGATGTGAGAGGACGTACATATGTCCTCCCAAGAATTTCCAATGGTTCGAGCCCGCATCCTTCTGAACGAGTTTCAGCTCTGGGTCGTACGTATCCTCAAACTTCTCTAGTATGTGTTTGGCTCTCTTCCATGATTCAGGTTCTCTGAATCTCTGCTGCACCCGACGGCGATGGAGACATCATCCACCATCCTCCAACCTTTGACTAACGCCCTATCTTCTCCAAGAGACGTCAAGAAATTTGCCTAAGCCATGGCGCAGGTAATGGTTGCTAACGTCGGGCTCGAGGTTTTCCCCATGGGGATGCCTACGATCTGCCGCTTCACCATGTCGCCACATTTCATGTATGCATGTGCCATGTCGTACCGTATCATCTCTCGCATTGAAATCCACACTGATAAAACCAGGTTTTTTGCGACGTGTCTTCGATAGTACACACATCTTACCTCTGGTAGCTACCTTCACTTGCCTCCAACTCTTTCCTTCAAAATGGCTCAGAAGGTTCGATACCGCCTCTTCTACAGATACATGCGATATTGAAGAGAACATCTCTTTGATATCGTAGCATGTCCCGAAAGTTGTGGTACACCCTTGTTTCAGGACTTCCTCCCCTATGGCTCCCAGTTTCTCCTTCAGCTCAAAGCTTGACCCGAGGTGGAAACTCGAGGCAAACCTTCGTACTAGGTAGTTCAGTGCTCTGGTGCATCTCATCTGTCCCGTGGTTGCTGGGTCCGTACATGCTCGTGCTATGGGCCTCCACCGTAGGAGGTCCTTGTCTTTTGGTATCGCATATGTCTTCCCCAGTTTTCTGTTCGCCTTCCACTTACCCACCGTCTCCAGGCCTGCTCCCACATAGTCGGTTTTACATACCCTCAAAACTTCCTCCTCCGTTAGAGCTATGCTCTCATAGTCTGTGTTCCAGACAAACGTTTTACCGTAGTCGTGCCTGTAAGGCACCGGACACACTAGGGCAGTATCTCCTGGATTCCTATCTATCGGCGCAAGTACTAAACCATCGTACCTAGTCGTCCACCGTCTCACCTCCAGCTCAGTCCAGGCCGCGTTTTCCCCACTTTCCTTCCTGAAACAGGAAGCGACACTGAAATCTTCCGGTAACTCTTTTCCCAGATAGGCAGTGACTATTGCGATTCCCTGCTCGATTGCCTTCCCACTAATCCTCTTATCTGGTCTCGTAACATTTTTCGCGTTTTTCACGAAAGTTGGTGTCTCTTCTACCTTCGAAAATCTAGTGAGGACGTGTCCGTCTGTCTTCTCTAGATCGAATAATGCACACACGCACTGTACATCCTTCGTGTGTGCGTACGCCCTGTGGTTGTGCATGATCTCCCCGACTGTCCTATTTTTAGTATTTACTATCCTCACTTTTTTCTTCACAAAAGTAGCTACAACCCCTTCTTCCACTTTACATTCTATTGCCGACTCTGTTACCCGTCTCACCTTTGTTTTTCTGACCATAGTGCATAACGGGTACTTCACAGTAACCCTTCGTCGAATGCTCACCCCGGTCTTCATTCTAATCATTCGATCTAACTTCAGCTTGAGTTTGTTCTTGGTTTCCTTCCTGCCAAACAATCCGGCGGTTCTATACAACCCCAGTAGCTGCTCACTGGAGTACCGTCCGATAGATACCGCCGACCTTAGTTGTCTGAGTAGCTTCCTGAGCACCAACTTGTTCTGTTCCATAGTGGTTGTCGTTCTCAGAACTCTCATAAAAAGTACCTTGGCTCCCTCCTGGCACAAACTCGATTGTGATGAGCAAGGCGCCTTGATTGTATCCTTGTCAAAGAAGTTTGATAAGTGTGCTGAGATCCATACTTATTTCTGATTGTGATGAGCAAGGTGCCTTGATTGTGATGAGCAAGGTGCCTTGAGCAGCACAACCTGCGACCCCCACTGATGGATAATCACAGCAACACAATGACGTCGACTCCTTGTTGTGTTTGAATGTTGGAACATCGAAAGTTCCGGTGGGCAGAGTTGAGGAAGGGCAGAAGGGAACTACCGCGCTTACTGCTCCGGGATTGAGCCTTTCCCCAATCCCCCATAAGAGCAGCGTGGTGCTCTTATGGGTGCCACATAGTGCGTCGGCCCGCATCGGGGCCGACCACCTTAATCCAGTCCGACTTCATGTCGGGCACTGGTCTTATGGGTGCCACATAGTGCGCCGCGTTGCGGTGATACGAGCGGAAAAAGGTATTTGAACCCCCAACCTTACGTTTCTCACACATGGCTTGTGAATGATGTAGCGTAAGCTCACGCCCGTGCCTATATAGGCCAAGCGCGCGCTCGCAGCGGAATAACCAACAGGAAAAAGTTATGGGTGCACCCGAGCAGTGGGGCGGAACAGGCAGTTGGACAGCAGGCGGCCACTGCAGTGAATTCAGAGAAACCAGTGCCCCCATAGAGTTGCTCCCAGCGAGGCCGTTACGTGATGGCGCAGGGGCGACTTACGGCATGCGGAAATGCAAGCAGCACCGCGGACGGCACGTGGAAATGCAAGATGAATCTCACGCCCGCGACTGTGTCTAAAACTGCCATGCACCCCAAAAAAAATTTCCACAAGTGGACTAATTCTAAGAGCAGTGCAAAAGCAGAACAGGACGAGCGCAGGTGAAAATGAACGAGCACCGTAATTGGCAAGCAATTCGAAAAGACACGCGAGAACACAAACGCGTTCAAATAGGAAACTTGCAAACCGACGTGACAGGCAAGGGGCAGCAATCCAATTTCACGCCTTACTTTCGACACACAACATACACAAAAATTGAATCGCACAAGGCACCGACATCGAAAGTTCAGACATCGGCGGACTACAGCCTATTCGCCCCGCCGACAACGATCTTATGCAGGTTGTTGTACATGCAGTACAAATCATAGAGCGCAACACGAGTTGTTCCACTGCACGAAAAGATACTAAGAGAACGTCGTTCAAGGGCTAAAAGACACGCGAGAGCACAAACGCTTCGAGTAGCAAATTTGAAAACCGACGTGACAGGCAAGGGGCAGCAACCCAATTTCATGCCTTACTTTCCATACACAACATGCACAGAAAGTGAATCGCACAAGGCACCGGCATCGGAAGTTCGGATACCGGCGGAGTACAGCCTCTTCGCCCACCCCGACGTGAGAAGCAAAGAGCAGCAATCCAGTTTAACGCCTTACTTTCCACACACAATATACAGAGAAATTGAATGGCACAAGGCACCGACATCGAAATTTCGAATATCGGCGGACTACAGCCTCTTCGCCCCCACCCCCGACAAGAGTCTTATGTTGGTTGTCGTACATGCAATAATAATCATAGAGCGCAACACGAGTTGTTCCACTGCACGAAAATAGACTAAGACAACGTCATTTAAGGGCTAGAAGAGACGCGAGAACACAGATGCCTTCAAATAGCAAAATTGCGAACCGTCGTGACAAGCAAGGGGCAGCAATCCAATTTCACGCCTTACTTTCCACACACAACATACAAAGGAAGTGAATCGCACAAGGTACCGACATCGAAAGTTCGGATGCCGGCGGAGTACAGCCTCTTCGCCCCCCCCCCCCCCCCGATAACAATCTTATGTACCACAACCTACATAAGATTGTTGTCAGGGGGGCGAAGAGGCTGTAGTCCGCCGATATCCGAGCTTTCGATGTCGGTGCCCTGTGTGTTTCACTTGCAATAGAAATCATAGAGCGCAACACGAATTGTTCCACTGCACGACAAGAGACTCAGGTGACGAAGTCCACACATGAGAAAGTCATCGAACTACAAGAAAACAATGTTGAACTGCACGAAAATAGTACCACTGCCATACCGACAGCCAGGGTTGTCAAGCCCCGGCCCCGGGGCCCCGGCGGGGGTCCGGGGGTGGGCACCCCCAACCCCGGCTCCAGGACCCCCCAAAAAAAATAATAATAATAATAAAAAAAAATAATAAAAAAATAAAAAAAAAATGGGGGGTGCGCCGTGAGAGCGCGCACCACATGGGCTAAACCCCAAAAATGGGGTTTTATGCCCCACCCCGGACCCCCCCCCGGGGCCACACCCACCACTCCTGGGACCGGGGTAGCTGTTGGTGCATGGCCGGGGGCGGGGTTGAGTGTTGGCGGGGGCGGGGGTGCGGGGTGCGGGGCGCGGGGCTTGGGGCGTGGGCAGCGGTGGGCCCCGAGCTCTGCGCGGGAGAGGAGGTTAACAACAGTCGTATTTTTCATCACCACTTTAGGACACCCTTCACCACT
>BFEA01000154.1:675472-689359 GCA_003427395.1 Chara braunii | reverse complement strand
GGGTAGCCCCGCGGCGGGGGTCCGGGGGTGAAACCCCTACCCCGGCTTGGGCCCCGGGGATCCCCGCGTGACAACCGTGCCGACAACGAGCATCCCAAAGACAACGAGAAACAGACCCAATGAAGAAAACAATGTTGAACTCAGAAAGACAGTTGAATATTGTCTTATGTTACCAAATACAATCGCCATAAAATGAAATACAGTTAAAGAATTTTGTACAAGTCATTGAAAACTGTCAAAGACAACGTCCTTCCAAGAGACATGTTGCCAGTTGTCGTCTAATAACAGGCAAATCTTTACTCAAGAATCTAAAAGGGGGTCGATCACCACGTTGCAACAGCGTTGCAAATGTCAACAAGAACACCCCGCAACTAACTCCATCCACTTGCCTTGGAACTCCTTCCACAACAATTTTTCTAACCATAGTTTTCCAACTCCTATCCGACCGGTTATGTGAGGTATGACATTCTAAATACTGTACAATCAACTCGAAAACACTAAGGTAGAAACTGGAATCGGCTTTAACGCGAGGAAAAGAGTTAAAAATTTCGAAGACATTGTCTCTCAAATTAACGGAAAGGAGGATTCAGTGATCGTTATGTTTGTGCACCGGAACGAAGATCATATCGAACTGAAGCAGATCAACGTTTTTAGCCCACCTCTCCACCCCAGTGTGTCCTCGAAGTTGCAGCATACTGAAGAAGAAAGAATTGAAGCTGAAGATTCGAAGGCCTGATGGTCGTGCACGTGTCGAGGATGCCGTCGACCACAAAAGGGCCATGTAGAAATTCACCACCCCATCGTTGATCTTGCCATTGGCTTGCAAAACGGTGAGCATATCTTTCGCCGTGATTTTGAATTGATCATCCGCAAAGGAAGAGAGGACATGATGAAGAGGCACCACGCTGCAAGAAACATCGTCCATAACCCGCTAGACTTGAGCCGCAATCGCCGTAGCGAAATGCCCCCCCCAGGCTGCAGGTGTTGTGTCCCAAGCTGCACATCATCGACCAACGCACAGACGGGGAAGTGATAAAGGAAGTTCTAAAGGTTGTCGTTCACCGCACGACACGTCGCTAAGTATTTTTCATACATGGCCTGACCCCTAGTCACAGATTGTGGATATGTCCCCTTCTCCGCAGGTAGAAGGGAAAGACATTCGTCAATGGCTAAGGCATGCTCCTTCTCTCCAATCTCGACATCAACCCCTGATGCCTTTAACATATTCTTGTTTCTTGTCGTGAATCTCGGAATTTTCTGCAATACACGTGCCGGATATTTCGAGAAACTCCTTTTTCGAGATGACCGGACCCCTGTAAAACAGAGAACAGACAGAACCCGAAATGAATATATGATTCCCAGGAGGAGTTGTACGAAAGCGACAATGTGAAAGATAATGTAGCCCACAAGATGATGGACTTCTCCAACTAGCGAACTCATATTTCGCAGCGACAAGCATGCGTGCATACGGACATAAAACGACAAGCACTGTCGAGCCCGAAACCCCAACACATGACGACGAAGACCACATCAGGCCAAAGAAGAGGAATGCCTACCAATGCTGAAGTTCGGATTTCGGCGGACTTGCAGCTACAACTAGCAGACACGGACCAGCCGGGTTTGGTCCTGACACTGGAACTGCGGTGACCGGAGGAAACCGGAACTTCGAAGGGTATGTTTTCTAGTCCGCCGGTATCCGCACTACAAGTGTCGACCCGAGGTGGGAAGTCGGCATTTGCCGATGTGCGGATTCCAGCGGACTTGCAGCCACAGTTCGCAAACACCGACCAACGGGGTGCGCTCCACCTCCCGCCGGCACTTGTAGTTCGGATGCCGGCGGACTTCAGAACAGACCTTCCGTATTACCGTTTCTCTGGCGGTTTCCTCAGTTCCAAGTGTCAGGACCAAACCCGGTTCTGCGACCTCACCCGCTGGTTGTAGCTGCAAGTCCGTCGGGATCCGAACTTCGGCATTTGTAAACATTCGTCTTCTTTGGCATGATGTGGTCTTTCGTCGTCATGTGCAGGGTTCTCGGGCTAGACTGCGCTCGTCGTTCTATGTGCGAATGCACACAAGCTCGTCGCTGCGAAATACGTTTATCGGACGGTCTATCTTGTAGTCCGCCGGTATCTGCACTACAGGAGTCGGCCAGAGGAAAAAAGTCGAGACGGCGTCAGAGAACTTGTAGAGGGAGGAGTGGATGAGCGGTCGCAGAATAAACCGTGATGGTGTGTTAACGAATAAGAGGCCAATTGGTCCTCGCTGACAAGTGAAGCGGAATTTTGTCCATCTGACGTGGGGCATAAACCGACAAGGGGGTTGACAGACAGCGTCGACAATCCCGAAACGCGGGAGTGCTGACATCGCGACGATCGTCAATGCTTACCAGCTTGTTTTTCTTTCTGCTCCTTCGTCGGTGACGTGGGCGCTGGTAAGGCGAGGACATCCAGGGCCGGAGTGCCGACCCTGCACTTTTTTGGGAACGTGACGTGCTGGCGGCCGCCAACACCCGCCCCCCGTCCTCCTGTGAGCGGTGACCAGGGTACCGGAAAGCACGACTGGATGAGCGCCAAGTCCCTGGCCGCAAAAGTTTCGTTGCTGACAAGGGCATCGTCTTTTGACGGGGTGGACGAAAGTGTTTGAACTTGCTCGTCGCCCATTATGCTATCGATGACCTCGTTGACGCTAAGACGGCGAGTCGTTTTCGCCGGGCTCACTGTCATGATAGCCTTGTTGCACCCGTCGGGGGGATGCACCGCAGTGGCCAGGTGGTGGGCGTCATATTCTTCGTGGTCCACGGAAAGGCCACTAACCACCTGCGTCTCCATCTCCATCGCCGTCATGTCGTCGTCGATATCACCTTCACCTGGTCTGGCGTACACCAGACCGAATGAATCAGATGTCTCCCCACAGACATCCTCGTCTCCGGCATCCACCCTTTCCTCGTCTGTAATACTGAGTCCTCCTTCTTCACCGTCTTCCCCGTCGTGCAATGTAATCAACTACTTCTCTCGCCCTTCGTCTCGTTCTCCCCCCTCCTCCCATTCTCCCCCTTCTTCCCGCCCTCGACTTCCACCCATTCTTCCCCCCCATCAGTCTCACGCGACTCGGCTCCTTGCAGCCGCATCAAGGCGGATCCCAAGGAGCGGTCATTTGTACGAACAGACGTAGCACCTTCCTCCGTCCCTGCCTCATCCGAATGCAGGCACGTCACGGACGAAGTATGGATACCGGCGGACTTCGTCGCAAGGAAGGCGGGCGGCGCTGCACAAGCAATCTCTCTCTGTGACTCCGCAGATCGGCCTTGTCCAAGGGCCGGCAGCGTCGCCTCCCGCACAGCCAAGGCGACGCCCATCTTCGACGCCTGTGCTCCTGTAGAGCTCCACTGGACCGGTACACTCGCCTGAACGTCGTCCGCCTTGGTAGGGATGCCCGCGGACTTGCCCTTCACGGCGGAGACTCCCCTGCACATGACCCCGCCCCACTTCACCGAAGGAGCCGAGAGCAGTCCACGAGGGAAGGGCCGCCTGCTCCAGAGTCGTCGAAGTGCGGATGCTGGCCGACTTAGCTGCCTCCACGGGCACTGGTTCCTCCGTCTGCGAAATTCGGATGCGGGCGAACTTCCCTGACTTGCCGCTCCCTGCTGTTGGGGAGTGTGTGACGTTCACCCCCCCATCCCCCACGCCGCTGTGCGCGATCCTACCCTGACCGCCAGTGCCAGACGATGATGTCGGCGCGCTTCCCCCTGATGTCGTACGGCCACTGCCTCCGCCACCTCCTTCCTCGTGGCCATTGCCTCCCCCCCCTCCGGCCCCGGAGGGACTCGGAGGTCCTCCTCCCACACTACCCTGGGTCCCTGTCAACGGGGGTACTTTCCAGTTCACCTTTTTCTTCGAAGGGCTCGTCTTGAGGTCGTAGAAATTGTCAGAGAGTTCCAACCACTGCTTGTCATGAAGTTCTCGAAACAAGCGATCAGCAGTGGCAATGATGGCCGGGTCGGCGGGCTGCAGGTTGCTGTTCTCTGACGTCACTTTGTCCACCACAACACTCCTCGCGATATCCAAGTAGTCGCACTTGACCAGGCGCTAAGACGACTTCCATTCCCCGTCAGTGTCGACTATGGCCATGACCCACTCCCCCTTCCGAATTGCGGGCTGGATCGTCCCCGGGTGCCAAATCATGTCATGACCCCAGTCTGCCTCCGTGGAACGCGTGTGGTCGTGCCCTTCGAAGTGGATGTTCTCATCCTTCTGAGAAGGATGTTGCAGGGGGGCTTGACACCCTGGTCGCAGAGGAGGAGGCGCAGCAGGCCGAGGTGTCAATCTCGCCAACAGCTTGCTAGGGGTCCTCCGCACGGGCGTTGCTTATGCGGGCTGGTTTGTTGAGGGACTCGCCAACGAGGAGGCCGGGGATGGGAGCACCGGAGCAAGGCGGTAGTCGATGTCAATTTCCTTGGTGTCGCTATCCTCCTCAGGTGCACCGGTGTCAACACCGGTGAGGGACTCTTCGTCGGCGTCGATCAAGGCACCGTAACTCTCGAGCCTCAGAACCGGCTCGGATTCGACAAAGTACAATAACTCCAGTCGGTCCAGGAAGTTCTTCGCGTTCAGGCGTGTGGCACCGTGATAGTTGTCTAGCAGCGCCAACATGTGTTCCTTGCGGCGCATGTACTCGATGTCGGTGCCCCTCGCAGGCCGCTTCTCCAAGAAGAGGAACTCGTAGATCCTGCTCCTTTTCCGGGCGCTTAGCTTGAACCACATGTCCGTCGAAGGATCCCAAACGCGTCTCGGCTTTTCACTCTTCGTAATGAACTCGCAGCGGTATGCTCCCGAGTTGACCGCGGTTTTCAGAAAATCCAACGTGAATTACAACCACTCCGAATTCCCCTCCAACGTGATGACGTTGCGACCACCCTTCAAAACCTCCCACACGACTTGTGCATGCGCTTTCCCGAGGAACATGATGTCGTCCCCCTTTTTGCAAAGGAATTCCAGCAGATGGGCGAATTGTGTGGGGTTCCGCCCATGGCCCTTGTACACCACGGGATCACGCCCATGTATCACGACGGGCCATTCAGAAGCGTCGAACGACATGTCGGATGTCTCAGTGGGAGTCACTTTCTGAAGTGCCCCTACCGCGGCAGCATCACCCGCCGCCAACCTCGCGTCGTAGACAACAGATGTATTCTCCCGCAAGTCGTCGCCTTTGAAAAGGATGTACATGCGGTCGTCCAAGGAGTACAAGTTGTGGCCGACACCGAAACTTTTCTTCTGCCGCGTCCTCCTCACCCACTTCCCGACCATTGCCTTCACGACGGACAGATGGTGCAGGCTGGTCATGAAGTAGTAGTCGTGCTCTCGGGGGACGAACGCGACTACTGTCCAGTGCGAGGGGAACAAGTGCTCCAGGAGGGCATTCAAACTCTCGAAGACTTTAGCTGTCCACTGTTTGATGTCCACCGGTTCGCACAAGTCGAGAACGCACGTGTCGCATCTCGTGATTCCGACCGCCCTCTCCAACTCCGTGACCTTCATCTGCGCATCCAGAGGGTCGACGCCGAATGGGGCAATAGTTGTGACGTCCTTCGAGTCGTTCCACAGAATGTGCACCATCCCTTCGGCCAGCGCGACTTCCATGCTTTTCGACCTGCTGCCGGTCAACATGAAGAGGACCTTGTTCTTCCAGTCGATGGGCAACTTCTTGTTTTGGACTAGCTTTTTTGTCGCCTTGATCGACTTGTCGTCCTCGCAACCCATGTAGGGCGGACAGTCCTTGAACAAGGAGGAGTCGATGACAAGTTTCCTGCTCCCGTCCCACAACGCTGCATCCAGCCCCTGCCCTTCGAACTTTGCCAAAATCGCCTCTCGTTTTTTCAGGAAGGGGTACTTAGTGGTCCAGTCACTATCTGGCCGGTTCTCATGCTTGAACTAGTAGTAGTTCCACAACCGCACCAATATGTGATCGCACTTCACCAGTTGCACTGCCTCGTACATCCCCAGCTTCCCTTGCTTGGCCAACGCGGAGGACCCTGTCTGCACCCAGACCACCTCGCAGTTGAGAACCTTCTTCAACAACCGACATTTCTCGTTGTCGGTAAGGGCCTCCATGCTCTTCCAGCAGTGCGGATCCGGCTCGGTGACCTGGACGAACCAGTTGCCTGGCTCTTGTTCCTTCTTGCCTTTCTTTTGTGGCGCTTCGACGGGGACATTGTAGACGACCACCTTTTGCCCGTCCTTCTCATTTTCGATGTGGCTCACACCTGGCTTGAGGCCCTGCACCTTCTTCTTCTTCGCGATCCACTTCGCTCCTTCCAGTGCGAGCAGTCTGCCCGTTTCCGATCTCTCGAAAAATTCCATCCCGGTTTCCCATGCGCTTTTCCCTGCCATCGCGAGCGGGAAATAAGATCGAAGGGCAGCGTTTTGTTTCTTGATACCTTGCTCAGTCTTGTCATCGGCGAGAGTTCACAAGTAATTGTACGGCGTCTTTTGGAGCGCCTCCGCACAAAATCTTCGCCATGCCTCCACCTGCGCCTGTTTCCCGCTGGGGTTACCCATAACAGCTTTCGGGTAACCCATTCCACTGAATGTCTCTCATGGAGAGTTTCAACTGTCTCGGAGGGGCCTTCAGGTCTTTCTTGTTGTCCTCGGCGCTGACCAGAAAGTACCCCTCAAAGTCCTCGTCCGATAAATACACCATTCGTGCAGGCCAGCGCTCGAAGTTGTACCTCACCGCCACATCGGTGCCAAGCAGCGGCCTGGCCGCAGCCGCGTTATGCTGGCCCGCCACAGCGTAGTAGTAGCCCTGCCAGCTCGTCCTTCCAGTCCTCCGACTTCAGACGATCCGCCCGCACCCCGGATGTCGGTTTAACCAGCCCTAGAGGCGCGAGCTTTAGTGTCGGCAGCTCGTAAGTCTTCTTGGTCTGAGAGTAGGTCATCGTCATTGTGTCAATAATGGCCTGTATTTGCACGAGATCCAAGGAACGCTGGTTGTATGCCGCCTCCCACTCGCCGATGTCGATGACTTGCGACGTGTTAATGGAGAACTCCCACTTTGTTCGCATGCCGTTTTTCCATTCTAGGAAGTATGCCGCGTCGATGTCGATGACACCTCTGGGCTGGACAGGGGCCGACTGGGGTGGCTTCAAAGCCGAGGCTGGGCGCTTTTGACTCGACGCGCCGACATGCCCCTCAGCTCCCTTCCTTTCCCCCCCTAACTGTTGTGAGGTCTTTGTCTTCTGTTTCTTTTTAGCTCCCGACGCCTCCCCCTCAAAACCTCCCCTTCTCTTTTGTGTAGATTGTTGTTCCCCTCCCTCCCCGCCGAAAACGACGCCAACCGTCCTGTCCTCCGACCCCAAGGCGCGACCGCCACTCGACGTCGACGGCTGCTCGACGACAGTTGCCCCTCTCTCAGACCCCGGAATTCTCAGCGTCCCGCGATCTCCAAGTCTATGCGGCGAAACACGCGTGTCCTCCTCTTCTTCCTCCTCGCTGCCATCGAAGCGACCGCGTTCCTCACCGTGTTGGGGCTGTACTGAACCACTGGAAACGAACCCGGAGCACATTTGCACAAGAAGCAACAGTTCCAGGTCACTCGAAATTTGGCAGGGATCGTCGAGGTCGAATTCGCTCTTCTCGACCTCGTCAAAAAACTCCTTGGCCGAAACAAGACCTCCCTCCGCGACTTTAGTGTAGAAAGGGGTCCTCAAAGCCCCCCCACCAAACCCCTGGAACAGATCCCACGAGAGAATCGCCCCTTTCGCACCTGCCAGAATGTCACCCTTCGAATTGTAAACGACATGCATCAGGTAGCACTGCTTGTCGTGTTTTTTCGATGGCTGGCATCCCTTGACCGAGCCGAGCAATCTTCGTCCTTTTCTATCTTCCACGAAGATGACAGGACCGCAAGGCGGTTTCATGGGCTCGTCATCTTCGGCGAAGCACCAATCGACGAACCACTTCGTGTGCGCATGATGCGACCACGATTTTGTGTCCATCGACTCCCTCCCCAAGGTCCCCGTAGGCTGCTCCTCGCCTCTTGACGTCAACATTGTGTCTGCACCAGACGTAGCGGAGGATGCATTCGAAAACAAACAACACCGCCAACAATTAGCAAATGGGGAACTTCGGATACCAGCGGACTACAAGCCGGACAAATAGAAAAGCAGAACACCGCAAAGGGAAAAGCAGGTGCGATGGCGGCGAGCGAACAGCGTAGAGGGGAATGGTGGTTGTCGACAGTTAGCGCGCAAACGGGCAGCTTTACAACTCTTTATAGCATATGTTAGAAGTTCGGATTCCGTCGGACTTCAGCAAATGTTGATGGGGCATTGTGACAGGGTCCGACCTTGTTCCACCAGAATCTGAGGCAGACGGTGCATGAAGTTCCGACAGAGAAAGACGTGTTCACGTAGTTCGGATGTCGGCGAACTTCCTATCTTACAAGCATCATAATGGTCGACAATTGTGCACGGTGATTGTGCATCATTGGGAATCAACTGGCTGCCAGACAGTGTGCAAATGCCATAACGCGAGAAACCGTGCCGGAGGGCAGTTCCGTTCGCGAGGTGCGAAACTCCGCTCGAAACAGACCCACATCAAACAAGAAGGTCCACCGAACTGACCACAGTTGCGAATGAGCATCCCGAAAAACTGCACGAACAACTGATAACTTGCGGGATCCGGGGGGGTGTTCTGTTTGTGGAGTGCGAAACTCTGGTCGAAACAGACCCTGATCCAACAAGAAGGTCCCTAAGAGTGCAGTTGGCCATTCGCGACGGCAACGAACGACTGTTTGGCACATCTTGAAGGTGGTTGCGCGACAACCGCGTCGGGACGAAAGCCTTCCCGCACACGTGTGTCCGGGTCAGTGACGCATCGAGTTTCTTTGAAGCTCGGATGGGGGAGGACTTAGAATGCGAGTAGATAAAGAACGGATCCATATGCTGGTCCGTGAATTACCTGGACTGCAGTCGCTTCCTCACGCAACTCGACGAACCGCAGAGCGGCCTTTGACACACCCACGCATCACCCGAAATGTGAAGTTCGCCGGGGCCAACATCCGAGCGCGGATGAACCGAGTCGTCTGGGCACGGGCGGACACGGGCCGTTGTCGCATGGGGCCGCGAGAAAAAACGACAGAGCAATATGAATCCGCACTTGTGCGGTCACCGGAGGTGCGCCATATAATTTCTACTATCAACTACTGCCTCTCACACCTCTCGCTCCTTTTCCCTCAAGCACGAGGTCTGACACCCCGTCCAGATCTGGTTACATTCGGGGTCCCTCGGGGACGAGGTCGTGACCCGAAGCCATACATAGCATTCATTGGTGACCCGTAAACGTGGATCTGCGGTTCTTTGACTGATGCATTCTCCGAAAAGACGGACATGTATTTCATCCGAACGAAAACTCCAGGTCGGGCTAAGGAATTCCCAATACAGTCCCATATGTCAGACACTTTGTCTTTCACTTCATGCCACAACGAAAAGTTTTGGGCTGCTATCAGGAGATCCGGCCACCCATCTACACATTCTGGCCCGCGCTCTTCGACGAATTTGGACCCCTCAATTACCACCTCGTTTCGTGACACAAGCACAACTGCATGGACGAGTTTCCTACTTTTGTTGCAAGTGGCGACACACAACACTCTGGCGAAATTGGTACGGGATACAGTCAACCTCACACAACAGTAAGACACAGCTTGTGGAGAAAGACAAGGGCAACGGAGCGGGTAGTGCTCTAGGAACGAGCAGTGATGAGCGCAGTCCAGCAACTCTTGTTTTCGCGAGCCTGTCCACGTGCGTGGCGACGACGTGACGTAGTGACACTCTAGGCGACTGAAATGGCGGCTAATGCAACTCAGTGTTCTAAGCATACGGCTTAGGAACTTGTATCCGAGGACAGCGTCAGACCGCGTGATGAGGTCTCCAAACTCCAACATGTTGGCGAACTTGTAGTGCCTTGCCCAAGGGCATCGACTCTCCATCGCAGCCCAATTGACATCGTGCCAACCATCAAGATGCCCGTCCATGCACGGGACGACGGTCATCCATGGGTCCTCTTTGAAGTCCTCTTCGGTGGCTCCGTGGATCGAAGTCACGCCTTTGAAGTGCCTCATGGATTTCGCACAAGGAGGAAACGGTTCTGCCAAGCGCATGTGCGTCTTGGGACTCATCGTCTCCGGTGTCGAGAATATCGAATGCATGATCCGTGGTGTCGAGAATTTTCCTTCCATTACGCACCCTACACACCACGGACACATATAAAATGAAACACACGGCCACGTATACAGTCGTAAACGAAGTCGGCAAATGGCCACTCCCTTTTGCCACGCCTACACCCAGTCGGTAGGTCACGAACTGTATATTCACGACGTTCCACACACTTTCAAGTACTGCACATGCACAGGGGAATGCGGCCCAATGACAGGGGACCCAATGACAGGGCGGATGACAGGCGGAAACCTGATGTTGGCGACACCTGTCTACAACACGTTTAACATCCTGATTCGTACACACCCCACAGATGAAGCTACGGAAAGTTGAAGTCTGTGCATGGAAATTATTCGAAGTCAATTCAAAAAAACATCGACAGATGCGGGTCGAAAATGCACGGTCTCAATGCGACGAATGGTCAAACCGAAGTGTTTGTAGGAAAGCGAAGTTCGGCGGGATCCGAACTTTGAGAAGGTGCGAGAGACTGGGAGATAGAGAGCTCACCGCTACAACACGTTTGTAGGAATGCGAAGCAATTGCTGAATTCCACTGCCGAGGAGGAAACCGAAGTCTAGCTAGAAGAAGGTCGATAATTGGTAGTCTGCCGGCATCCGAACTTGTGTCCTTGATGCAATTAACGAGCCGCCGGAAACACCAAAGTAAGAACCTGCATCATACGGAAATGCGAAGTTCGCCTGGATCCGCACCTGTCATTTGCGCCAATATCCGTCCCTGCGTGCTTTCTGGAATCATGGCGCACAAGGACGGCCACAGTCTCAAAGGTGGCCCGACGAGAAGGCGGTTTTACAGTATTCTACGCGGCCAACGTCCGAAGCTCCGATCCGGGCAAGCGTGGTCGATGACTGAATTTCGGAGCCCCTCGAAGTTCGGATACGGGCGGACTTGGTTATTGTTCAAACCCAAGGGCAACCAGGTGAGCCACTGACAGGGCTCGTCCATAACTTTGCGAGAACTCGTGAGAGAGGCAGACACGGTCTGTCGAGCTCTCAGTCCCGCAGTATCTTGAAGTCCAGATTCCGGCGGACTTCGCATTCCAGCACATCAAGACAACAGCTCAAGTTCACCCGCACCCGAACTTGGCGCGCTTCCAAACGGTCGTCGGCCTTTTCACGCTCCGAAAGTCTCATGTCTAGCGATCGATCGTCAGAAGAAGTTCGGATACCGGCGAACATCGAGTATTTTTCATGCCGCCTTCGGTCCTTTTATGCGCATGCGGTACCGGACAGGCTTGCGTTGCTGTGCGAATCGAGTGGTTCATGAGAGGGCGAATGGGAATGGGAAGTTCGCCGGGATCCCGACTTCGTCGGGTGGTGGGTTTTTTTATCAAATCCATATCAGGGTTCGATTGCTGAGGTTCGATGGCCGACGAGGTTCGATGGCCGACAAAGGTTCTATGGCCGACGAGGACCAATCGAGCGCTGCAAGATCTTCGTTCAACCAGCGATCAGATCGAACCCCCGTCGGCCACCAAACATTCGTTCCGATTGTACACCAGTCAGTTTCCAACGATTGATCGACTGCAGGGCGGATGTGTCGTTGATGGACATTCGTTGATGGAACGATCAGAAAAGAAAAAAAGAAGACAGTGTCGCTCCGTTCTTCATTGCTGGTTTCGTCTTCCAATCAATCAAACCGTGTCGATGGAAATCATTCACTCAATCAAATCAACCATGTACCAGCAGTCCATTCTTCCGAATTCGCTCATCGTATCGATGGGCGTGCCGTCTCGCCAATATATTGCCATGTGCTGGTTGAGAACTCGTTCCGATTTTGCTCATCTTGCACACAAACACAGACTGACATTGCCACGTTTCAGGAGATTGGAATGACTTGCCTACGCTGCAATCACCAACAATCGATCGACTGCTGTTCATTTCATCGCAGGCAAGTCCTTCCCTTCTCTTGGAGCGTCGAAATGGCAGGATAAGCAAAACCGAGACGCATTCTCAGCCAACCGATTGATTGATTGAACGATCCAGCAATCGGATCGGACATTCATTGATTGGATGAACAACTCTGATTGGAGTGGAAAAAGAAAAAAATGAATTACAGTTTCATTTTCGTTTTCGTTATCCATTCAATCAATGAAAATCTCTCAATCACGCTCCACTCGTGGATTAAACGATCCAGATGTGGGTTCATTCGATTTCGCTCATCGTGTCGATGGGAATCTCTCAATAAACAAAAGCACTCATGTTCCACGAGTGGATTCATTAGATTTTGATTATCGTGTCAATTGATCAAACGTCACACCTAAATATTTCCCAAGTCCACCGGATTCGTTCCGATTTCGCTCAATTTGCACCCAAACACGGACTTGCATTGTCGCGGTTCGGGAGATGGGAATGTGTCGCCTGAGATGAAGTTAACAGCAATAGGACGGGACATTGATTGATTGAACGATCCGGTGCTCCAATCGGACAATGATTGATTGTTTGAACAGCGGCGGAGGAGGCGCGGGATTGGGGACGAAGTGGACATTCATTGACTGAACGTTCGAGTGCGGAAAAACAAATATATTAGCGCTCCGTTCTCCTTAGTCGATTTCGTCTTCCCTTCATTCAACCCAAACCATTTAGCCCAACATCCATCCGATCTCGTTCAAACCACCATATTTCCAAGTGCGCGGGTGTGTCGTCCTTGGATTTCTGTCAACTTGTGCAAGCGATCAACCGCGCAGGCAATCAATCAACAAAATGAATCATCAGCCAGATCGAAATGAGTCATCACCCAGATTGGAATGATTCTCAGAAAGATCGGAGTGAATCTTCAGCCTGCGCGGTTGATCGGCTGCGCAAGGTGAATCTATGCAAGGACGACACTCTTGCGCACTTGAGCACATGTGCATACGGGCACTCCGCTGGAGACGCGCGCATTGCAAATGCACACACTCGTTCACAATACAGGTGGTGGGGAGCAGGTCGCACCTGTAGGACACATGCGCATTGCATACATGCCACGTCATGCATCCACGAACGAAAACCTTCCGCATGGACATGCGCACATACACATGCACACACTCGTTCAGTCTATATAAACACATCCGCACACACAGACACACGGAGTGAAGAGCGATCGAATCGAAACGGACACGTGCCAACTCACCGAATGAACCCGTCAACAATGGACGAATACGCAAGCAGGTCGACGCGCACAGGTGGATGACCACGCGAGCAGGTCGACGTGATAGGTGGACGATCAAGCGATCCGCGAGGAATATGGCGTGGACAGACATGTGGAAGGTCGACAACGAGTGCGGTGCGACGCGGAAAGTGATGTGGAACGCAACGCGGAAGGTGAAGGAGGACGACGTGCGTTGGTGCGACGGAGGTTTGCCTCGTGCTGCTTGCAAGCTATGGCGCTCCGCCTGTGAGGGGCGCTGGTGTTGACGGCAATGCCAGTGTGAGACGTCCGTCCGGCAGCATCTCCCCAGCAAAAACTCAAAATACGGCCTGATTCCCACGGGCGCCGCTCGAATTTGTACACACGAGGATTTCAGGCCCCCACGCATAATCCTTCTCGGTCTTGCATGCAAACGGTCCGTGGGTCGCCGCACGACTGTCAGATTCGCGCATCGTGCGGTGGCGTGACGTCGAAATCCACCCGAGGGGGGGCCGGTGCGAACGTCAGGAAAAAAGGGCCCTGTGCGGACG
>BFEA01000154.1:657580-675117 GCA_003427395.1 Chara braunii | reverse complement strand
GGGCTGGTCTTTCCGTGCGGTCCCACGACAGTCGGAGGAGGGATTTGGATGCCAGTGAACAACTACCTTGGGTTTGGTGCAGCCCATTCGCATCTCCCGCCCACGAGCGCATTCGAACGCGACGTGACCTCTGCGACATCGGCCATCGCCTTCGGTGCCTCGCAGTCGCGCCACGTGTTTCCGAGCGTGGGCTTCTAGGTTTCCGCTCTTCATCCCGGATGTCCACCTCACTCCCGTCCTCCCGTCCGCTCATCTACTCCAGCTTTCGGAGATAGGACACCCTGTCCTTGCATTCTGAATCAGCGCGTGTCCGCCATTGGCTGCGCTTTTCCCTCGCCAACGAGCTGCTCCCGTCCTTCATGGTACAGCGTCTGTCTCCTCTCGCTGTCGCGTCATTACCGTCCTTCCGACTGCTCGTGCGCTCCAGTTGTCGGAGTTTCGACACCCCGTCTTCGCGTTCCGCATGTTGTTCGCCGCGATCAACCACATGTTGATCGCCGGGTTGGCAATGGGGCACAAGGTTTATTTGTTTCCTTCTCAATCGTTCGTTCCTCTCGATCTACCAGAGGGCTTGTGACTCCTTCACGTTCCTTTTCTTCGGCATCCACACGATGTTCAGATCGGCAATAACAGGAATAATCAACAACCCTGTCCAACTTGGCTAACAATTTGAAAAATACTCATTGTTTCGCACCTTTTTTTGTATCATCAACGAGATCCAAGGCTGGGTAGCGGGGCGAACTGAGAGAGCAGGAGAGACAGTTGACACGCCGGGTGTGGTGGAAGATAAGCGGGTGCCACATGGGCTGCGCGTGACCGTGGTCTGTTTCAAAAAACGCGCTTTGGCCATCGAGCGGAGGATGTCGATCATCCACGTGTCGCTCTCCACGAAAGCACGTGGATGATCAGCGCGCGCCCTACGGCGTCAATCCCGGGAGAGCTGGTGTCGTCTTCATCCGAAAGCACGTGGATGATCAGCGCATATACGTGGCGTTGGTCGTGCGCGATGCGCCACCGCATTTCGCACGCCCAACGCCTCGTATGTGCGCACACATGACGTGCACATCATCCATCCGAGAGTCGGGGGATGATCAACGCTCGCTCCTGGCGCTGGTCGTGAGCGATGCCATGGAGCATTGAGTACGACCAACGCCAGGAATGTGAGCTCCCGAGCAAACAATGAACACGCTGCGTGCGCACGATGGAGAATGACGCCACCGCTCGCTGAAGTGTTGACGGTGTTTCTTCGCCGTTTGCACCGCGTGTTTCGTGGCGATGACCTCGTTGAATAACGAACAACGCCCGTGAGAACACACCGCTTGATTGTTGTAGTTCGCCCGTATCCGGACATCCCTTTTCGCCAGGTATTCCTACCCACCATTGCCGTTTTTTGGTTGGCGGTTATTGGTTTCGCGCTTCCTGTTGCAACGACGTCCGCCAGCGCCTTGAGGGCGACAACACGAAGTTCGGATCCCGGCGGACTTGCAGTTTGGCGCTTGCTATGCCGCAAGCTGCTTGGGTGATTCTTTTCGTGTTCCTTCCGACGTGCGCTGTTCTGACCGCATCGCTGAAATCACACGCTTCCTGCCAATGTGCGTTGTTCCGACGGTTTGTAGGGGTCTTATGGGGGTATTGGATACATTGCATTTTTCTGGGTCCCAACCGACGGGCCTTGGCATGGTGTTGCCGCATACATACATAGAAATAGCAGCGCCCACAACAAAAACAAAACAGTGTCTTTTTGTCAAGTTCGGATTCGAGCGGACTTCGACGTTCGCCGTTTATTTTACCGCCCTTACCAACGCCCCGCGCTTTCGCATGTGTTTGGTTGCCGGATACCGTTGGGTGCGCAAAAGTGCCAGCCTTGAGAATTGCCTTATGAGGGTTTAAAGGGGGTTGAGCAACAGCTTGTGTGCGGCCTCTCACCTCCCTCCCAATCCGCGACGTGCAGCGCAGAAACCGGTTCGTCACCACTCTTACCGACGCCAAGTTCGGGTCCCGGCGGACTTTTAGTTTCCGACTGAATCTGACCACACTATTCAACGGCCTGGCCTGTCGCGATGGTTTGCATTGTCAGAGACCTTTCGGTATGCAGAAGCGCTCGCTAGAGTACTGTGAGTACTCAAAATTAATCGTCTGGCGAATTGCCCTTATAGGGGTTTATGGGGGTTGTCGTCGATAGCAGATGCCAGGTCCGTTCTCTGTCTGCCGTCCAAGCTTGTGTGCGCCCACTTTCATGATTGCCCTTATAGGGGTTTATGGGGGTTCCCGTTGGTAGCAGAGGCCGGGTCCGTTCTCTGTCCGCCATCCAAGCTTGTGTGCGCCCGCTTACATGCTCATGTTTCGGCGTGCTTTTCGGTTCGCGCTGTCACACGTCGATGTTTCCAGCGCGCGAAATGGGGGTCGCCTTCGCGACTTCACGAACCGGGGTTTGTAGGGGTTGCAGGGGGGTCTTTCGCCCACAGCTGCATTTTTCGTGTCCACGCCGGTGAGAGGTGCAAGTTCCGCGAGCTGTTGTGCTGGTAGCTGTGAGTGAAACACTGTACGACATGCTTGTGTGGCGATGGGGAGAGTCGGTGTTAACAGGGGTCAATTGGGGGTCCTGCTGCGCCGATTCGTAAAGTGCTGCATCAAAGACGGCCCTTTCTTTTGTCCGTGCTCTCGTTACACGGACACTCGAGGACAGCAGACCCTCTATTCGATACGCCCGCACACACCATTCCTTGTGTGCACCCGCTGACCCTCCCCTCCACGATCCGACGTGCGGCACAGAAAATGGTTCCCCACCACACCTGCAATTGTCAAGTTCGGATCACGGCGGGCTTTGAGGTCCCGCCTAAATCTAACCACACTTTTCAACGGCCTGGCCTCTCGAATGTGATCGGATTGTCAGAAACCTTTAGGTGTGCAAGAGTGCTCGCGAGAGTGCTGCGGGGTTGCGAAAAGCGCTTATAGGGGTTTATGGGGGTTGTCGCCAGTGACAGAGGCCGGTTCCGTTCTCCGTCTGCCGTCGATCTTCGTTGCCCTCCAAGGGGTTTAACCGTCGCGATGCGTGGAGTGTTGTCGCTGACATGCTCCAATGACAGAGGCCGGTTCCACGAGCTGTGCTACTAGTAGCTGTGAGTGAAACACCGGACGACCTTGCTTTGACAATGGGGAGAATCAGTGTTAACAGGGGTCATTTGTGGGGTCCTTCTGCGGCAGACTGTTAAGTGCTGCATCCACCACTGCCCTTTCTTCTGTGCGTGCTCTCGTTCCACGGACACTCGAGAGCGGCAGAGGCTTTATTCGATACACCCTCGTATACCGTTCCTTGTGCGCACCCTATGACCCTCCCTTCCATTCTCTGACGCGCCGCGGAAAAAGAGGTTCCCTGCCACTCCCGCAACCGCCAAGTTCGGATCCCGACGGACTTTGAGGTTCCGCCTTAATCTAAGCGCACTATTCAACCGCCAAAACGGTTCCTCGCCACTCCTGCAACCGCCAAGTTCGGATCCTGGCGGACTTTGAGGTTCCGCCTATATCAAAGCACACTATTTAACGGTCTGGCCTTTCGTATGTGTTTGCATTGTCAGAGACCTTTTCGTATGCAGAAGTGCTCGCGAGAGTACTATGGGCGCTCAAAATTACACGCCTTGTGAGTTGCCCTTATAGGGGTTTAAGAGGGTTCGCCGTCGGTGGCAGAGGCCGGGTCCGTTCTCGGTCTGCCGTCGATCTTCGTTGCCCTCCAGGGGGGTTAACCGTCGCAATGCGTGGAGACTTGTCGCTGGCACGCTCGTGTTCCGGCGTGCTTTTCGGTTCCCGCTGTCAGACGTCGACGTCGCCAGCGCGCGAATTGGGGGTCGCCTTGGCCACTTGTAGGGGTTGCATGGGGGGTCAATCAGCCACGGCTACATTTTTCTTGTCCACGCCGCGGAGATGTGCGAGTTCCACGAGCTGTTCAAATCGTAGGTGTGACTGAAACACCGGACGAGCTCGCTTTCAAGATGGGGAGAATCGGTGTTAACAGGGGTCAATTGAGCGTCCTGCAGCGCCGAATTCTGAAGCACTACATCCACCACTGCCCTTTCTTCTGTGCGTGATCTCGTCCAGCGGACAGTCGAGTGGGGCAGAGCTTTTATTCGATACGCCCGCACATGCCATGCCTTGTATGCACCCGCTGCCCCTCCAAGTCTTCGACGTACCACGCAGAAACCGCTTCCTCGCCACTCCTGCAACCGCCAAGTTCGGATCCCGGCGGACTTTGAGATCGCCAACTTCGTAAACCAGTTCCTCGCCACTCCAGCACCCGCCAACTTCGGAGATCGCCTTGTCAATGACACGGATCGGGGTTTGTCAAGGTGACTCTAACACCGCACGGGCTCGTTTTGTCGATAGGGAGAATCGGTGTTAACAGGGGTCGATTGGGGGCAGCACTCCGACGATTTGTGAAGTGTTGCACCCACGACTAGCCTTTCTTCTGACTACGGGAGAGCGTGGAAACATTCTTGGTGCCATAAGAAACCGCCAAGTTTGGATCACGGCGAACTATCGAGTTCCAGGTGATGCTAACCGTCTCTTTCCACGGCCTGGTCCATCGCGTATGTTTTCGTTGTCGGAGAGCTATGGGTGCGCAGTCAAGTTCGCCGTGTGTGTTGCCGTGACTGGGGTATATGGCGGTTGCTGTCGGTGGCAGTCGTTATTGTCGTCCGCGTGCGAAGGCGCTTCAGTGTCGAAGCCGCACGGGCTGCAAAGGCTTGGAGTCCCAGCACACAGCCTCCTGATCGATGTGCGGTTAGTGGGGGTTTGTGGGGGTCGCCTGAGGGTCATTAAGCCATGTTTTCTCTTGCCTCCTACCTCTCATAGCCTTGCATTCCTGATGGCCGACAGTCAGTTCACAGCGACAGATTCATGACCGGTTCGCCGTCAATTTGATTTCTCCCAAGTTCGGTTCCCAGCGGACTTTTAGATTCCGCGACAGTCGAACCGCTCCTTGTGCACGTCTAACTCATGATAGGACACATCCTCTTGGAAGTACGTCAAGCAACGACGAAATAAATGGGTCGATAAATAAACAACAAAGATTCACACCTGGCCCGTGGGATGTTGGACCCATAACCAGAAGTCACCAACCACTTACAGGCAGTGCGAGGTAAACATCTATAAATGTTGGCCGGACACAGGCTTCCTCATAACGACCACCCATGCATGAGTTCGCAAGCAGTCGAAGCGATGGCATGTTATATGCTCTCCATGCTCGCGTGGCCCTCGGCATCGTTGAGGGTCTCATTTGACACTCACGTGTCGGCTGACAAGCGCCTTGAGGGACTTACCTCTCGACGCTAGACAACCGCCAAGACGGTTACGGGACCTACCCTCTCTAGCAACCTGCGGGAGTAACGGGTGGGTGGGCCAAGGCCCTTTGTAGCAGCTGAGTTCCATCTACGGAGGCCTTAAAAAAGGTCAAGGGGTTTGACTTTGACAGCTGCTACGGACTTTAACGTCCAACTATACAAGTATAAAAAGCAAAAGGGGGAAGGGTGTTTCGGTTTCCTGTCGGCGCAATTAGTAGCGCCAGAGTCGATGCAAGAAAAATTTGGGTGCCCTTCGCCATATGCAATTATTGCATTCAAAGGATTCCGGTCTCTGCCAAACTCAGATGTCGGCACACTTTGCATATCGCGGTTTGTCTCATCGTTCGTGCCACCCGGCTGCCAAACCGTGCCTTCCAAGTGCGGCAATTCGGTTGTCGGGACTATAATCGCCTACAGACGAGCTCGCTCTGTTCAGATGTTGCACCAGAAATCGGGTATGGGGTGGGTGGGGGTGGGAAGGGGGGTGGAGTTTGAACTTCATTCTTTAGTGTTCGTGCTTACAGTTTGCTCCGCTGTTTTGCAGGGTGTGGAGACGAATTCGAATGATCCGTTCAATCCGCACTGGAGAGTATAATCGATTTCGCTGACGGGAATCGCATTCGCTACACTGACGGTTGCATGACGGTGCCAAGGGCAGCTCAGCGAACGGCCGCATGAACCGGGTTATGGAAACTGAACAGGCCATCGACTTGCATTGCCAGCTACAACACCTGGCTGGACTTGGCCCCGACGAGCTCTTCGGACAGTTCGTCATTCCAACAGTCCACTGCAGCTTTCCCAAGAAAACGAAGTCTCGCTTTCCGGGAGAGCTTTGGAGGTTGCATCCAACTGCCTACGGATTTGGCGACACCGTCCGCAGGCGAAGAACCGTTTGGTTCCCGGATCGAGTTCCACATTCCTGACGAGGTGCACTCGACAACTTCGGCACAGAGCAGTTGCGTGTCAATGCCTGCTTCTTTCGCTGCATCTTATGACGAGAGTGAGAAGTTGGTGGCCATTGATTACTCGTCTGGACAACAGTCCTCTTCCAGTACACCTTCGATTCGCGCTACCTCCAGTACTACAAAGTTGGTTGACACCGACTATTCTTCGGAGGAACTGTCCACGGCACGGGCAAGCCCAACACAAGTCCGGTCTCAAAATACGATTCCTGTTCAGAGTCACTATACGTCGGAATCGTCTGCCAGAAATGATGCAGAGAACATGGCAATACTCGAAATTTTGCCAGCGCCTCTGCCAGGGGAAAGAAGACCGTATAGCATGGCTAATAGGAACGCTAGGAGGAAAGAACAATACAAAAGAGCAAAAGACATGCTATCAGAAAGAAAATTGCTCATGGTTCGTAGCATGGCATGTTGCAAGGCTCGCTGTTGTTACAACATGTCGCCGGAGGAAGTCCGACAGGTTAGACAAGGACTTTACAGTAAGAGTCCAGAAGAGCGAGCAGAGTGGTGGATGAAAAGTCTTAAAGATTTCACATTGAGTGAGGGCGGACACAAACGAGTCCGTCCTGTAGAGTTGGAACGTTCGATGTGTGTCAAGGCGTACTGCAACGTTCTTGGTGTCTCTCGTAATAAGTTTTATAGTTACAAGAAGCGCTTCGATAATGGCTCCATACGTTGTGAGCATGGGTTGAAGGGTAGGCATCAGCCAACAGAAAAGACGGTCGCCATGCTTGCCAGCATGAAAATTTTCATCGAGTGTCATGCGGATAGCATGCCGAATGAGATGGCTCACAAAGGTGGGGTTTACAGACTGAAGCTTTGACTGCCAATAACTTTTACGAAGAAATCTATTTATGAGTCCATCAAATCAGACTTTGTCGCCGTCGGCCTCGAGGTCGTGTCCGAGTCCAACTTTTATAAGCTGTGGCAAAAACAGTATTACCACGTTTCGCTCGCACACTCTAACACATTCACGAAGTGTGCCGTCTGTCATGAACTGAAAGAGCGTATACAACACGCTGCTCTTCCTCGAGATCGAGAAAGAGCTAGGGAGGAGATGAAAGTTCACCAAAGGCAGCAAGTTGAACACAGATTGGACTATAGTGGCGCGAAGATTGAATCGATGGTCCGCCCCAACGAGCGTTTATGTCTCATCATTGACGGCATGGATCAGAAGACGACAACTATCCCCCATATTGGTCAGGCGAACTACTCGAAAGACCTTAGGCACGAGACGATGATGAAAACGACTCTGACCGGTGTCATTGCACACGGTAGAGACCCTAGTATTTATGTGTACACGTTATTTCCGTATTTCAAACACGATTCGAGCACAGTCGTTACTTGTCTCACGCAAACCCTCATCGAAATTCAAGCGACTAGGGGGTCACTACCACTCTTTTTGCGCATTCAAACAGATAATTGTTGGCGGGAAAACAAAAACAAGTACGTATGTGCACTGGCTGCACTGTTGGTGAAGTTCAAAGTTTTCCAAGAGGTGGAAATAGGTTTCATGCTGGTGGGACATACCCATACGGATGTTGATGCTACTTTCAGTGTCTTCTCGAATAAATTGAAAGATACAGACGCTTATACTATGGACGAGTTGTTTGAGCTCATAGAGCAATCCCACAAAAAGCCTCCCAAATGTATTTTCCTCGACACATTGGCAGATTTTATAAGTATAGTAGACCCATGCGTTGCGTCAGACATTACCGGTATTTCCCAACCACACTTGCTTAATTTTTTTATGGTTAGAGATAACCCGGGGATGTTGTACAAGGAGTTTTGCGATGACGACAACTGGCTGCCCGAGGAAGGTCCGATTTATTGGTTCAATCAGAACCCCGATGGAAGCTACACAGGTCCTTCGTGGCCATTTGACCCGCCTCCCGCGAATCCTGTTCCTCGGAAACACTATCTGAATGGTAAACATGGTGTTATTCGATTCCGCGAGTTGTTGGAGAGCAGGCGGTCAACATGGTGCACTTTCAACGAACATGAGGTGAGTCGGAGAGAAAGAGCTTTGTGGTACTGGGACGAGGTTATCAAACGTGGCGACGAGATCATCGCAAACGGGTTGTCCACACAACCTCAAAAAGGTTTTTGGCCAACCCCGCGTCCCCTCGAAAACGATCAACAATCTTCTCCTAGTAATGCCAACATCGACGACAGGGAACCCCTGTTCGTTGGACATAGAAAAGATCGCCCGAAGACCAGTTTCGACCCCCTCGAGCATATCAACGTCGGTATTTTTTTTATCCTTCGCCCCTCCAACGACGATATTTCGAAAGGCGTGCCTATTTGGGTGGGAAGAGCACAATCGCAGGTGGTTCGTGAAAAGGATTTGTCAAATTGTAATGAAGTGCTCGTGGAATACTGAGTGCCAACCGGGAGAGCAAAGTCGCTCGAAGAATTGTACGATAACGCATGGAAAAAAAGATGGAAGAAGACTGACCAAACACAATAGCAACATGCCGGCTTGATCGCTTTTGGTTGGGAGAGGCCAGGTAGAGGTACAAAGCCGTTCACGACTGGACTTGTCATTCCTTCCAACGTTCGACTGAACGCTGAGTCCATGTGCGGAAGAGAATCACTGTTCGGACGGGAATTAGGAACGAACTATATTCTCTTTTGACTTGGTGAATTGCGACGAGTCTGTTGTGCGACAAGGTGGCAGATTTTGTACACAGTTTAGGGTTGATGTTTTTCGGATGGTTGGGTGGTGGTTAAGCAATTTCTGAAGTTAACTTCATCATGTGTTGATGTTTGTACTTTACCGAGATTTCGTTTTCGCTCGTCTGTGCATGTCACGTATTGTATAGGTTGTGCGACAGAAGAAATAAGACATGATTATTCGTATCCCATTCGCCCTTGCGCATGTGGATTGCGTGGTTCTAGAGAAGATACATAAATTATTGGGTCAATGACAAAGGAGTTCGAAGACGACCCATGGATGAATGTTGTGCCCTTTCTGGACAAACCTCTCGATGCCTGGAGCGAGGCAGAATGGGATAGAGCGATGCTCGCAAAAAAATGTTCATGGCATAATGAATACAAGTTTGCTTCCTCGTTGGAGTGGGGGAGCCTAATCAAAGTGACTCATTATGCCGTGGGCGTTAGGCAACTTCCGTCCCTGCAAGCTGCACTAGGAGAGGAAAGGAATAAGCGGTTTTACCTTCGTTTGGAGAACGTTACGAGGTCACCTCGCCTGTGGTCTACGGACTTCATACAAGAGTTGTTAGATTGTGCATCCTACAATCCGTTTTTGGAACAATATCCATTGCGTGGTGCCCGAATACGGCCACAGAATGTGTTGTACTGTTGCATACGGATGTCTTTGGTCGGTTTCGATTTTTGTAGAGTGTTGTGTGTGGCATGTTCGAACCAAAAGCGGATATTGGTAGACGTTGTAGTGCTAGTTGCTTGCAACGAGCTTAGAATCAATGGTCACAGTACGAGGAATCTGCATTTTTTGTACGAGAACGGACAATCCGATTTGGAAATTGGCGATGAAATTTATGAGTTCAGTAAGTGGCATGAGGTAGAGCAAGTGGCATGTTGTGTGCGTGACGCCATCGGTAAGTCCTTGACAAGTGTCGACAAATTTGTAAGGATGAAATACATTTCGGTGTTCTCGCATGTGGCGACAAAGCTACAACCACAAACCCTTGCTTTCAGGTCGCCAATGAACGCCTTGTACGGGTTTGGTTCTCGTGGGATGCGGGGACGCTTGTAGATGCTTTATATTTATGTATGATAGCGAAAACCGTTTCGAAAGTTTAGATTGCGGTGGCTCGTATCATTTAACTTAGACACGGCATTCGTAGTTCAATCTTGTTACGATATTTCTTGAAGTGCGACGAAATTCATGGTACTCACTTGATTTTAAATTCATAATAATGTCATGTCAGTTTATGGTAATTTGCCGAAGTGCTACGGAATCCATAGTATTTAAACCATCTCGTTTGCCATCTCGTTTTCCGTGTGATTGCATCAACTATTCCATTGACATCCAATTTCTGCTTGACACAATGTCATGTCAAATACGCCCCACTCAAAATTAGTCAAAATTCATGCAGACTCTGAGGTCATTCAAAACCTTCTCGTTCAATGTCTTATTACGTGCACCTTCCAGTGTCAGCGAATTTCAATGTATGACAATGACATGCCGGTAATGTCTTTTAAGAAGGTGCAAGCGAATTTCAATGTATGACAATGACATGCCGGTAATGTCTTTTAAGTAACATAAATTATCGAAGTGTGATGGAATCCATACTTAACTCTAAGGCAATCAGACGGTAAACCGTGTGATTGCCTTAAAGTTAACTCTTCGATTGAGTTCCAATTTATGCAAGTCCACCAATTACATCTTTTAAGTTACATAAATTATCGAAGTGCGATGAAATTCATACTTAAACCATCTCGTTTATCGTGTGATTGCCTTCAAGTTAGTCTTCCATAAAGTTAGTCTTCCATAAAGTGCGATGGAATCCATACTTAAACCATCTCGTTTACTGTGTGATTGCCTAAAAGTGAGTCTTGAAGTTCGATAAAGTTCCAATTTATGGATGTCAATTACCGTAACGACTTTTAAGTTACGAAGTTTAGGGAAGTGCAATGGAATCCACACTTGAACCATCATGCTCAATACGTGATTGCCTTGAATCTTCAGTTCAGTTTCGATTTATGGCCTGTCAATTGCAATCATCGGGTTCAATACTCGTAGCCCCAAGTTCCATTTAAGTCTAAAATATGGTGATTTTAACATGAAATTTAAAGCTTGCGAGTCCTAATTTAAAATACAATGTCCTATTTTAACGAATAACATGTTCATGATAACTTCGTTAGGTACTCCCATGTACGCGGTGGGTAGGGGATGTTGTACATGGCGAATGTGTGGCAGAATGTGAGGAGGTCGTGGATGGTTGTGGTGGCACAAACTTGTCCCCAGGGTGTTAGGTACTCCCATGTACGCGGTGGGTAGGGGATGTTGTACATGGTGAATTTGTGGCGGAATGTGAGGAGGTCGTGGATGGTTGTGGTGGCACGGACTTGTCCCCAGGGCTGGAGGGGGCACCACCAGTGAGGGTCAATTTCAGCAGAGCAGGGAAGTAGTCGGGGTGGTGGCGGTGGTGGTGCGGATGCAATGAATGTATAGTGGTTGTGGGCGGCTGTGATGTGGCGACATTGATATTCTAGGCGATCGGGGCGTCGGAAAGGAAGGTGGGTGTAGTCGCCGTTGATGATGTGTAGAAGGAATGATTTTGCTTGAGCGGATGTTGTGTTTGGGGAGGGGCAAGGTGGTAGACGACAATGTCTGTGTGTGTGAGTGTCTTTGTAGATAGCAAAGAAAGTGTAAGGATGCGGGGGAGAAGGCTGCGTGGTCAGTGGTGAGGAAATCCTCCCAGAGGACCTGGTCAATGATGTGTTCAATGTTATCACGGTTGAGGAGAGGGACCCAAGTGTCCCATGCGAGCGACCGGGAAGGGTGTGGAAGTGGTTGGTGGGTTGGTGTTGTGGAGGGAGTGGCATCAGTGGAGTGCACGACCAATGCAATTGTAGAACGGGGTGATGGTAAGGGAATTTGTGCGAGGATAGTGTCGTCGAGGTCAATCTGTGGTAGTGACAACGGTTGTGTAATGGTGTTTTGTGTTCGTTAAGTGGTTGTTTATTGAATGGAGGGAGGTGGTTGAGGGGCATGTTGTTGTGTGTGGGAAGTTGATGTTGTTGCGGGAGTGTTTGTTGGAGTGTTGAGTGGGGGCGATAAAGTTGTCGTAGTTGCAGGTCGCTGTGTGTGGGTAGTTGATATTGTTGTGAGAGTGTTTGTTGAAGCGGTGTACGCGGGTGATAGAGTTGTTGTAGTTGCAGGCTGTCGTGTTCTAGGAGTTTTTGTCAAGATCTTGTTTTTGTTTTGAGGTGGCATGTTTCGATGGGAACCTGCAAAACATATGGTGAAAAGAGACGACAAGTATGCGGTGTCAGAGTATTTCTTTGTAGACAATGTTGTTTGTTTGATTGTTAGGAGAGGGCAGGGGAAATCGGATGCGTGCAGGGTCGCCTACTCGGGATGCGGTGACGTATAGTTAGTCATGTACGAAGGTTCGTTGTTGCAGGTCAATTCCTGCATGTTTGATGGATTGGCCTTGTTGTTGATTGTGATAACAAACGCGGGCTTCACATAAAATTGACGTTTTTACCCTGGGAAGGGAGTTGTTTGGTTAGTGACGAATAGGAGGATGTGTGGGAGGAGAACAGGCTTGAGTGATGGAAGTGTTTAGGCATGGAGAAGTCTATTGTTAGCAATGGAGTTGACAATTAGTTGTGTACCGGTGCAAAGGCCGTTTCACATTGCGATGTTTCACAAACGTATGATGATTGCGCCTTGTTTCACATAGAGGATGTGAGGAGGGAGGGAGGGGATGCCAATGGTGTTGAGTGCATTGATTGAGATGTCGGGGTATTGATCATTTGGGAGGAGAGAGTCACTGTTGAGTAATATTACGGAAGGCCGGGGAATTGGTCTAGGATGACGAAGTTGAGTGTTGCGAGTGTTTTATTTTTGGGTGACAGTATGAGACCGTCCGCTAGTCATTGTGGGTTTTAAGCATTAGTTTGTAGGTCGGGGAATGTCCATTGGATGAGGCCCGGGATGTCGGAGTGGAGGCAGAGGAGTGCAGGAAGTTGAAGAGTTGTTGGTGTTGTGTTTGGTGGAGGTTAGAGTGTGCCATTGCCGAGGTCAAGCCGTTATTGAGCGTATTCATGGGTTTTAGTGGTGTTGAGTTGGGTTAAGACACGCATGTTTTCAGAGAGGCAGAAGGTTTCAAATTGATGCCACAGGTGTGATGTTTTTATATAAGCATTTATGGTTTGCGCGCGTGTTCCTTTTGTTATGACTCGGAGGATTTGTCAGAAATCACCTGCGAGAACAATGATTTTGCCGCGGAATGGCAAATCGGATGAGCAAATATCGCGTAATGTTCGGTCGAGCGCTTCGAGGTAGTGCTTATGAATCATCGGTGCTTCATCCTAAAGGATGACAGTTGCAATGCGGATGAGATCAGCAAGGGACGATTGCTTGGGTATGTCGAGGACAGATGTAGCAGTTGGACTGAGTGGTGCTTTGAATCGCGAGTGGAATGTGCGACCGCCGTCAAGAAGTGTTGCGGTAATGCCGTTGGATGCAAGAACAAATGCAACGCGATTCTCGTTTCGAAGGAAAGTGAGAATTGTGTTAAAGCAGAACATTTTGCCAGTGTCGGCGGGAGCGTCGATGAATAGGCAAAGCAAGAGAGCATTGATGGTGGCGTTTAGAATCCGTTGAAAGACAACGTGTTGTGAGGGCCGAAGAAGTGGGAGATTCGTTGCGAGTGTACGTTGGTGTGTTGGTTTGACATAAGAAATTTCATTCTCGATGACTCGAGGCACGTGATGTGCGTCAAAGCGTTGAGTGTTAATATCGGCGTCGTTGCGAGCGTGGTCATCAGGTGAAATTAGACGGACATCGTCAAGATCTTTGCCTTCTTTTTTAAGACGGTTTTTTATGTCGATGAGTACCAAAGTTTTTAGTGTGGAGGTGGCGATTTGTGGTGGTCGGAGGTATCTGCAAGAGTCGTCAAGCATTTGTTCTCAGTGTGTGTCAAAGAGTAAGACAGGATCAGCGGGGGCACAATGGAGGAGAATGTGAACAAAGAGATTTCGGATCATTGGTGAAGAAACCGTAAGGATTGCTTCGCGAAGCACATTGTCAAATTGAGTGTTGTCATTGAGGAGACCAAGTGTGCGACAGGGAGATTAGTATGCAGGGTGAGTACGTTGATCGACAGTACGAAGTTGCTCGAACGAAGTAGCACCACAAGAATGTGGTGATTGAAGGAGCATTCGGAGGTGGAAAGTATCACCGACATTAGGGTGGATTGTGTGCATTTGACCGATTGTGTTTGCAGCGCGACGACGAAGAATCCATTGTATTGTTTGTTTGTCAAATCGGAATCTCTTTATCATGTGTTTATTTTCAGTGGGGATGTTCATATCCTTAAGGTTCCATTTGAACCATGCAGCGAGCTCGGTTTCGGGTGATGGGTTTCATGCAATGTGATGCGTTTGGTGTTCTTGAAAGAAGACACGTTGGCGGTTCTCTGTATGGACAGGTAGTGCACAGACGACAGGGTAGTGGTCGAAAAGAGGGAACTCAAAAATTCGCCAACATTCTTCGGCAACACCTATTGTTCACATATCTCCGTGTACTTGTATTTCATCATTGGTGTGTGTCATCTCCCCAACTATGGTTGGGTCGGGACCTTTCATAATGTATTCAAACATATATCGGTATGCAGCTATTGAAGTGCATACCTCGATGTTTAGGTGACATCGGTACCGAAAAAGAAGGAAAGGGTTGTATGGGACAACCCATGAATTGTCTACATCGCCATTTGGACGGCTGGCAATTTCACCGCTTTCAGTCGGCGAGCGGCGACGGTAGATAGGATAACCAGTGTCCTGGTCCCATGAGGTACAGTCAGAGAAATCTTTAGGGAAGTGGTGAGCACAATGATCGTTGTGCATGCAGGAGGCGTGCATGTTTCGTTCACCGCATGGATTATGTATCATATGTGTGAGCATGAGGTCTCTAAGTTGTTGATTTGTGGGAATTTCGACGGTAACAATAGAATCTATTTGTTGGGGAGTGAAGATTTTGTGGCCGTCAGCAAATGTAACAACAACATGAGCATGTGGAAGACCTCTTTTTAAAAATTCGATCACATCTATATATGTTGCTGTAGGCCCAAATATATGTGTCGAGTGGATGTCGTGGATGAGTTGTCGGAGGTATCCTTTAAAAACATGTGCGAGGTGGTCGGGTCTGTTGGATGGTTGTTGGTATGGGAATAACTCATTTTGTATTTCAGGCCAGTGTGAGTTGCATATTATTGTGATAAAGAGATCGGGCGGGCCAAATTCTTAAACTATTGGCATTGAATCTTGGTAATGGCGGTGCATGTTCCATGGACCACTTGTAAATGTTCCAGGAAGAATGACACGCTGACCGACGTTTTTTGCGTTGTCATATTGCATGAAGTGATCATGGAGATTTTGGTAAAGTTCAGCACGTATCTCTGTTTGATGAAGGCGGTTTTGGAGGAGGCGACCGTGCTCGATTTTAGCAAAAGCCACACATACATATTATTGGAATAATTGTGACGCACGAAATAGTGTTGTGCATTCACTGACATGTGTGTTGAGGTGGAATGCGTAAAATTTGCGTGTAATGATTCGAGGGACGGCGACTTCGGTGTTGTCATCTGTGCCCGATGTCCAGCCGTCCTCACCAGAAGCAAAGAGAAGAACGTAGTGCAAAGGTTCAAAGGCACGGTTGGTGTCAACGATTGGGAGAATGCCACCACGGCGACAGCGTATGATGATTTCACAGTTAATGGGTTCATCAGTCATAAACAAACACAGTTCGCTGAGTCCTTCAGGTCAGTTGTACCGTCTTTCGTGTTCACTATCGAGACGAAGGTCAGGATTGATAACGATGTGATAATTTTGCATGAGGTCGTCGGAAAGTTCACAGACGGTTATAAAATCACGAACCGAAACGTTACAGGAGCAAAGCAAGCGATGAAGTTTTTGAAGTAGATGTTTTATTTGTTGGACAGTGGTCAGTGTCATATCAGGTGGCAGATCAAGACAGTTAAGTCGGAGGAGAGTGACATTGTGCTCATCTTGCGGATCATAGATGTAGAGTTGTGCGAAAGCAATGAGCTGTCTGGGGTCGAGAATCAGCGGGCCAAGGTTTTGTTGCATTTGGCCTACGATTTTCAGCATTCCTGGTCAAGAAGGCGGTTGTGGCTCTCAGAAGACTTGGGAAGCAAGTGAAAGTGCATTGTTGAATTGTCATGAGCGTGATCTGAGTAATCGGCCTTCCACGGTGTCGTTTTTCGAAAGTCGAAGAATCTGATCAACTGGAGTATTTGGAGGAGGGTATTCCTATAGGGATAGGTTGATCCTTCCTTGTCGGTAGCACATGCTGGTCCATGCGTGTTCGTGCGGCCATTTTTGTGTTGAACAGTATGTGCAAGGAGTTCTGTCCGTGAGTGAAACAATGTCGGTCAAGATTGGATGGGCAAAGAGGAGTGATGTGTAGAGACGGGCGTTGTTCAGACGGGAAGAGATGCGAGCTATGTGTGCTTGTCTATACCAGTGTTGGTGTTGTGCATGTATGTTGCGTGATCTTTTTAGTGCGGCATGTGAGAATTAATCTGGGAAAATTGAAAGGGGATGGATGGATATGTGTAGGAGGTTCAAAACACCCAGCACAAAGAAGCATCAGGAAAGAAAAATGTTAGTTGTCGAGAAGAGGGAAGATGGTGTTTAAGAAGTGAGATATCATTGCATGTTTATTACAAAATGAAAAAAAAAAAACAAAGCTGAAGTTTATTTTTTGCATGGGAAAAGGAAATGAGATAGGTTTGAGAGAGAGAGAGAGAGAGAGAGAGAGAGAGAGAGAGAGAGAGAGGCTGCTGGGGCGGCGAGTGGTGTGCCGGTAGTTCTATCGATAGGATGAGCAAAATTGAAGGAATCTTTCTGTAGAAGGTTGAACCATTTCATTTGGATTGTGTGTGTGTGCAGGATGTGTACAATCAGAATGAGTTTTCGGGCATTGGTACACTTTTTTTTTTTTTAGTCTCATAGAGAGATAGACACACGGATGCAGACAGACATAGACACGCACTCACACACACACTGTAGAGACACACACATGCACAAATAGACACATATACACACACACAGACAAAGAGAGGCATATACATGGGAAAATTGATTAAGCATGCGCAAATCTGCAATGTTGTCGCTTTGGAGAGAGAGAGAGAGAGAAATTTTCATCTACAGAATGAGCAACACAGTGGGAAAGAGGTAAGTTTCTCGCTTTCTCTCTCTTTTTCTCGCTCTCTCTCTCTCTCTCTTTATGTCTCTCTCTCTCTCTCTCTCTCTCTCTCTCACTCTCTTTTATGCAATCGACACGTGATGTAATTAACGTGATTCTCTTATGGAAGCTGGATTGATAGGATAAGCAAAATGAAATGAGTACACTATGTGTGCACAGAATCGGGCGACGACTCCTCATGTAATTAACGTGATTTCGTCATGGCAGTCGGACTGGCAGGTTGAGAATCAAATGGATCCATCTCTCTCTCTCTCTCTCTCTCTCTCTCTCTCTCTCTCTCTCTCTCTCTCT
>BFEA01000154.1:644353-656826 GCA_003427395.1 Chara braunii | reverse complement strand
ACACACACACACACACACACACACACACACACACACACACAAACATCCAATAATATATATTTCGGTATTCTTGCGGAAGAATCAGTCGATTTTGGTCATGTTATCCATGGAAGTAGCCTGAGGCAGCGACGACGTGTACAACTCAACCAAGGTCGTCTAATTCAGGTGATTATGTGATGGCACCTGCGTCGATACGATAGGATGACAAAAACGAAATGAATCCGCCCCACTCATTTTCTCTCTCTCTCTCTCTCTCTCTCTCTCTCTCTCTCTCTCTCTCTCTCTCTCTCTCTCTGTGTCTCACTCGACGAGGAAGGGGGATGGGGCAAGGATGAAGAGACCAAAGATAAAAAGGACAACAAAAAAGTTAAAATTCGGTGAGGAAGGGGGATGGGGCAAGGGTGAAGTGACCAGAAACAAAAAAAACAACAAAGAGGTTAAAATTCGGCGAGGAGGGGGGATGGGGCAAGGGTGAAGTGAGCAAACACAAAAAGGAAACCAAAGAGCTTGAAATTCAGCGATGAGAGGGGATTGGGCAAGGGTGACGAAACTAAAGACAAAAAGGACAACAAAGAGGTTGAAATTCGGCAATGAGGGGGGATGGCGCAAGAGTGAAGTGACCAAAGACAAAAATGACAACAAAGAGGTTGGAATTCGGCGAGGAGGGGGGATGGGGCCATGGTGAAGTGACCAAAGACAAAAAAAACAACAAAGAGGCTGAAATTCGACGAGGAGAGGGGATGGCGCAAGGGTGAAGTGACCAAAAACAAAAAGGACAACAAAGAGGTTACAATTCGGCGAGGAGGGGGGATGGGGCAAGGGTGAAGTGATCAAAGACAAAAAGGACAATAAAGAGGTTGGAATTCGGAGACGAGGGGGGATGGGGCAAGGGAGAAGTGACCAAAGACAAAAAGGACAACAAAAACGTTGGAATTCGGCGAGGAGGGGGGATGGGGAAGAGTGAAGTGACCGAGGACAAAAAGGACAACAAAGAGGTTGAAATTGGGCAACGATGGGGGATGGCGCAAGGGTGTAGTGACCAAAAACAAAAAAAACAACAAAGAGGTTGGAATTCGGCGAGGAAGGGGGATGGGGCAAGGATGAAGAGACCAAAAATAAAAAGGACAACAAAGAGGTTGAAATGCGGCGAGGAAGGAGGGTGGGGCAAGGGTGAAGTGACCAGAGACAAAAAAAACAATAAAGAGGTTGGAATTCGACGACGAGGGGGGATGGGGCAAGGGTGAAGTGACCAAAGACAAAACGGATAACAAAGAGGTTGAAATTCGGCGACGAGGGGGGATAGGGCAAGGGTGAAGTGACCAAAGACAAAAAGGACAACAAAGAGGTTGGAATTCGGCGACGAGGGGGGATAGGGCAAGGGTGGAGTGACCAAAGACAAAAAGGACAATAAAGAGGTTGAAGTGAGGATGTGCCTAAGAGTGTAGTACACTTCTTTATAGTTCACTGAATATTATAAGGGCGGTTAACCATCTCTCTCGTCGCTCGCAGAAAACGAACAAGAATTGACCGAGTTATCACAACTTTACACCCCATCTTCCTCCTCCTCTGCCATAGCTACGCGCACCGTTTCCTTTACTAACCTCCTCATCCACCGACTTTCTTCTAAATCCAACGTCGCCATTCGATTCGTCGGGGGTCAAAACCCTGGGATTGAATCTTTCCTTTCTCGATTCCGCCGGGTTCATTTTGTCGTTTTCACCCCTTGCGTTCGCCCGTCGCTCTCTCCGCCTGGTTGCCCAGCTTCACCGACTGCTGCTATCGCAACGCCCGGTAATCGCAGCGACCCGGCCCTGTCTGCTTTACAGTCCTCGCCGCTCCACTCTGCCCGTTCGCCCTTTCTGTCAAAGTCTTCAGCGACACCACCTGACTTTAGCTGCCAAAGGCTGTCGACAGTCTCTGCCCCCGCTGCCAAAGGCTGTCGACAGCCTCTGCCACCTCCTCCGGCTCACCCTGCCAATGAGGGACTTACCCCCCCCTCAAACCCCCGACGGTTTGCCCACACTCCCTCTTTTTTTTACAGGTCGTGGGACCGATATCCCCTACCGCGAATCTGTGACCTTGGGCCTCGGTGAGGCGTCCCTGGCGCACATCCTGGAGGTAGTAACAATTTTTCAAATGAGAACTTTGAAGGCCGACGCGGAGAAAAGTCCCGCGGGCATACTCACACCCAACCTCCTCCACCACGGACTGCGCCGGCTCGCATGCACGCCAACCCTTCGACCCATACTCCAAAATGGTAGGACCGAGGGCCCAGACCAACACCCCAAACACGCGACGAACCTTTATGTCAATAAGAAGGAGGCGCGTACTCAAGATCCTTAACTGCCACGACAACCACCTGTGTCCGACAATCTAATAGTTGAGCCAGACCCGTCCGGCTTCAGACTCAATCACTGAACTGGAAGACCTTAGAAAACAATAAAAGTAGACAAATGAATAAATAATAAAAATAGAATGAACGCCTCGTGTCCCCTTCGTCCGCGATGCTGCGTACACCCAGGCTGCGTATGGTCCTGCCTCGCCGTCAATACCCCGCGCACGGAGTTAACCCAAGCGAGGACCTAATCTTCCTCTCGCGCGCGCGCCGTCAAACAAGCGAGGGTGCACTGGCGTAACTTGCAGAAAACACGCCATTTGGTACGACAACATGCCCGGACCTTATTAAGCGACATCCCCGTCGCTACGAATGCTTAAACCAAATACCATTCAAACCTAGTCTTCAAAAAAAAACATACGATAACTTTCTCGAGTTTTTATTTTCAGCAAAGACGGTTATCGTATCCACTCCAAACCTCGATTCCTCAAAAGACGTGGACAAAATTCAATGGTTAAAAATATCATTTAATTCTTGATCAAGATAGAACTCTACAACAGCTGAATAATCGGCTAAGCACAAACATGTTCAACTTCTAATTTGACAAGTAGATAAAACCACTTTCCACCCATTACAACCATAGATAGAGAATCATTTAAAGTTAGACTCAAGACTATACCACTCCCGGTCCTTTTTAACGATATTTTATCGCGCTGGGCACCCTGATCATCCTACCACTAGCTAAAACTCAAATTCAGAAGTGAGTCAAAATTCAGGATCTCGGTCTTTATTCAATTCCTTTTCTTTTCACGTATCGATTACTCAAACTCAACTGATCCATACACTCATTTTTGAGCTCTTCCCCAAAGGAACACCCCATTGTAGGGATTAATCAGACACCTCAATCTTTTAGCTAATTAGAAGATCAGGGTGTTTGCCCCCGTCACATATGCCACAAATATACGTGAGGGGTAGGGCCCGTTAAGCCAATCCCATAAGTCATTACTGTCACACAAAGCCACACATTTTAGTCGTTCATCAAATCTATGAATAGGGGTATTCCCTAAATCTTCAAAAAAAAAAAAGCTACCTTTTTTTTTTTTTTTTTTTCATAAATCCTACTTTTACGAGTAGAGTTCTTCTTTTTTACCATACATTTTGTCAACCTCATCCATAAGCTTTGGTCAGTGAGCAAACTCTCATAATCTTTTTCCAAATAAAACTCACTCTTTTACTACTTCAAATTTCACACTCATTGACAACGCCACTTTCAACAAAAAACTAAAGTCGATTGGAGGGTCCCAAAATCATGTGGGTTTTCCCTGCCACAGGTGACACTCCCACCGACATTTTGTTAAAACTTAAATCTCTCAAGGAGTCTTAATCATGGAAGTCCCTGTCACAGACTAGACCGCTTGTGGCCAGTAATAAGTTAAGTGAAGGACTTAGAACCATCAGGCTTCCTCATTGCCTGTGTGACCTTCACCAACTATTACCGATTTGAACGGTTTTTTCCTTTCCCTCTGCCACACACAAAACCAACTGTGACTCACAACCACTGGTCAAGCAAGGACTCCCAGAACTTGAGGGGTTTCCCTGCCGCAGATGACACCCTTACTGGTAGCTGAGAACCAACAACGTGGAGTTGCCGATTTGGCAGAGGATAAAACTTTAACTCCATTAAGAAAAAATTAAGCCACCCTCCCTCTCTTGAGGGTGTGCATTCCATAAAAACTTTTAAGACTCCTTCCCACTCTGAAGGTGAATCACCAAAAAACATCTCTCATCCATCCTCCCACTCATGGATGGACTATCCATATAAGCTTTAAAATATCTTTCACTTGAAGATGACTCAAGATGAAACCAATAAACACTTAGGCCGCCTTCAGGCATAACCTCTCTCTTTATATAATTTTTTGGACGCTTCAAATCTCCCATAGGTCTTTCATTAATAATCACGCTTTCTTTACTTTATCGAACCCTTTTTGGTTCGCACACTCTTTATTATATTAATTGAAACAAAACACAGACAGACCCACAATACCACAATGGTGAAAATATTAATGACAACAAAAATTGCGCACGATCCTGCACTTTGGGGCCATCAAACCCATACCAAAATGGTTCCCAAAAGAAAATTAAATTATCTTGAGTATCGAATCTTCACAAGCCTCAAATCATCACAAATTAAGGTCCCAATAGGAAACAAAAAGACCTTGTATAACATACCCCATAAGTTGTACAAGACTGATATACAAAAAATAATCCCAAGGGTTCTGTCAAAAGTAAAGAGGACGTAAGTGTACAGAAAATTGAACCTTATAAAACCTCCACGTGCACTTATCCAAACCTAAAATCAACTTAGAGAGTGGATAGTCAAAACTCAGAACGTACGTATAATCATAAAAGAAAAGAATCCTCACCCGAAATCTAAAATATAGTCAAGATGACATATATGTCTAAAAAACTTGGAGAGTCACCTTAAAAGCAACATAAGCAGATGATCGCCTATTAGTCTAGCAATTGGGTCTTCCACACCGTCATAGCCTTCTCAGTGTTTATTTATAAGTCGTTCGAGACTGCTGCCACTATTCTATCACTTTCTTGCTATAGACGAGACATGTAAATTTGTGATAGTTGTTGGGAGGAACAAGACTCTTGCCTAAGGCCCAACGGTCTCCCCCTTCAACTCCTTTCTTCGCCATCTTACATCTGCGAGGGGTATGACCAGTCTTCCCACAATAGGCACATACTATTTTTGCCCACCGTTCTCGTCCTTTTCTATTTCTTTGTCCTGTCCAACTTACAGCTGACGATGTTCCCTTGTCATGACACTCCCTTTTTGGATCAGTCGCAGTGGGTGGAAAAGCGATACCAACTTCTTCCTAAACCCTTCGCTCCTGTGTTCCCTTCTCGTTTGGAGTGTCAAACATCCTCTCACATGTATGAGTTGCAATACTCCTTACTCTAGCTTGTACCTCTTTTCTCTCAACACATGACTCTCTTTTCTTCTCTTTGCTCGACCTATGATTTCGTTGGACGACCTTAGCGTCCTTCTGAAATCTACCTCTCATACCGTTAGAGGTGTCTGCTGTAAGGTCATTTGTTTTTTTTCCATGCCTATTCTTCTCATAATTCAACGCCTCCTTTCTTTTCCTCGCTTCCCAAAAAGTATGATAGAGGTGTTGATTGAGATCGCCTTAAAATTTTCTCGTATTTTGTCCCATGTAAGCCTCCCGTCTGTCCTATGAATCAAATCCCGTTGCTCTACATCCGTAAATTTCATAAGTAAGACAAAACACTTGTCATATTCAGACAACCCCCAAACCTTGCGGGATGCCCGACCATAATCCTTCAAGAAGTGCCCTACGCAAACGTAACTGTATCGATCTATTTTCTCAAGATCGTCTTTGGTCAGATGTTCCTCACCTAGCCGGTATTTATTCCACATGTCATCATAGAACTTTCTCCATGATGACCCCGCTCTTCAAATCAACCCACTGACTTCCTCCTTCAAGCCTATATCGATATACTTTATAACCTCTTGAGCATCTGCTCCTCAGTCCATTCGCAGTGAGACGCTATCTGCCAAAACTTGTGAAGGAAGTTAGAAACATGATAGCCCTTGAAAAAGTCGATCTCAACCTTAGGTAGGTTGTCTTGCTCCCAATCTCGCAGGCCCAGCAGAGAGGCGAGTTCCTCGACCCCAATCTTCCCTAGAGAGCCTTCCATCTCGAGTTCCCTCGACCTCATCACCTGTTGAACAACAACGAGCGACGTTAGGGTCGAGGCTCGAAGGAAGTTACGCAGCTAAATCTTATATAGAATATGTCCCACTAAAATTATTCCGTTTTCATCATGAAGGCGCACATAAGACTCTATTCAGAACAACGGCGTTACAAAAGAGAGTCTTTGAATCCTTCTTTTCAAAAACGCTCATAACTCGATGAGCGAAAGGTTTCAACGGGACAACTTTTCTCGGGTTTCTTATCAGCTCCTCCAGGAAGTGTCCTCCGAACCGTGCGAAATAGTTGCCTATTACACGGCTCACTAACTCTACTTGGTTTGAGTTCTCTTACCTATTTGGCGGGGTTTGATTGGATCAAGTGACCAGTTTCCCCCGTGAAATTTTCACCTAAAAATCTCTCAAATCATAACTCAGGCACTAACCACTTATGGTTTCTATTATCAAGGAAGAACACAATATACATATATCATATAGGTGGATACTCCAAACATGAATCCAAAATGTAGTACAACTCATGATAAATAACATATATTGATAACAATAATTCTTGCATGATAAACACAAATTATTTGCAAGGGTTGTAGTTAAAGGACACAATATGCTTTATAAACAACAATATGAACCCAACTCACCTGCCAGTTATATAACAAGATAAACCTCAACAACATATTCCATATTCTATAAGTCAAAAATAAAACTAGCACTGAGCAAATAACATAATACAATTGTTAGCCCTTCAACTCTTAAGCGAAGCATTCAATGTCGAGGAGCGGTATAATCCTCATGAGATAACATCTTGACTCCTGAGCCCCGCTCTAAAGATCAAGCCTCGCCTCAACCTTCTCTTATTCCAACACTTGCACCTCACCGAATTCTAATCATGGTCAGATGGAAAACCACATTCATACTTATTAAGGCAACGAACAACGAATTCGCGTCCTTAGAAATATAGTGGCCCTGCTTAATGCGAGCCGAACCTAGGTTGTTAGTCCAGAACCGCTCTCACTAAGCAGTAGCTGTTCCACTTGACCATCATAGTTTTGGCAAGGTAACAAGACTTTTATTCCTCTCTCAACAGATAATGTAGTTACTCTCCTATCATAAGAAAGGTAACAACACCCCACTAATAGACCAGGAACATAATTCCGGTGTGGGTCTCACTATCATTCTTGAGACTGATAACTGCTTCCTTAAGCCTTAACAAGGGAGTAACAATTCAAGAATGCACTTCTACTGAGGACAACTATACACGCTGACTTACTCCTTTGAAGAAGAACCACCTTCTTCACCTCTGGTCCCATGCCAGATGTGGGTTTCATGCAAAATCTATGTCCTCTTGAAAGGCAATCCATACATACGTCATCAATCATACATCAAACAAAATATAGAAAAACATATATATGACAACAACCAGATAAAAGTTGTCGTAAAAACAAATATATACATATATATCACACATACTTAAAACATAAGCCTCTCTTCGGGTTAGTCACACCGTTAATCAAATAACCACTACTTCTTTAGCTTTATCGATAACTATAACTAGACAATCTCAAAGTGACTCACCCCATCGCCAACTGATATTATCTATGGGTCTAGGTACAATATTCATCGCAGTACTTATTATATAATAATTCAGACTGAACTCAAGGAAAGATTTTTGCATTAAGCCCCTCACTTCGTGCTTATTAGTCATCCCTCCTCATCCATGTCGCTCATGTACCAGAAAGCTCCTCAAAAGCGAGGCTCTATCGACCAGGGGAGGGCGACTTGGGTTGACCTCTTATAATAAGCACTTCACACTTAGGCCACAGTCATAAGACATCGTCAACGGTAGTCAAGGTATCAATCAATCGACCATATACGTCCAAAGAAAGGGTCGCCTTTTGTCTAGTTCTCACTTTCTCATACCCGGATGTCGTTCCACCAGGGACAACGACAGGCAACCGTTATCCCCAGCAACGGCATCATCTGTCGAGCGCATCGGTCCAGCACCGCACAGGGCATCCCGGAACCCTTCCGGCCGCATCACGCAGAACTTGGTCTTAATCTTCATCGCAAGCACATAACGGAGCTTCCGCAAGCCGCTCCGGTCGCGTGCGCCAACCATACCTCTCGCAAGCCCCTACGACAGGATAGAGCCTATGCGAGGCACGACTTACCTCCACCTTACGGGAGTTGTCACCTCCCTTCGGGGGGCGTATCCCCGCCGAGCTACCAGTCCACAGTACGAAAGTTAATCTTGCAATCGCAGAGGTGGACCAGCCGAGGGCGTTTTTCGTACGTTGTAGCATAGGGAGTATGCGCGGTAATACACCTCTATTGGACCCGCACACGAACCGACATCTTGGGGGGCTGAAGTCCAAAGTGTGACTCGTCGCCAGTCGACTAGGACGCATCCCACACACCACACAAACTCCACTCCAAAGAATATAAAAATAAAAAATGTAGATATACACAAAACGACACAGAACAAACAATGCGACAACACTCCTAGTCCCTTAGTAGTCATCCCATAACTCTTCGACGCGGAAATCGGATAGGCGACGCGCGCGAGACTTAGTATAAAACCGCGCGAACGCAGGGCTAACTCATATCAACTCGCAAAGCAAGCATACGCAAGTAGTCGCAATGATGGCGTACTATATAGTAACCATACTCATGCAGTCCTCGTTAATCTCGAGGGTCGCATTTGACACTCAAGTGTCGTCTAACACTCGCCTTGACGGATTGATCTCTCGACGTTGGACAACCGCCAAGTGCAGTTGAAAACCACACTCTCTTCTGCACCCTACGGAGAGTGGGTGGTACACAGGTTCATACATGTGGTGGCTATCGTCTCTTATCGCCCTGGAGACCAGCTCTATCATCCAGGGTCTTGAAAGAAGTCAAGGGGGTTGACTTTGACGGCTGTCACGGATTACAACATCCAACTATAAAAATTCACAAGCAAAATCAATCATTAAATATGTAAACACCTAACACTAATATATCAAATCAGAACTTGCCATAAAATAAAAGAAGGCGAAATATAAACCCATGAGGTATGCAGATTGTGGAACACGTGGTTTCCATTCTCACTTCCTCCAAAGTATGACTCATATACCAAACTCAAGAGAACTAATCTGCATAAAACATAAACACACACAATAGTCACATTGTCATACACCAATGTGGTCAACTTCACTGCTCCCTACAACTCACACCACGCCTCACACACTCAAGCCCCAGTCATAATTCAACTTTTCATAAATCTCATAAGTTCTTTATAATGACCATTAAAATAAGTTCGGTTAAAACCCTCAAAGAAACATATCAAACCTCAGGGTTAAGGCAATGAAGTTGAGATATAGGTATAAACAAAGTTGTGTCGTGCGCCGATGAGTCGGCGATCAACCAACCGACCTGTTATCAGTGATAACAAAAAATGATCCTCGTAGGATCAAGCTGAAGTTAGTCCAAATCTTGGATCGAATGTCCAAAGAAGACATGTATCGTACAACAGGTCAACGTCCAAGCTAAATCGTCAATGTATGGAGATCAAATCTCCATGACACGCTCTCACTCAAGACTCTCCTCATAGCCAAACCTTGGTCTACCTCTAAGCCAGTACCCAAAGAAAGGTAGACCTATGGCATAATCTCCCTCATATAGAGTGGATTGTCAGAGTCGCCACCTGTCAAAATATAATCTATCTCCTCGAAACTAAAAAAAAATTGGCAGCGCTTCCCGTAGAAAAAGTGTCTTTCCAGAATTTATATCAGCCTAAATATAAAAACAAAAATAATCTTTAACTTTTCAAAGTCAAATTTTCTCTAACTCCCTGAATTATCAAAAATTTGGGCAGCACTCCCTTTAGAAAAAAAGACTTCCCATATTTTTACTAAGCGATATATAAAATCAGAGAAGTTGAACTTTTAAAAGGTCAAATTTTAATTAACTCCTTGGATTCGCAAAAATTTCGGCAGCACTTCCCGTAGAGAAAGCAGCTTTCCAAAATTTATACAAAATCAAGTATAATAAATGATCCCAGAAGATGTAGAAATCGACCAAATAAACATATCCCAGAAAATGCAGGAACTGAAACTAACTCCTATAACTCTAGCACGTGGCGAGCAACTAAAGCAACTACCTATCAAATTGAAACTCAGACTAAAGTAGTAGTTACACTCAGCCACATGCAGACCAAACCACAGACGTAAGTACTCTCACCAGCCCCAAGTCACTTTATATAAAATAGTTCATGAAACCCTCAGATGATTTAATCTTTTTTTACCCAGCTTACACAGGGCATCGAGTTAGGTCATTCGTTTTAGAAACAATGCCAACTCTCTACCTTAGTTATACACGAACAGGTTGCACAACTACTTCTCTCTTCATTGGGCATATAACTACGTCATTCGTCTTAGCAACTATGCTTAGTCGCCCTGATCTGTTTAATATCCAAATTTTAATAACTTTCTGACTTTGTTCAAAATAAAAAACAAATATGGGCAGGGGACTGAACCATTCGGCTTGGAAACAATGTTCAACTTGCCCAGACTACTTTTAATTATACTTTGTAATTTCTCTTGTCTTCTTAGTGATATGGCTTAGCGCTGGACCATTTGGCTTGGAAACAATGTTTCCGCTAGTTCACATGCAAATATAAGTAGAATACTTTATTGTATAGTCACTTTATACTTATATGCGTGGTTTTCAGGCTAAACCATTCAGCTTAGAAACAATGTTCAACCTTAGACCAAAATCCTCCCTCAGAACAAAACAAGAACTTAAACATTTGAAATCAGGCAAACCCTCAGAAATTAAACACAGCAACCAGGCCATTCAACTTAGAAACAATGCCTGACCCTTCAAAAAACAGCCAAATAAACATAGCTCTGGGCCGTTCAACTTCGAAACAATGCCAGTCCTTGGTTGACCCGGTCAAACACATGCAGTCTGTCTTTCTCCCACCTTCATTCCTTAGTCTGCTTTCAATCAAAATAAAGGTAAAACTTAAACTTCACTCTCATACACTCCTTCCATTTAGTCTGATTAGGTCCTGAAAGAAAGCAAGTCATAGGGACAATCTCATGCATACATCAGTTAAGCTAAAAGGAGATAGGCAAACAAGGGTATAGTGGGGTCATACAGATAGAAAGGATATACCTGATGGTTCCCTATTTCCAGAACCTCCCCTAGGTTCCGACAGAGTTCCCGCAATCGGTGGGTGGACTCCTCACAGAGTCTAGTTGCGGTCCTACGGGTTGCAATCCCGCCTGTCGCCTTCCTCTCAGAACCAATAGACTAGACTTCGAGTAAGAAGGACAGAAGGATAAGGTTTTTGGTCTCTCAGATCCAAGGGGGTTTCTCTCAGACTCGCGCGAGAGGGCTTTGATATCTTGAGCGACTGAGGGCCCCGCAATGGCGGCCAAACTCGCGCCACAGCTTGGTCAAACTAAAGTTGAACCGCCAAAGTCAACTCTCTGATGACCTCCCAAGTCACAGCGATAGCCTCTCCTACGGCAATCGTGGTCACTCTGCAACTTCGTTTTCACAGCCTGCTGGTAGCTGCTTTGCCCCCCTTTTGATTCTGCCAGCCATGCACGCGGGATGAGATTCAGAAACCTCGAAGAGAAGTCCAAGATAACTTAAACAATATCACAGCACTGTAGGAAACTACAGGGTTAGCGGACCAGAAGATCGGTAACTGTGGAGTGGAGAGCAAGGCACCAGCAACAAAGCCACCAACCTACAGGGCATAGAAGTGGCATATACGGAAGGCATGACCTATGGATGAGCAGTACTGTAGCAAAGCAGCGGGGCAAGAGTCAGACCAACAACCCGGTCACTCCGCACAGCGAACTCAGCAACCCGCAAAGAACCATATGCGAAGCAAGTGGGACACAAGCGGCAGGGCAGCTGAAGGACGCAGATAAGGATGCCCATCGAACGCGAAAGAGAGAAACACTTGACCAACTCACATTGCGATTGAGCCCAAACTGTTGATTCCTACCACCAACTGAGCCAGAGAGTCACCCCGACAGACATCCGTCATCACCTACAGGCAAGAGAGAAGGTTAGTTTTCGCGCTATGAGAAAATGAGCTGCGTGGAGATGGTGAACGAGATAAGGCAGAAAAAACGAGGATCTCGGCCGTTTCTTCGTAGAAACGGACAGGGAAAAGTAATGAACGGGGTTGTCTTGACGTTGAGAGTTGAAAGGCGACGTCAGTTTTAACGGAGGAGTGGCGGTTTTGCTAGTATAGCCACTAAGAGCTGGGCCTGGGAACAGTTTCAGAGGAGTAACGAATTTATCCGCATTCTAGCGGAAGATTCACTTCGACTTTGCTCATCCTACCGTAAAGAGAGAGAGAAAGAGAGAGAGAGAGAGAGAGAGAGAGAGAGA